>JBBBDQ010000548.1:9490000-9550000 GCA_037127315.1 Ascarosepion bandense | reverse complement strand
GTCTTTATTTTCAACTGAAATTAAAGCAAAAATACGACGTTTAGAACGGCTCATGATTAAACATAATAGACATTCATTGTCTCTTATATTTAACAGCATTTGTTTAGAAAATTACTTGCTGCCTCGATATATATATATATATATATATATATATATATATATATATATAAAACGGTCTTTATTATAATAGGGAAGATTATTATTATTATTATTATACACATTTGCTTCAATGGTTCCTACTAGAGAGCTAAAGTCAGAAATGTCATCATGACATTTTCTACTGATAATTATCTATAAAAAAAAAACTAAATGTACCCACATTTTACATAGATAAAGCTCTTCGCAATGTGTGAGCTGTACTTGTGAGTAAAATTTTTTTTAAGCATGAGCTACCAGGATTCCCTTCGATGAGCCTATCGGAACCCTTTCCAATCAATCTGACTGTTCTAATTACAACTGAAATTATTAACGTCCTCATGTGCGACATTTTTTTTAGATATTTATTTCAACATCTTTCTATTTTGAAGATCTTCAATGGTACATTACAATCTGAAGGACTGTTATGTCAATCAGAAAACACATTCTGTTCTTGTGATATTTGATCGCAATGTCCGGCGATTAGCTTTGGTTTTGCCTGTATGTATTGTAAAGTCCGATAAAATTGTTACAGGTCCTATTTCTGTAATCGGGTCTGTGCGATGTTCACACCAGTTTCTTGCAGTTTCTCTCACGTAAAATGTACATAGTGTAGATATTAACTCACCGTATCATACTGAGTTTTATATTCAGTCGATGCTAACACCGTACAACTTGATATTAAATCATCAATTATTTCTGGAAATTTATCAGAATATCTGCATTTGGGGTCAACACAATTTTTTCACTATGTGTGATTGGTAATTTCTAGTTGGCATTTGATGGCTTTTTAGTTTGAATTTGATGGCTTTTTAGTTTGAATTTGATGGCTTTTTAGTTTGAATTTGATGGCGTTTTAGTTTGAATTTGATGGCTTTTTAGTTTGAATTTGATGGCTTTCTTTATTACTGAATAAAGTTTCTTATTTCTTTCATGTTTTTTGACACAGATCGTCATTCAGTCTTCCATAGTTTCCAGGTATCGTTGAAAACCGATTGTTGTAGGACTATTCTAGTTGAACTAATCCTCTGTTTCCTACAGATCTCGGTACATATTGACGATAATGCCGGCGGTGGCAAGTGGAAAGTTTTCCCGTTTTGGCCTCCATTCATTTAATGTTACCTATGGTCCAATTTAGGATGTTGAAACTGTATTGCACCACAGTAGCAGCCAATGTATTTATGGCTGATATTCTATTTTGTGAATTTAATTCGTTATCTAATACCAGTAGTATTCTTTTCTTACTTTCTTCTTCATCTCTGTTGCTGATTTCTAGATATTTACAAGCGTTTTCTTGTTCTACATCTCTAATTCTTTTACGAAAATCTAGATCTATTTATTGTATTTCTGTAATTCTCTTTTTCTTGATTTTTACTTTTGCACATTTATCTGATCCGAAATCAAAGACCGTGTTCCTTCAGAATGTAGTTCATCATGGCCCTCCATTTCTCCTTGTCACTCTTAATATTTCTGCTTCTGTTATTCCACTGAATCAAATCCATCAGGTATGTTGTGCACAGTTTTCCCTTGTCCCTCTTACTCTCTATCAGTCCAGTGAGCATCAGGTTTTCCAAGCCCTCTTTCCTCATTGCTTGTCCCAAAAACTTCAGCTGTCTTTTCCTGGTCTTAAGTATCAGTTTCCTGATTCAATAAATTCAACTAGAATTCGAACTCGGCTCTCAGAGTTCACATCCCGAGCCGATATCTATTGTACCACAACGCCACGGCGTTAAAATTCATAAAGTCTAGGTACCATGCCAAAGAGCTCATCCAAACAATCACCATGAAAATATTTATAGAAACGGCAGAGGGTAGAAATTTTACGATGGCGGAAATGTGACTGAAGCCAAGACGCCAAGCCAGGACTAATAATATTGCTTATTAGTTTTTTTTTAATTTTATCAAGAATGTCTAAATATAAAGCAGGTTAGTAGATCATATGCTACCGCAATATTCGAGGCATGGACTTATAGATATGTAAGATTCAGGAGAGAAAAATTCTCTAGCACGACACAGTGAAGCAACTTTCTTAGCAGCTGACCTAGCAAAAGATTCAATACAATCTTTCCACTTCATGACAGCCAAGAACGTTAGCCTGAGAAGGCGCGACGAGTTCCCTTTCTAGGGGTTAGCATCAGCCATACTGATGGCAGCCAGAAAGGGTTAGCTCTTATGATTAATAACAAGCAGTTTTGTCTTGAAGGCGTTAAACAACAAGCCAGATCTTGGCGTAGTTAACAAGTGACTGTATGTCTTTTTTTCAATCAGCCGCGAATTTGACTTTATATATCTCAAGACACGCTGGATGGATTCGGATGAAACTTTCAGGGATGATTGGTCTCATGACTGGCACAAACTGATTAGATTTTGAACTGACATCCAAATCTGTGGTAACGTACGGGATATTTCCTCTAGCGTATCTTATTTTAACAATACAAAACATGCATATAGTAACACTTTCACCTAAGATCAGAAACTATGAGAGCCATTCCTGGTAGAGCATTATGACCTCCTCCTTAAAGCTGAGGTATTGTATTCGTTAACGTTTGTCTGTTTGCCTGATTTTTTTTTTTTTATGTCTATCTGTAGTCAAGATATCTCAAACCCGCTGAATGGATTTGGATGAAACTTTCAGGTATGATTGACCTCGTGTTCGTTCAAGTCAAGAGGTTAATCATCCTTGAACGTTTCATTCGAATCTGTTCTTGATATATGAACCACGGTAGGTAAACAAAACAAAACAACAAACAAACGCGACCGAATACAATACAAGAAGAAGAAGAAGAAGAAGAAGAAGAAGAAGAAGAAGAAGAAGAAGAAGAAGAAGAAAGTGTTTATATTATTCATATTTGTTTTAATCATTTCACCCAAAGCAAGGCAGTTTTGCTGCCACTGTTGTACAGGGGGTTACATAGGAGGAACGTGATGAGAAAGAGGGGTAGGTTATAGGGGGTATCAGGAGGAGAGTAATAGAAGGATGAGAATACTGGTGTGATGGGGTGGAGTGGATGGAGAAAATAGCTTGAGAGAAAGGATGTGAGTTAGTGAGATAGGAGATGACTATTGACTTTACATTTAAATTCTTGTAGATTGTAACTGTCGGGTAAGCAACTATACGGAGGGGAATTCCACAGGCGGAAAGTACGAGAAAAGAAGCTGTTAGAGTAGAAATCGCGGTTACATTTTATGGGTTTCACTGTAAAAGGGTGGGACCTAGTCGCTAGTTAGTAGCTCGTGTAAATGCATACATAAGGGGCACTAGTGAGCTAATTTCATTGGAGCAAAAGCCGTGAAAGTATTTGTAGAAGATACACAGGGAAGCCACATCACACCGATGAGAGAGCGACTGCAGCCGAGCTGCCAATACTCATATTATTCAATATATATCCATATTAATCGTTTATATTATTCAATATGAATAATATGAAACTATTTGCTAATGACGACAATGAGTTGAAGGGTATCCTCAAGACTATAAAAAGTGTCGTTATGGGTTTCGGATTAGATAAATATGCAAAAATAACATTAAAAAAAGGGGGAAGTGGCTTCCGGACCTTGTACAGGGTGAACCTCACTGTAAAAAAATAGGTGTTCTGTTTTTTGTTTTTTTTTGTTGTTGTTTTTTTTAACTGTTTTTTTTTTTTTTATTCGAAGAAGGAACTTAATCAGAAACAAACTTTTAAGAGAGAAAAAAGAACACCTTACCGGAGAGATCGAGTGAAATCCATTTTAGACGGTGCCAAACTGGAATCATCTGCTGCCTTCTTCGCGTTTTCTTTATTGGCTAAAATAGAATTGAAACTGTACTTTTCAGATTTAACTTAGTTTGATTTTGGAGGAATAGAAATTAAAGTGCTTTTGGAATAGCGAAAGATGGCTTCCAAAAGTTAAGCAAAGTATTAAGAAACAAGAAAATGTAATTGGCATAAAAGAAACGAATGCTAACCTACTATATAATTATCACTCCTCTTATATGACAGGGAATGCTTGACCAGCTCCCAGATGAAGAAGACATAGTTATGTTATTATACAGAAGGATATTGAGAATATCATGACTGAACGTGTGAGTAACGAGGTAGCTTTAAGGAAACCAGAAATAAAATAGATGCATATACTTTAAAAAGACATAACTGAAACTTTTAGGGTACATGAAAATGAGGAAAAAGGATTTGGAGATGTTTTCTTAAATGACCAACTGTACATATATTTCAGTATGATGACTAATACTACATTTTATAGTAAAATGACCAACAATACGTTTTATCTGTAATTGAAGCAATAAAATTTAGTTCTCTTCTACAAATACTTTCACTGCGTCTGCTCTGATGAGCTTAGCTCACTGGTGCCCTCTCTGCATGAATTTAGTCGAACTACTAGACTAGATGTGCGTTGTGGTGCATTGGATATCGACTCGGAACGAGAAATCGGGGAGCCGAGTTCGAATTCTAGCCGAATTCATTGCATTCACTTACGCGCACATGCCCTTGGGAAAGGTATTAATCCGTCTCTTCCTTCCAGTTATTGGCTAAATAACAGGACAGATTGGATTCTATAGCCTTGGTCGGCAACCAGTCTACCGCAGAAAGCAATGGCAACCTACTGCGGGATAATCTTCTGCCCAGTCAGTCATGTCTCTTTCGAGACATGATCGCCCAAGCGTGTATCACGTATGGCACTTAACTGACTAACTGACTGACAGACTGACTAGACTAGAGGCTACGTCCCACCCTTTTACAGTGAGACCAAACCAATGTTTACGGTTGTAAATTACACTTCTTAAGGAATTTAACTTTAATTCTAAATAAAACGAGAAAATAAAAAAAACTTTTTATTTGGAATAAGACATATACTATCGACTTTTTTAAAAGTCACTCTTTTTCATTCTTTTTTTTTTATAAGAAACGCCAGTTTAGGGTAAATTACAAAATCTAAATTCTTGACAAAATCCAACGGAGAATCTGCAATGTAATTGATCCCGACCTGGCATCTCAACTCCAGTCACTTTCTCACCTTTGTCTCTTCTACAAATACTTCCACGTCTTTTGCTCCCATAGGCTTAGCACCCTGGTAACCCCTCTGCATGAATTTAGTCGAGCTAATAGACTAGCGACTAGGTCGCACCCTTTTACAGTGAAACCGATCAAATGTAACCGCAACTTCTACTCTACTGGCTTCTTTGCTCACACTTCCCGCCTGTGGAATTCCCTTCCATACACTTGCTTCCCTGACAGCTACAACCTACAAGAATTTAAATGCAATATCAATTGCCATCTCTCATCTCCTTGACTTGCATTCTTTCCCTGACAACCCTTGTATCATGTTCTTCTCCTTTTCCACTCTATTCTCATGCAGCCCTCTTCACACCAGTATTCTCATCCTTCTCTTAACGTTTCTCGACACCCCCGTAACTTGTTCCGCTTTCTCATTACTCACCTCTTATTTAATCCCCCTGCGCACCAGTGGCAGTTCTGCCTTGCTTGGGGTGAAATGATTATAAAAAAAATATTTAGTTTTCGGCATTAAATAACCCATGCCGCAAAAACAAATTCAACTAAATCTTTCTAATTAAATTTTCCTTTTTCTTGCTTATTATGCAAGGAATTCAACTGAAATTCGAAATCGGGGTGCCAACTTTGAATTCCAGTTGAATTTCTTCTATTCACTTACGCACAGATACCCTTGGAAAAGATATTTAATCCCTCTCTTCCCTCCAGTTATGGGTTAAATAATAGGACAGATTAGGTTCTATAGCCTTGGCTGGCAACCATTCTACCGCAGAAAGTAATGGCAACCTACTGTGGGATAACATCTGTGCAGTATTTCATGTCTCTTTCGAGACATGATCGCCCAAGCGTGTATCACGGATGGCACTTAACTGACTGACTGATCATTTCTGTGCCATATAGACTTCTTCTATGTCATGTTCGTTCATGGCTCTCTACAACTTCCTATCATTTCTAGCTCTTAGTAGATTTTTGTGTTTTTGTTATCTCTCCTAAACCCTGTACTGCCATCCATTTTCACAAACCTGCTTGATAAGCGTTGTTTTCTTCTGTCCCTCTTGTTTTCAATCTGTCCTGTGAGTATCAAATTTTCCAAACTTTCTTTTCTTATTATGTACCTAGAAATGTCATTCTGATACTTGCTTTCCTGACGGCTATAACCTCCAAGAATTTATATGCAAGGTCAATTCCCATCTCTTATTTACTTACTTCCAGCCCTTTCCACATCACCCTGTGTACCTTGTTCTTTTCCTTTTTCTCTGCCTTCGTAACTCTTTCACTCCTGTGTTCATATCCTTCCCTTGCCCTTTCTCTTTCTTCCCCTGTAACTGGTTTGTCTTTGTCTTCACTCTTTTCCTGTCTAAAACTTTAAATCTCTTATGTAGCTCCCTGCACATCAGTGGCGGTACCGCCTTGCTTGTTGTGAAATTATTAAAGAAATGTTAATTTTTCTTTTTATT
Organism: Ascarosepion bandense; assembly: GCA_037127315.1. Lineage (NCBI taxonomy): Eukaryota > Metazoa > Mollusca > Cephalopoda > Sepiida > Sepiidae > Ascarosepion > Ascarosepion bandense. The sequence goes on along the minus strand of JBBBDQ010000548.1, from coordinate 9,543,402 downwards.
TCCATTTTTTCTAAAACTTAGACTAGCATTTATAAACGCTGATTTTAAAGGCAAGCCGTTCCACTTGAAAGATCAATTCAGTACAATCTTTGTGTCCATTTTTGGTTCCGAATCAGGAGTAGCGATCAGGTAGCTGAAGATAACCTTAAGCTATACATGGTATCATAAAAAAAAAAGTAAAACGGTATGTACTGTTATATATTTGACATTTGAAAACGGTACTCAAAGTCAAATGTTTAGAGATAAACTAAACGTGTTGGTAAGTATATATCATTTGTTAGTAAGTATTTATTATTTGTTTGCTTTCAAGAAAGAAGTGGTGTGGACGAATCAGACATATTTTTTGCCTTGATAAGAAAAAGCTAATTTGCAAAAAAATAAACATTTTAATGAGTGCTTGATAAAGCAGTTGAACACTGAAATATATTTTGCTTGAAAGAAAAACCGAATCAAAATATTAATTATTACCTCCACCCTAAAGTATTGTTTGCGTTCGTATTTGTCTGTCTGTTTGTCTGTCTGTTCGTGGTTGGGATATCTCAAGACCTGCCTGATTGATTAGGATGAAACTTTCAGGGATGATTGGCTTCATGACTAGCACGAACTGATTAGATTTTGAGCTCTATCCGGTAAGGAATAAAGTTTCTGGGTTATTTTCCCGGTTTTTTAATAATATTTTCTCGGTAGTTTCACATGCCAAATACTGATATACTCCATCTAGATTGATTTACGTCATTACATTTTCTGAACGCACTATTTTTTAAATGAAAATATTATTATTATTTATAATATAAACTTAATATTTATTATCCAAAACCAGAAAAAAACGATAAAATGCACAAAATAATTAGTCAAATTACAAGTTTGGGATAGTAAAATGTAAAAATTAACTCTTCCACAATTTAGTTTAATTCTTAATTTTACTTTACACTTTATATATATATATATATATATATATATATATATATATATATATATATATAATTGCAAGTGAAGAGGACTCAAGGTTTTTTATTTCGAGTGCTCTGGCATTTATTTTATTATAAACAGTGCTCAATATAATGAGTATTATAGAGCTTAATATAATATAATATAATTATATGGTTATGTCAATTTTATATAGATATTTTATTATATATATATATATATATATATATATATATATATATATATCACTCTTGAAAGGTTTAGTCTATTACAGCTATTCTCATTTTAATAATAATTTCTTGCTAATCTTGACTGGGCGGAGGTTCTGCGGTCTTTGACTGCTCATGTTAGTAATATTTTCTTTGAATTCTGTTATATACTCATTTTCTTCCGGGTCCCAACCAGTGACCTAAGGTCAGAAATGGCATCATAATATTTTCCACTTATTATTTTTGTAAAAGCCCTTCGTATGTTGTGAGCTGAACTAGTGGGTAATTTCTTATGTTTCATGAAAGTATTAGCTACTAGGGATACCTTTAATGAGTTTATCAGAACCTTTCCGATAATCCTAGGGCTTCAACTACAGCTGGAATTATTGATGTTCTCATGTGTTACACTATTAAAATGTCCGTTTCAAAATCCTTCTATTTTGATAGTTTTTTTAATCTTCAAAGATATATAACAACTTACAGGAATTCCAATGTCAATAAAAAAAAAATATTATTTTCTAAGGTCAGAAATAGCTTCATGACAATTTTTCACTTATCGTCTTGTAAAAAAATATAAAATACAATCACACAATTTTACATAAATAAAGCTCTTTGTAATGTGTAAACTGTTCTTGTGAGTACAATTTTTGCATTTTTTAATGGATGAACTACCAGGAATTCCTTCAACGAGGGTATCGGAACCTTTCTCAATCAAACACATGGCGACCACCACAACTAGATTTATTCATGTCATCGTGTACCACATTTATATAGATTTCCACTTGAAGATTCTTATACTTTGATAATTCTTTGAAGATCTTCAAAGATGCATTACAATCTGTAATTCATTATAATTCTTAATGATAGTATATTTCAGTTATTACTAGAGTGTGGTTAAAATTATATCCACCTGCCACATTTTGTGGTGGGTGGCATATGACCAGATCTGACCAGTAATGACTAGCTCTAACCAGATAAGACCAGTTTAGTACCCAGTCCCTGCTTACGCGGTAACTGGGTGATGTTTGACTAATGGCCTGAGCGTTCTCGCTCGTGTTCCCCACATTAAAAACCGATCTTGTGTCACATCTCGCTCTAGTGGGGTAGTAGTGTAAATATGATTATTAGAGTGTAGTTTATTGTAGTAATCTGTGATTACTTTTGATTGTGTGTGTGTGTGTGTGTGTGTGTGTGTGTGTGTGTGTGTGTGTGTGTGTGTGTGTGTGTGTGTGTGTGTGTGTGTTTTGTAAAATCCTATAAAAATATTTCAGGTCATATCTCTGTAATTGGGTTTTTGGTTGATATTTATACCATTTTTTTTTTTTTGCAGTTTCCTTCCCGGAAAAGTTTCAGCTTTTCCTGCGTAGATATTGACCTACTATTGCCGAGTTTTATATTCCGTCTGAGCTAACACTGTTTAATCTGATATTAGATCGTCAATATCTTGATATTTATCACAGAATCTGCATTTGGGATCCACACAATTCTTTCAGTTTGTGTGCTTGGTAATTTCTAGTTAGCAAGCATTGGTCCTGTGCATAAGAATAAAGAAGATGAAAGAAAACTAAACAATGTTCAATAATGAAGGGTTTAAAATATTTAAATAAATTAACGCTGTTAGCACCAAAAACAAAATTCTTTATAATTCTTAATGATAATATATTTCAGTTATTACTAGAGTGTGGTTAAAATTATATCCACCTGCCACATTTTGTGGTGGATGGCATATGACCATATCTGACCAGCTATGACTAGCTTTAACCAGTCACGTCACACAAAAGTGTTTGAAGTCGAGATGCCAGATTATATTACAGGCCTTTCTTTGAAATTTCTCAAGAATCTGGAGATATATATTAAGAGCACTAGTCCATATATGGTCGCAGTATTTAATGCACGGATGGATTTTGACGAGAAAAATTATCTAGCACAACACAATGAACCTTACATTATTAGTAGTAGATCTAGCAATTGATTCAATGTAATCTTGTTACTTCATGTCAGCGGAAAATGTTAGTCGGAGAAGGTGCAATGAGCCAATGTCCTGCAGATAAATTCAGACGAGAGAAACTGTCTAGGACGACACAGTGAACTAACTTTTCAAGCAGCAAATCTAGTAATTGATTCAATACGATCTTTCCACTTCATGTCAGTGGAAAATGTTTGTCCGACAAGGTACAATGAGCCAATCTTCTAGAGATAGATTCAGACGAGAAAAATTGTCTAGGACGACACAGTGAACCAGCTTTCCTAACAGCAAATCTCGTAAATGATTCAATACGAGCTTTCTACTTCATGTCGCGGAAAATGTTAGTTCGAGACGGCGCATTGAGCCAATCTACTGGAGATAGATTCAGGCGAAAAACTTATCTGGGACGAGACAGTGAACTAACATTCTTAGAAGCAGACCTAGCAAGTGATTCAATATAATCACTACATTTACTATATGTGAAAAATGTGAGCCCAAGATTTTTGTTTCTATATTTGTTTGTTTATCTTACCTTCTGAGTCACAGTTGTATGACAGCATGGTATTTTCTCGCGAGAACGTGACTTCTCGAACCTTCATGTTGGATTTCGGTGTCACACCTGACAGTGTTGAGTGACATATGGACGAGGATCCGGAAGTTGCTATGTTACTGAGAACTGGTTTCTGAAGGTGGGGAGATCTTGATGAGGCAAAGTAAATAAAATGAAAAAAAAACACTAGTTAATTTAATATATGCAATCAGTTGATTTTAGAAGGACGCATAAATTTCGTTTTCTTTATCAAACTATTCACTTTTTGTATTACTGTTTACTACTTTATTTGAACTCGGCTCTCTGAGAATACGGAGCGCCGAGTTCGAATTCCAGTTGAATTCATTGCATTCACTTTCGCGCAAATAAACATGGGAAAGGTATTAATCCGTCTGTTCCCTCTAATAATCGGTCAAATAACAGGATGGATTGGGTTCTGTAGCCTTGGTTGGCAACATGTCTACCACAGAAAATAATGTTAACTTACTGCGGAAGAATCTTCTGCTCAGTCAGTCATGTCTCGAGACATGATCGCCCAAGCGTGTATCACGCATGGCACTTAACTGACTGACTTTATTTTACTAGCCTTTTTTAATACTGATAAAAAAAATTGTTCTATAAAGTAATTGTTTTCATAATCTCATTATTACTTTTTATCACGATACTCAAGGTCGATACACTCTACAACTACTAAAATTAACAGGGCAAAATCAAAACAAAGTTCACTATTTTCGATGTTTGTGTTTGATTTAGTAGACGAAGATTTTTGTTTCTTTGTTTCAAGGCTTAACGACATTATTGGATCCTTATGGATCATTTAAGGTCATAACCAATGATTTTTGGGTAAGGTTATCTTATTTTTACAACATTTTTCTTTTCGAGAATCAAGATTCATTGGGATTTGTTTTTAAGAGCAGGATCCCCAAGTCCTACCCTTATTATTTAACCCATAACTGGAGGGTACCAGTGCTTAAGTGAATGCAGGGTATTCAACTGGAATTCGAACTCGGCTTACCGATTTCTCTTTCCGAGCCGATATCCACTGCACCACAACGTACATCCGTCACTATGCGCTTACAGCACCTGGTATTCACAAGCGGTCACCCATCTAAGTACTGACCAGGCTCAACATTGCTTAACTTCGGTGTATTCAACGTGATAGGCCGTAAGCCCTAGTAGACGAAGAATGTATCGACTCAAAGTATTATGAAGAAAAGCAGCATAAAAATGGAATGATTGACCCATTTTCTACGGTTTATCAATTTTTGACAACTATTTAAAGCCAGAATATTTATATTGTGATAATTTTCTTTTTAGTATACATATAATATTGATTTTGTATACATATAATATTGATTTTGTATACATATAATATTGATTTTCTATACATATAATATTGATTTTTACTTATAAATATCTTACTAATTAATCCATAACAGATGGGAGAAGAGGTAGATTTATACTTTTCTCAAAGATATTTACGCATAAGTGATGTGCAGTGGATATCGGCTCGGAATGAGAAATTGGAGAGCTGAGTTCGAATTCCATTTGAACTCGTTGCATTCACATACGCGTAAATACCATTAATAAAGGTATGAATTTGTCGCTTCTCACATTTTTAAGGCAAGAAAGAAAATATGAACTCGTCCGAATCACCCTAAATTTTCTTCATTCTATCATTGATGAAACTGCATTATAGTTAATTATTAAATATTTATAAATTGATTTAATGCACATGTTATTGTGCAATATTAACAAAAGAACCATTCTATTTTCATTTACAATTATTCACTTGGCAATAAATACTAAAAAACAGTATGAAATACATCGTATTTTAAAACACTGGGGTGGCCTACTAATTATGGCCGGTTGTATATATATACATATATATATATATATATATATAACCTCAAAGTCGTTTTATCGTATAAATAAAAGAAAATAAACTCACACAACATTAATAGTAACTCTATTCCATCCACTCATGGATAGTAGTAAAATAAAAAGTGTCTACTCTTTCTTTTTTTACATTCCAATATAAGAATTATCCAAACAAAACCAAGAGGTGACCTGTCCAAAACTAAGCTACTCCGCACCCCTCTCCTAACCCAAGGCTGTATCTCTATTGCTACAAACTGCCGGCTACACCATACCCCCATCCCACATTCACTTACATATCATATTACCAAAAATAAATCGTCTTCACCATTAATTTTCATTTCAACTTAACACCAGACGAGGAGCACACGTAGCTTCGAAACGTAGCGATACTATGCTTTTACAAACCATTGTAACAACCATTACAATATATATATATATATATATATATATATATATATATTCTAATGACACTGCTTAATCGGCAATCATTAGTATTCATCATCATCCTTTGACCAACTAATGGTGGGTCGGAAACTCCATCGACAATCCCACCCCACACTTATATGTTGTGAGGGGACGTCATGGACTTCTTTCGATGTGAATCGTCCGCCCTAATCCAGGTGTTTTTATATACGAGACACCGTCTCAAGAAAGGTTGCCAACCAAGGTTAAAAATTCTTCGCATTTTGGTCATCCCCCTGGTATAGTTTTCAGGCTAGGATCGCCTCCTCCAGACCGATAACAACAAGAAGTCGCCTTTCTTGATAAATCGACCATGGTGAGATTCGAAACCGGGCTTCATGATCAGAAAGCGAATGTTCTAGCCACTCGTCCAAACGTACATAATTGTACCAACCGTAGTTCTAATAAATTATAAAAGTATATTGACAATTCAGTCAGCCAGTTATGTGCCGTACGTGAAACATGCTTGGACGATCATGTCTCTTTCGATTCATGAAAAAACAAAAAGTAATTTCAAAAGATAAGTTATTTAATTATTTTTTTTATTTAGACTATCTACATGCGGACTATTGGCCTCATCTTTGTTGTTATCACAAAGTTTTAGCCGTTGTGCCCTCCGATAGATGTATGGCGATCTGAGCAACCAATAAGGAATACCAAACTGAACCCTTTATTTAATCTAAAGTGATTGGCTGTTCTCGTTCCACTGTCCACGTCTAGAAATATCTCGTCAAGTTCTTATTTTTAGTACTGAGTCATTGTTCTTATTTAGGATCGACATATACCTGTTAAAGTTCGGAGAGTACAACGGCTGAAACACTGTGATAATAATAACAAAGGCGAGGACAATAGCTCTTATGTAAATAGTGAAATAATGATAGTTCCTCAAAACAGAAATTGTCGTATTTTTTGTTTGTCTTTTGTTTGTTTGGTTGGTTGGTTTTTTGTTTTGTTTTTTGGGGGTTTTTTTCAATAAAAGTAAAAGTAATTATTTATTAATCTTTGCTTAGTCGAGCACAAACAACAGTGATTGAACTCACTATACAGTATTAAAAGTCCGCTTGAAAAAATGTGCTTTAAGCCTATAGCAACACAATTATGAGCGCGATTCTGTACAAACCACGCCTAATCCCCGAAGACGAAGAGGAATTAGACCGTAGTTATAATTTCCCAGGTAAGAAAGTTAACTTACTGCAGATTGGCTTTTATCAAGCTGCTCACAGCTGACTTGGGTGTCCTACTGTTGGTCATCAAGGTGTCCCGGTCCTTCTGGGTGCAAGACGTTAGATAACCGTCATCGAAAACTACCCGGCCACCTGCAATAGAAATAGAAGCACAAGAATTATGACATATTTGGCAAAATCAGGATGAAGATACAGGCTGATAATCATTTATCTTAAATTTTTAGCACTGGAAGATATTTTATTTTCGGACTTTCGAATGCATGCTATTTAATTTGTATATAGAATCTATAAAATAGGTCAATTTGGAAATAGAACACAAGCATAAACACGATAGCTCTTTACATTTCATAAGACAACGTGAAGGTAACTTTATGTATATAACATATACTCTGAAAGTAAACATAATAAATTTTGTGGACATAGAGATACAGGTAATGACACTAATGTTTACACAGATTTTTAAGTGTCGGACCAGGAAGTTTTTCCACCTGAATCCATTTTGCACATATACAAATCAATCATCCGACCGTGCATAGAATACTGTCGTCATATCTGGTCAGGCGCCCCTGCTGTTCATCTCAGTGTTCTCGACAGGCTCCAAAGGAGAATCTGTAATGTGATAATTCCCGATTTGGCATCACGACTCCAGCCACTTTCTCACCGGCGGGATAAGGATTCCCTCTGTCTCTTCTACAAACATTTTCATGGCTTCTGATCTGATGAACTTAGGTCACTGGTGGCCCCTCCTCAAGAATTTACTCGTGCAACCAGACGGGCAACAAGGTTCTACCCATTTACAGTTAGATCAACCAAATGCAACAGACAATTCTACTCCATCAGTTTCTTTTCTCGCACTTTCCACCTGTGGAACTCCCTTCCGTATACTTGCTTTCCTAACGGCTACAACCTCCAGGAATTTAAATGCAATGTCAGTTCCCATCTCTTATCCCCTTGACTTCAGTCCTTTCTACATCACCCCGTGTATCTTGTTCTTTTCCTTTCTCTTTACTTTCGCAACTGTCTTCACACTTGTGTTTCCGTCTTTCTCTTTCCCTTTCTCTGACACCCCTGGTTCGTCTTTTTCTTCACTCTCCTCCTGCCCAAACTTTTACTCTCTTATGTGTCCCCCTGCGCATCAGTGGCGGTACCGCCTTTCTTGGGGTGAAATGATAAAAAAAAAAGATTTCACGTGAAAATATTTTGTATTTTCTGTATGTGTACAAAAAAAAAAATATATATATATATAAAAGTACTACTTACTACTTACAAAAATCTCTACTTACAAAAATTATATCCATGCAGGACTTTTTGAGATTTTGAATAACATCTTTACCGAGCACAAAACACCTAGTAAGTAATTCATGAACGAAGGTGTTGCTGTGACAATCACTATCAAAAAATCTGGTGTCAACATAGACTACGTAGCTGGACTGAGGAACCTCCATCCAGGGCAGATGAGATCACATGAGCTGCAACTTACCTAGGAACCTGACCAGTGCTTTCTGAAACTTCCCATTTGTAACAAGTCATGTCAACACATGAAAGATTTTCAGATTTTAAAATTTCGGATGAATATACAGGCAATTTAATTTGTATATAGCATCTATAAAATGGGACTTCTTGTGAATGGAACACAAGCATAAACACAATATCCCTTTACATTTATTATTAGGCCGCCCCAGTTTTTTTTAAAGAAATGGTGTATTTCATACTATTTTAGTATTTATTGCCAAATGAAAATAGAATGGTTCTTTTGTTATTATTACTTTGCAAAATTTTACAAGGCAAATAGCGACAATTTACCCATCGCACCCTGTAGATTGAAACTATGTATTTCATACTATTTTTAGTATTCATTGCCAAGTGAATAATTCCAAATGAAAATAGAATGGTTCTTTTGTTATTATTACTTTGCAAAATTTTACAAGGCAAATAGCGACAATTTACCCATCGCACCCTGTAGATTGAAACTATGTATTTCATACTATTTTTAGTATTCATTGCCAAGTGAATAATTCCAAATGAAAATAGAATGGTTCTTTTGTTATTATTACTTTGCAAAATTTTACAAGACAAGAAAGCAAATATTAAATCGTCCGAATCACCCTAAATTTTCTTCATTCTATCATTGATGAAACTGCATTATAGTTAATTATTAAATATTCATAAATTGATTTAATGCACATGTTATTGCGCAATATTAACAAAAGAACTATTCTATTTTCATTTACAATTATTCACTTGGCAATAAATACTAAAAAACAGTATGAAATACATCGTATTTTAAAACACTGGGGTGGCCTACTAATTATGGCCGGTTGTATATATATATATATATATATATATATATATATATAACCTCATAGTCGTTTTATATAAAATTTCATAAATTTTGTGTTCATACAGGTACAGATAAGAGCTAGTCATGTAATGCTTACACAGTTTTTTAAGTGGTGAAATAAAAATTTATCTAAAAAATAATGTTTTGTAATTTCTGTACATGTACAAAAACATGATTACTACATTTTTTTTTTTAATCATATCACCCCGAGCAAGGAAGTAATGCCACTGATGTGCAGGGGGCTACATAACTGTGAAGAGATTGGAAAAGAGAAAACCGGAAACCGCATCCTAAACAGGAAACAAGGGATGAGCCTCTTCACCTGTTCAATAGATGTGGGTGGAGTGTGAACGGGGCGATAGTTTAGTCTATCTACTCCAATTGAAAAATAAAAAGTGAGAAGATTAGAAAAGAGAAAACCGGAAACCACATCCTAAACAGGAAACAAGGGATGAGCTTCTTCACCTGTTCAATAGATGTACTTACAAAATATATAAATACAGGACTTTTAAACATTTTGAATAGCTTTACTGAGCACGAAACACCTGGTAAGTAACTGACAAACGAAGATGTTGCTATGATGATCGCTAACAAAAAAAATGGCGCTAATGTAGGTTACGTAACTGCGTTGAGGACCCCCACCCATGAAAGGTGGGGTCAATTACAACAGCTGTACGTCACCGAGGAGCCTTCTCGGTGTTTTATATAATTTTTCATTTGTGAGAAGTTATTTCTGCTCCTGAAATACTTTCGGATTTGGGGGTTTTTCGTTTTTGGGAATTAAGGATAAAGGATAATCAACCGATTATGTAACCCCCAAAACGCCGGCTGTCGTTCTTAACTATATCCTACGATGAGTCTTTCAATTTTAAGTTTCTTTCTGAAATGATAGAGAGAAATGAATGATTACGTATTACACCATGGTTGTCGAGTATGACCATTGCAAAATATCATTGCAAAACTGAATTTTTCATATTACGATATCAAAATATATTAATTTTTTTTTCACTGTTGAAAGACGTTGCACTGGGTCAATCCACACTCTAAGCAAGATCCTCACACGTCGTCACAAACCTAGTCAGAATATAGACGAGAATACCAGTTGCTGTAAGCTTGAATGGTGTAATGGATAATGGCTCGGTATTGTTAATCGGAGAACAGAGTTCCAATCCCAGTGGGGTTCGTTATTTTCTTTTACACGCAAATATCATTGGGAAAGATATGAATCAATCTCTTCTCCCCTCGGTTATGGTTTAATTAGTAAATTTTGTATTGTTTTAATCGAGTTCAACCCTACAAGTCAATAAAGATAACTCTTCCAACTTTGGTTATGTGGTGTGGAAAAGTTTGAAAGGAGTAAGAACAAAAGAAAAGTAATCATTTAAATTTTTGCAGAGTAAAGTTGGCCGGAAAGAATCGAGCCGGAAGGGATTTACACAAGCGAGAAGTGCGAGAGAAGAAACTGTTAACATAGAACTTACGGTTGTATCTAACCAAATTAACTGTAAATTGGTGAAACCTCGTCACCAGTTTAGTACTTTGCGTCAATTCAAAAAGTCTAGGCACCATAGCAAAGAGCTCACCCAAACAATTGTCATGAAAGAATTTATAGAAAAAAAAACAAAGGGAGATAACCTTACAGCGGTGGAAAGTGACTGTATCACTAAAATTATGGTCCTTACGTATTATCGGGAGGACCTTTGATTTTTACTTTTTCTTTTTTTCCCCGCTTATAACACCAAGGAACTGGAAAAATCAGGCTTTCATCACCTCAACGTCAACCACAAGTACAACTTTGTGGATTCGAACACCGGGGCTCATACGCAGACAGTGGAACGCCTATGGGGATCGACAAAGTGGCGAAACAAGAAGCACTGTGGCACTGCACGTCACCATTTGGAGTCGTATTTGGCCGAATTCATGTGGCGGAAGCATGTTGCCTGTACTGATGTCTTTGAGTCACTTTTGGAAGCAATTGCGACGTTCTGGCCTCCGGAATTACAAATGTAATTCCATTTTTTTGTTTTAACCGTTTCAATAAATAATTTACTTTAATTTTTGAGTCGTTTTTTTAAAGGTCCTCCCGATAATACGTAAGCACCAAAATTATTATCTCTCCCAAATATAACATTGCGTAAAGGATATTTATATTTCAGCAGTAAAGAACCCATAGACGTTGATATTCCGCTGAACATAAACAACCAAGCAAACATCATGCGGCCAAAAAGAAGGACTAGTCAACATCATTTGGATACTGTCAAGCAGTAGATGTTCCATCAAGGTTTTCTTTCTCCTAGTTGGATACCTTAACGCAGACTAAGGGGGTCAACACTCCAAGCGAACTTACCATGCGCTTATACACCAAACGTAGTATTTTTACCATGTTCACATCTCTGACTATTATATAAAAATTAGCATATGTAAAAAGATGGGTGAGTTTGCATATAACTTGATATGTCTGCACAGAAACAGAATTTTTCTACTCTCGGTCTATGATCAAAATCTCGGTGAAAAATATAAATCTGTACGCACTCTGGTGATTTTCTAAAAGTAACCGAAACTATAAGGAATTTCAATGAGGATTAAACTCACTTTTCAGTCACAATTGATCTATCGAAACAACAATATTATGAAATATATTATTATTATTATTATTATTATTATTACTTTAGAACATGTACGAACTAAAAACTACTACAAAATTGTACATTTTGTTTCGACATTAAAAGAACAATGTTTCATCAGGTAGTTAATAATGATGGTAATTATTAACTACTTGATGAGACATTGTTCTTTCAACGTCGAAACAAAATGTACAATTTTGTAATAGTTTTTAGTTTGTCAGTCAGTTAAGTGCCATACGTGAAACACGCTTGGGCGATCATGTCTCGAAAGAGACATGACTGACTGGGCAGAAGATTATCCCGCAGTAGGTTGCCATTGCTTTCTGCGGTAGACTGGTTGCCAACCAAGGCTATAGAACCCAATCTGTCCTGTTATTTGACCCATAACTGGAAGGAAGAGACAGATTAATACCTTTCCCAAGGGTATTTGCGCGTAAGTAAATACATGTTCTAAAGTAATAATTAATAATAAATATTTATTGCTCTATTTTTGTACTGAACACTGTTTTAAATTAATGTTTTGAACGTTGCAATTATTTTCTTCGTTCCTTATTCATTTATATATATATAATACTAATTATGAAATATATATACAGGGTGCGATGGATGAATTGACGTCTAAATTATGCAAAAATGAAAATAACACTGACTACTCATTCTAACAGATATATTTACTAAAATTACACAAAAATATCTTGAAATTCTAAAGATCAAATTTATTCCATAAAATCGCCATTACCTTCAACCACGGCCTCCACATGACTTCGAAATCTCCTGCAACTCTTCTGAACGCTCTCCTTGCTTAATTTGGTGAATGCTGTCATAACCCATGCGTTCAGTACATTTTTAGTGTTACAAAGAAGTTTGTTTGTCTCTTGCTCAACTGTACGCCACACATAATAATCAAAGGCACTGCAATCTGGGGAGTTACATGGCCAGATATAAGAGCAGATGTGGTCGCAAAATTGTCTAACAGCCATGACTGGGTTCCCCTTGCTTCTGTGGCATGGTGCAGAGTTCTTTTGCCCGAAATAGGACTTCCAGCTTCTTGACTCAGGGAATCACTACCTTCTGAAGTCACTTGATGTAGGCCTCAATGTTGAGCCTGAGGCCCTATGGGAACATAATGTCATCACTATTCCAAGCATTTTCGTAATCACCATTAAACTCATCCAACTCATTCCGAATGATATGCACTGTTCCTAGATTGTCATATTAATACACTGAAATATTTATATTGGAGCTTCTGGCGCAAATGGCAAGCAGTACAGTATTCCAAATTTCTGGCGGAGTGAATGAGTATAAGTATTTTTTGTTTACATTTTCTCTAAGACTTTGTCATTTTTTACGTGTTCAGTCCATGTTATTCTCAGCATTCCTCTGTAGAACCGTATTTCTGTTGTTTCAAGTTCCTATATCTGTGAGAAGCTTGTCCAGGACTCACGGCCATATAGCTTTTTTTTCTAACGAAAGTTACCTGTTTCTTAATACTTTGCAGTACTTTTAGAAGGCATTTTTGCTATCCCAATGCGCCTTCGGATTACAGTGTCGTACTTTTCTGTTAATAGACTTCCCATATATTTCAATTGTTGAATTTCTTTGATTTTGCTATCTCCAATTTGTAATGTGCATGTTTGGTTGTCCCATTTGCTAACAACAATGCATTCTGTATTCTTACACATAAACGTTTAGTCCTTTCTTCTCAATTTTTTTCACTACCTCCTGCTTTCTTCTCCTGCTATCAACACCGTGTCGTTTGTACATTTTACGTTTTTAAGGTTGTGGCCGCCAATAATAAATCCTGGTAGGACTTCTTCTTCTTGTGTCGTGTCCCTCCAGGATGTAGGCAAACATGGACTTCCACTTGGCTCTGTCTCTTGTCGCTCTCAACATTCTTCCTCTTTTTTCTCCCAAACCCCGCTCTGCCATCCATTTGCTTAGGCCTATCAAGTAGGTCTCGAGCTGCTTTCCCCTGTCTCTCTTTCCTTCTATCCGTCCTGTGAGTATTAAATTCTCCAAGCCCTCTTTCCTCATTACATGTCCCAGAAACATATGTTTCTTTCTTATATTAAGTATGAGTTTTCTACTCGTTTCCATCCTCTCCAACACCTCGTCGTTAGCCACGTGATCAGTCCATGGTATCTTCAGCATCCTTCTATAAAACCACATTTCTGCTGCCTCAAGCCTCTCATTCGTCCTTAAGATCATTCACTGCCATACAGAAGAACAGATATCACATAGCAGTCCAGCCCCCCTTCTTTGTTTCCAGAGTGATTTTCCAGTCTTTCAGTACTTTGGTTAGCTTCCGTAATGCGTCTTTGGCCACGCCAATGCGTCTTTGGATCTCAACATCACACTTTCCATCCTCTGTCAGCATGATTCACAGGTAGACGTCTACGATGAGTAAAACTTTTGGTTGAATTAAAGGATCGGTTTACATTTCAAAATTACAAATATCTTTATTTTTCACCTGTCTTCTTTCCTCTTATCGTAGACTGCATTTGACCCGTGTTTATGTCGCTGATCCACATGGCAGTTTAGTTTCATTGCATTTACTTTCGTGCAAATGCCCTTGGGAAATATCCGTCACTTCTTCCTCCAGCTATGGGTTAAATAGCAGAATAGTTTGGGTTCTATAGCCTTGGTTGGCAACCACTCTTCCGCATAATGTAATGGCAACCTACAGCGGGAAAAACTTCTGCCCGGTCAGTCATGTCTCTTTTGAGACATGATCATCCATGCGTGTATCATGTATGACACTTAACTGACTGAGTTTGGTTTACGCTATCACTTCCCTTAAATTATAGCAAAAATACTCAGAATGTCAAACTCTCTCTAGACACACGAATTGTTAGAATTTTTAGCAACATTAGATTCATTTCTCAACGCACTAGAAAAGGCCAAGGCGAACAAATGGTTTTGTATATAGCTTTGCCCTACAGGACAACGCCTTTCATAAATCAAGCTGGTGTCGTTTTAATAACAATGGCAGCTACTGCAGCAGCAGCAACGTCGGTGCTTTTACACCTAAGTGACAGCAGATACTTTCGAGGCTTTATTGTTGTGTGTTCCAAGCAAACAAAACGGTCTGTTTTTTTTATTATCGAAGCGTGCGTGCTCTCTCTCTCTCTCCCTGTCTCTGTCTCTGTCTCTCTCTCTGTCTGTCTCTCTCTCTCTCTGTGCGTGTGTGTGTGTGTGTATGTGTGTGTGTGTGTGTCTTTGCTTATTTGATTTACCTTATTGATTTTCTATTAGGAAAATAATAAAAGTTGAAAAAACAGGAAAACAATGGCTTCAGTTATTGACTAATTTCTTTATGTTTATGTATACAAGATGCCAAAGTTGTCAACAATGGAATGTATGAGAACACATATATCATCAGTTAGCCTCTACTTCTTTCTTTCTTTCTTTCTTTCTTTCTTTTGCACACACACACACACATACACACACACACACATACACACATACACACACACACACACACACACACAAACTTAACACACTATCCGTTTTTCATTTATACAAGTTTACTTAAAGACCAACATTGTTATAAGTTATATATATATATATATATATATATATGGTTGTTGCTGTTGTTTCTATATTTCGGACCGTTCTCATGCTTTCCGGTACACACATAATCACATAATAATCCTTGTTAGGTTTTTTTTTTTTTTTTTTTAGTATTTTTGTCTATTTCGAACAATATTTCTGGCTTTCAGTGAATACATAAATTACTTTGTTCATTTATATAATATTTTTGCTATATTTCGAACTATTTTCTGTTTTTCCGGTACATACTTAGAAACATTTAAATATTTTCTTGTAATTAATAGATTTTATTTTTTAGTATGATATTATTTCTGTAAACTTTATATTTTAATGGATATATTTGACTAAACAAGGGATAGAGCGTTTATAGCGGATATAGGAATGGTATTTGTGCTTCAATATGATTTTCAGACCAAGTGCCAATACTGAGAGATTTTAGAAGTGTAGATTATATGTAGTAGCACAAGACCTAAAGTAGGAATCACCCAGTGAAGATCGAACTCATTACTCAAAATCCATCGAATGCGACCAGCGTGTTAACGATCGCATAACGTCGAAGTACGCGCGTGTTGCAAACATATAGCGGGCTGTGTATGAATTGCATCTACCAGTTTGGGTATTCGAGATTTATTTATTAATAAAGTAAATATCCAATAACATATAATAATTAAAGAAATAAAAAATATTTAATTATATCTAAACAGTTACTGAAAACCAGGAAAATGGTCCGAAATACAGAAAAAATAAATAAACCTTAAAAAAGACATTTCGTTGGGTTTATATATATATATATATATATATATATATATATATATATATATACACGAAATTCTAAGCTACTTGCTCATTAACTCAGTAAGCTCACTGCTCGGAAAAGGTAACTTCAAAAACATATTCTCAGAAGTGATTTACATTTCCCTAGGTTTTAGGTAGCACATCACACACACGCACAAGCGCGCAAACACACACACACGATATATATATATATATATATATATATATATATATATATATATATATCACTTGGTTTCGCTCTCTCTTCTCTCTTTCTCTCTCTCTCTATATATATATATATATCTTCTTTTTTTTTAATCATCTCACCCCAAGCAAGGCATTCCACTGCCACTATTGCGCATGGGGCTACATAGGGGAAGGTAAAGAGAAGGAGTGGTTAGACATAGGGAATGTCAGGAGGAAGGTGACAGATGAGTAAGGATAGCGAGGATGAGGGTTGGGCAGATGGGAAGAGTGTTTGATAGAATGGGAGCAGGTTAGTGTGTTAGGAGGTGTCTATTGACCTTACATTTAAACTCCTGGAGATTGTAGCCGTCGGGGTAGCAATCGTTTGGAAGAGAATTCCACAGTCGGGAAGTGTGAGGAAAGAAACTGTTGGAGTAGAAGTTACGGCTGCATTTTATCGGTTTCACTGTAAAAGGGTGGGATCTAGTTGCTAATCTAGTATCTCGTTCAAATTCGTATTTAGGGGGCACTAGTGATCTAAGTTCATCGGAGCAGAAGCCGTGAAAGTATTTATAGAAGAGACACAGGGAAGCCACATCGTGCCGGTGGGAGAGAGACTGCAAGCGGTCTGCCAAGTCGGTATCTATCACATTACAGACCCTCCTCTGAACCTTATCGAGAAGCCCGAGGAGAACAGCAGGGGCACCCGACCAGTGTGAAATATATAACAAAGAAATTTCGTTGATCTTTAACCAAGCTTATATATATATATATATTTGTGACCGTTGTTAACCAAAAACCCCTCTACACTCTAACTCAGGGCCTTCACCATTTGGAAAAACAATGTCGCTGACATTAGAGATCCTATGCCGAAAATGTACATCCGACACCTTTGAATTTTGAAAATTTTCTCTAATTTATATATATATATATATTGTCATCAGCAGACAGATCTGTTTCGCTGTATCACAGCTCATCAGTACGGTTAGACTCCGATTGCTACACAACCCAGGCTCGAAACCCGACAGGCTTGGCGTCAGCCGGCAACTCTAATCACCTCAACGTAACAGTATTTGGTTTAACCAACCTTCAGTCATAATGCCCAAACTAACATTGGTAAACTCTTCCTTAACTTAATTCACAAAGATTTCTACCATTCACCCAAACTAAAAACATCATTTATAGTTGCGTTAAAAACGTAGATAAATATATTTCACAGCACAATGTTATGATATCAAATAAATATTTGGCCCACATAAACAGCATCCATCTTCCAACTAATAGCAAAAATAACCCTTCTAAAAGTAATTGCAACTGCCGAAAAAATAAAAACTGTCCATTGAGTGGCCAATGTATGTCCGAAAGTATTGTTTATAAAGATCAAATTCATTCGATAATGATTTTGAATTTTATTTTGGAAGCACTTCTAATCGGTGGAAGATAAGATTTAACAACCGCATGTTGTATTTAAACAACAGTAAATACAGCAAAAGTACTGTTTTATCCATACATTATTGGAAATTAAAAAACAAGAACCCAATTATTACCTGGAATATCGTAGCTAAATCCAAACCTTACAACGGAAAAGGAGATAAATGTAATCTAAGCCTTTTAGAAAAACTTGTCATCTTAAACCATACCAATAATTCTAATTTGCTTAATAAAAAAAAGGGATTTAAAGACCACATGCTGTCATAGAAAAATACTTAAATTCTTAGACCCAAATTGATATAGATTTCTCTATACGTTTGCTTTTTCTTTCTTTCTTTCTTTCTTTCTTTCTTTCTTTCTTTCTTTCTTTCTTTCACCCGCAATATAAGTTTTAACAATTATGAATGAAATCCCTTTTATTTCCGCTCTCTATAATTTTTCTTTTCATTTATATTTTTATTTATTTTATTTTATTTTTATTTAAAATTTTAAAATCTTAATTTTGTCTACATTTTTTATCTACATGCAATATTTGAATATTTAAATTTTTACGTCTTCTGATTTACGCCCTTTTGATTTCTTCTCCCAGTATTTTATTATTTTTAATATATTTTATTTTTTATTTTAATTTCAAGTTTTAAATTCAAATGTTAAATTTTTATCCACATGTAACAGTAAAATATTTAAATTTTTAATCTTGTTATTAAAAAAATAACTTCATAAAATATACTTCCCATGGACATCGAATGAACTTAAATTCAAATCTATTAAAATGGCAGTTTAATATATGCATCTGATGATTGTATAACGCATAAAACTTCGAGTCGTACCATAGACGTAGGATAATTTATATATATATATATATATATATATATATATATATATATATATATATATGTCTGTGTGTGTATGTGTGTGTGTGTGTGTGTGTGTGTGTGTGCGCGCACGCGCGTAAATGCGTGTATGTCTGTGGTGCTAGCTGAAATGTTAGTAAATTTTCGACTATGATACGATTAATTACTAAAGCTAGATTTCATCGTTTATCTCGAAATAGCACTTTTGGGATGTTTACTCGTTAACTCGCAGAGCTCGCTGCTCAAAAAAGGTAACTGCAAAAACACATACTACATTCGGTTCTCGAGTGCTGTGTACATTTCCAGAAGCTTTATGATACGCATGCACGTGCGCACACCATAGATAGATAGATAGATAGATAGATAGATAGATAGATAGATAGATAGATAGATAGATAGATAGAAACAGTATATATATATATATAGATATATATATATATATAGAGAGAGAGAGAGAGAGAGATGGACAGAAAGGAAAGAGAGATTATGCAGATATATAGTTTTCTTTAAATATGCATATGTAATAAAATAATGTGTATACTGACGCATATCATTGTGCGGTGAAAAGATCGGCGTATTGTCATAAATCTTTCCCCCACACGTGTGTATGTTTGTATAACTAAATATCCGCAAAAAGTCTCTGTCTGTGCGTATTATCGCAATCTTGCCAAAACGCCTAAAACTAATCATTCTATCAACATAGATATGAATGTACATGAAACAGCCATAAAAAATACGCTTATCAAAACATGTTGAAAGCAACATTTGCTGCCTAGATACACCGAGGTTTTGTTGACACTAACAGACACATTAGGTCAATTATATTTTTGGGATCAATTTGTATTACTGACAGATTAGTTTCCGTATCTTGGTGTTAAAGGTCTACAGGGACTGTCCACAGTTCGTGTTTGTTCTTGTCAAGTTTTCTAACTTTCAACTGGCTTCAGTCATTAGCAGTAATGAAGGAAATCCGTTTAGCTATAGTTTACACATTTGGGACGATTTTGCATGATAGATAGATAGATAGATAGATAGATAGATAGATAGATAGATAGATAGATAGATATGTAAACAAACACATAGATAGATAGATAGATAGATAGATAGATAGATAGATAGATAGATAGATAGATAAAGATAGATAGATAGAAATAGATAGATAGATAGATAGATAGATAGATAGATAGATAGATAGATAGATAGATAATGTAAACAAACACATAGATAGATAGATAGATAGATAGATAGATAGATAGATAGATGTAAACAAACACATAGATAGATAGATAGATAGATAGATAGATAGATAGATAGATAGATAGATAGATAGATAGATAGAACGTATCTGTAAAGAAACAAGATGAATAAAAAAACAAGAGAAAATACTATTCTTAACCAAGGCGCTTCGCTTTCTGAGGGACTTTATCAACGCAATGTACGATTTGTTTTGTTGCCCATGTTTATATACAAAAGCATTGATACCATTGATCTATCAAAGTTTTTTTAAGTTTGTGAATGTTCATGAATATTCATCAGGTGGTTGAAAGGTCAGTCAAAACATGTGGAGGACACAAAGTGTCATAAATCAAAGTCTTATATAAAGTAAGCGAGTAATAATCATTTTTTAAACGTATCTATAACCATAAAAACGGCCTTATATATAACAATTTATCAAATGCTTTAATCATACACATAATTAAATTCAACTACAATTTTGATCTAAAAATGCCACACTCATCAAAAGAGAAAGTAACTTACTCAGAAGGAAAATTCTCGAGAATGACGCTATTGAATCTTATTAAAATATAAATGTACGCCCCGGTTTCTGGTACTTCCGGGTTATCTTCCTGCCAATTTTGTACAAAAAAATTTGAAGTACCATAAACTTAAATCATTTTGTGGATATGAAATATAAAACAATAAAACCTGAACACCACACAATTTGGCTATTTGGTGGAATGTGTCGTGAGACTAAAGAATGTTTCTTGTATGCAATACCAGACTGGAGTGCAGCAACACTGACGCCTATAATCAAGCAATTGGTTCGGCCTGGATCCACAGTAATCACAGACGAGAAAAGTGGATACAGTCAAATGAGGAATGATTTTGCCCATCTCACAGTGAATGACATCTTGAATTTTCTTGATCCACAAACTGGCACCCACACGCAACACAACGAACGAATGTGGAGAACCGCCAAGTTCAGGAATAAGTGACAGAACGGCACTCACCGAACAATGCTGGAATCCTACCTCTGTGAGTTTATGTGGCGGCAGAGGCTGCAAGGTGCTGATCCCTTTCTTCGAATTCCTTCCGACATCGCTCAGTTTTGGCCTCCCTGGCGGGGAGATAACCCGGAAGTACCCAGTTTCTTTCTAATCTCACCTTTCCTTAACCCTCTAGGGCCATTCGTATCATATTTGATACAGTATGAAAACAAGCCTTGAAAGAAATATTTTCCTGAAAAATTTTTTAAGAGAAATATTTTATAAATTTCAAATGAAAGCAGTACTGACTGCTCAGTCAATGAATACCAAATGTTTCCTTATAGGGAAATACCAAATGTTTCCTTATAGGGAAATACTGTATCAAATATGATACGAATGGCCCTAGAGGGTTAATAAATTACTACTTTCCCAAGCCAATATACACGGCCACCAATATTTATTGAATATTACTTGCTTACTTTTTGCCAGACTTTGAATTGCTTTAAAGATTGTAGCTATCAGGTAAACAGAAGGGTGCTCCACAGGCGAGAAGTGGGAGAAAAGTAGAAGTAGAGGTTGGAGTAGAAGCAGAGGTTGGATTTATCTATATCAACAATAAATTGATGAAACATAGATGCTAAACTAGTATCAAGCTTAAATTCATGTAATTGGAACACCAGAGAAAAAAGTTCGTCACAGCAGTTGCTACGAATATATTGGTAGAGAAGGTAGAAGGAAGCCATGTCGAGTTGGTGAGAAAGTGACTGAAGTCCAGATGCAAAGTCAAGATCGATTTCATTGTAGAGATTTTGTCAAAAACCCCGAGATAAATATGAGATACAGACCAGATATGGCAGTAGTAATCTTCCTTTATATATATATATAATTCATATTTATACTTAAATTTGCATATATATAAAAATTTATATATATATTTACATATATATATTTCTATATTTAAATTTATATATGTATATATATATATATATAGATATGGAGGAATGGTAGACTATGAAAAAACAGTAGCTACTCACGCATCTACGTATCATTCATTCAGTAATGAATTCGAACACTCTCGGCTACTGGCGTGTGTTTACATTGTATATAACACGCTAAAGTCGCCCTCCTCTACTGAGTGCCCATATCTCAGAGGTAGATTCGCCGATTGATGTCAATTCGGTCGGGTTTCAATCCTGGCTAGAAGCAATCGGATGTCTAACCGTACTGATGAGCTGTGATACGGCGAAACAAATCTGTCTACGGATGACTACATATTTATATTTATATATCTATATAATTTTCTTATTTTTACCCAATCTGAAAGAAGCAGATTCTAATTTTAAAACTGCTGGATTTATAGCAGTTTATGTGTTGAGTTTTCCTCTCTATATTTCATATTGGTCTGGATAATATCCATTGAGCTATTTATTTTTATTTATTTAATATTTTATATTAATTAGATATATTTTTGGATTATCTTCTTCGTTTTTACACGTTTGACATTCTCTCCTATATATATATATATATATATATATATTTGTTCGAACATTATACTCGTATTTGGGTGGATACTCTGTTTTTCTATAACAAAAGAGTACATTTGTATATATATATGGGGGGGGGCGTGTGTCAGATGAAATAAATTGCAAACACTATAGATAGATAGATAGATAGATAGATAGATAGATAGATGTAAATTTATCGCTATACTCGTTTCGAAAAACCCTCCGAGTACATACGCGGAAGGAGAAAATGGTAATAAAATGAAAGAGCTAAGTACTTGAACATCAGTCAAAGTACGTAGCCCAAAGAAAAAAACCCGAGACGAGTAACCTAAAACAAAAAGCGCTCAATACGCAAGTAGAGCAAACGAAGTAAGTGACTAACCTAAAGAGACAACGAACCTACCAAGGTTTCACCTAACCGGATCTTCAGGGAAGGTTGACTCTACTATATATATATATATATATATATATATATATATATATATATATATAATAAGATAAAGAACATACAGGAAATTTTCATGAATTTAACTGAACATGTTTCACTTTTATTCATAAAAGACTGAGTTATGAGGGGAAAAGAAAATTCTGATATTTGTACTTTCGTGTTGTTTAACTTTCATTGATCAGTCTTGTTCCACGTGCATTCAACTTTTTTAAACAAATGTTAAACCTCGGATGGGCGCGTCATCTCTCCTTGGATTCAGAACGCCACAAATTCTAAAATTGGTTTAAATGAGTCAAATGCACGTGAAACATGATTGACCAATGAAAGTCAAAGAAACACAAAATTAAAAATATCAGCGTTTCTTTCATTTTCTTCAAAAATCTCATTCTCTTATAAAGCTTTAATAAAAGCGAAACATGTTAGGTTTATAAACGTATTACATAACAGTTCAGCACTCTTATTTTGTTTAGCCTTTGAAAGACATCTGTGGTGATACCGAGCAAAAGCGAGGGACCGGATGTTTGCTCTATACCGACCAAAACCCGTCGGTGCGCATCCGAGTTCGCGCAGATGTTCCGGTTGAAAAATAAAAATTAATCAAATATCAAATTTCCATTTCGCGAGCCGACGCGAATTTTATTTACCAGCCAATGGGAAGCCCAGAATCAAATTCAAGTGTGAAATCCCAAACGAGCTGCTTTTGATCCAAAAAGCAGATATAAAAAGCCGAGACAGAAAGCACCCAGCAGGCAGACCTCAGGAGAAGAGTGTAATCGATATCCCCTTGACTTAAGTCAAGCGGCTACTACGTTCGCTTCCTTTCACCTCTCCTTACCTTCTTCCCTGTCTCAAAACTACTTACTGACCTAAGGAGCGACTACATCAGAGACATTCCTTACTCACGACGCTCCCACATTCCTAAGCATTTATTCTCTTTCAGCTTATTATTTGCCGTGAACATTTTAGCCTCCGTTGCAGTTATATTCAAGTGTTACTGTAATTGTATAAATATTAATTGACATGTGTATATATAAAAATGTTATTTTCAACTCAAATTGCTTTTCTTGATTTTATAATCATTTTATGACTTATAGTGGGCTATCTAGCACAAGGCCAAATTCTGTTAACCGGCAACAGTATACAATTACACTTCACTAGAACGGACTCCCACTACAACGGGAAAATAATAGATAAGATACCCACTATACATCTTTCGCTATTCTAACGCGCCTTCGGATTTTAGTTTCACACTTCCCGTTCTCTGTTAATACGCTTCCTACATATTTAAATTGTTGTACTTGTTTGATTTTGGTATCTCCAATTTATTGTCTTTTTTCAATTGATGTTTAATTGTTTCTTCTCGTTTTCATTTCCTGCCTTCTGTATGAGCTCCTGTGGTTTCTTTTCTGTGTCTGCTATCAACATTTTGTCATCTGCATATCTTGTGTTGTTAAGATTGTAACCTCCAATAATGAATCCTGAAAGGACTTCTAATTCTCACAAAATCACTTCACTGTATAGGTTGAATAAGTCCGGCGAGAAGACGATGTTTTGTCTTTCACTTTTTTTTTTTTTTTTTTTTTTGAACAGTTACTTGATTCATTTGATATCCGCATGCAGGCGGTTTGCTGCTAGTATAGGTTCTGGATTATTCTAATATCTTTTCCAAATATATCAGAGTTATCTAGAATTCCAACAGTTCTTTATGACGTACTTTATCGAACACTAATTGAGAAAATATCTCACTGTACACGTATTTATACATATAGTTGTGTACATATAATTAATATGTACGTAATGATTCTTCTAATATCGTTTACAAATATATCCAGGTTACTTAGACTTCCAACAAATTTTTGTGATGTAAGATGACTAATATTATGTAACCGTTCAGTTTTCTTTTGTTTTTTCTTAACGAAATGTTCCTGTTTCTTAATACATTGCGTAGTTTTTTGAAGGCGTCTTTCGTTGTCGTTATGTCTCATTTTCCGTCCTCTGTTAAAGACACTTCCCAGATATTTAAATTGTTGTACTTGTTTGATTTTGCTATCCCCACTTTGCAGTTATCTTTTTTGGGCTGTTCCTTTTGCTAACAACCATACATTCCGTCTTCTTGAAATTGATACTTAGTCCTTTCTTCTTACTTTCCTTCAACACCTTCTGTACGAGTTCTTGTGATTTCATTTCTGCATCTACTATCAACACTGTATCATCTACATATCTTATGTTGGTAAGATTGAGGCCGCCAATTATAAATCCTGGTGGGACTTCTAAGTTCCGTTATATAGCTCATTAGGCTGATAGTGTTCACATTCGTTTGCACCTGGTTTCTTAAGAATTTCTATGAAATGGCTCTGCTTAGGTCTTCCGGTATATCACCACTGTTGTATACTTCATGCACATTGCTTTATAGTAAAAGTGTAAAAACCGATTTTACGTTACTAGGAAATGCAGGATAAGAGCTAAAGTCCTGTGCATAACTCATTTTCCAAAATTTTATCTAACCTTCTAGAATATACTCATACTATCATAAAACGGTCCATCACCTCAGCAGGGATAAACAATACGAATTTCGATCTGCTCGGTTCAATGCCGATACCCTAATTTTCATTATTCACAGGAGGTAATATATAATAAGCACATCCTGAGGACGATTGCATTAGACATATCAAAGGCACCAGAGAAAATATAGCAGCAATAGTCTTTATTTATCTTACGTTTATATATATATATATATATATATATACAAAGAATCTCAAGATAGCCAAAACCTACCGCGGTTTCACACTACGGCTCGTCAGGGCAAAGGCAAAACCAAAGATTAACCAAATAAATAGACAACCATCAAGACAAGGACTAACTAACCAGACCACAAACCAGGGGGGGGGGTTAAGGAGAGAAAAAAAAAATCTACGCTAACACACTAAGCAAGGAATTTAATCTTATGGAATTTACATTTGTTTAGGATTTCTGTTTTAGCATTAAGTAAATTATGGGCAGGTTCGAACATAGCTATCGCTAATTTCTCCTCACCACATAAATTACAGAATTTACTGCCTTTGTTGTAATCGGGACATTTTTTTTATTATTTCCCATTTTAATATGGGGTCTATTTTAGTTTTAGTTTTCATGTCGCATACATAATAAGATATGGTCGTACTGTGTCTGTACTTCTAATTTTTAAATGAGGTCTTATGGTTATAAAACCTAATTTTAAACGAATCATGTGTAGCCCCTATGTACGTTTTAGGGTGTTTATCATTCTCATTTTTATAAACTTTAACCCTATAGACTACATTAACTTGGTTACAATTACCTCTAATAGGGCACTCAGTTTTTATTCTACAATTACAATTATTGTTAGTAGTGTTGGTAGTGTTTATATATATATATATATATATATATATATATATATATATATATATATATATATAAAGAGAGAGAGAGAGAGAGCGTCTTTCTTTAGTTAAGCTAGACTGCTTTCAATTATAATGTATTGGGCCAAAAAGCTTGTTCGGTTTATAAGGTAGATTTCTTAAGAACTAATTTTTCGGTCAATCCAATATATCGTTCCATTTACACTTTACCAACAGCAACGATTCTTCATCTTGGATTTGGGAGAGACACCAAAAGGAAAAATATTAAGAGCGACAAGAGACAGGAGCAAGTGGAAGTCCATGATCGCCTCCGTCCTGAAGGGACACGACACATGAAGAAGAATAATGTTCCATCATAACGAGCAGCCCCAGAATGTCCGTCTATCGCAATGAACGGGTATTCTCTTAAAGAAGGTCCTAGCCTTGAATGTGTATTTGGGGTTCAAGCTCACCCCAGTCGCCATGTGTAACTTCTACATATATAGGGTCTGCCCACATATCCACATAAACTGCGCTCCTTACGCTTAGTTCTCATATAACCACTGCCTTCCGTAACCTTCTACCTTGAATTGTCCTTAGGCCTTGTATCGGGTGAACATTAATAAGAAAAAACATTATTTAATTTTTATTTATAGATAACTAGCAATATAGCCCGACGTTGCTCGGGTGTAATGAAAAAAGCTTTAAAACTAATCCATGGTCCTGGAGCTCAGACTCTTTGGACGTTGGCACGAAAGACTAAAATGCAATAGTTGTTTCCAGTTAAAACAAAACCGTAGACTGAAAGAAAAATAAATAGAAGTAAGTCAAATTTTAATTTCCTGGAATCGATATCAAATAAGTTTTTTTCGTCATAATCTGAATTTTGAAGGCTAAATAAGTCCTCTGAGTAAATGGTATCATAGCTGAGACTAAGAACTACAATTATACCTACTTAGAGCCAAACCCGAAGCAAAAACTAAAATAAAAGGGCTGAAAAAATACAGACATACAGGCAGATAAACAGACACACACACAAACATCTTGCCTTTTATATATATATCATCGATTTTCTGCACTAGTGTAAGAACTGCAACCTTGAAACTTCTGAATATCGTTTCTTATGTCTTTGTCTATGACTGTATCAAATTTGATTAAAATCGGACCACTCTTTCTATAACATGATTTTTTCGATTATCGATTTTCGATATTTATCGGGGATACCTCGACACAAAACCTAGCTAAGAACACTCGCAGACGCCGATAGTAGAACTGTTTAAATGTTCAAGAAAATCGGTTCAGCCGTTTCGGAGTCTATAGGTAATGGACACACACACACACACACACACACACACACACACACACACACACACACACACACAGACAAAGTTCCATTTATAAATAAGTTTAGATTAGATTATAAACAGATGGTTTCTGAATTTTCACGCTTTCTATCGGAGCGGGGTATCTATTTAATACTTAAAAAGGACCAGATACTCACTAGTTTTCAAATCCTAAAGCAAATATAATCCTAAAGTTTATAAAATTCTATTTGAAATTTTTAGTTCTAGAAAATCGCCACACAGATGAAGGTATAAATGGGGTTCTACAAAAGGATGTTGAGAATAAAAAGGGGCTTAATATGTGAGCAACTACGAAGTTTTAGAAAAAGTGGAAACAAAAGTAACACTTCTACTTAACATCAGATAGAGACAGTTGAAATTTCTAAGTCACGAAATGAGGAAAGAAAGCTTGGCAAATGTATTACTCCCAGAACATAATGAAAACAATGCGTAAACTACTTAGTGAGCTTGTGTAAATGGATGTCGGAACGGAGTTTAGGAGAGATAAAAAGATAAAATCTACTAAGAGGTACAAAGAAAAGGAAATTGTGGAGGGCCATGATTACCTATGCCCTGAAGTGGGGACAGCATACAGAAAAAGAAGAATGTGCTTGCGTAAATGGATGTCGGTACAGGGTTTAGGAGAAATAGCAAAAAGATAAAATTTACTTTGAGCTACAAAGAACAGGAAATTGTGGAGAGCCATGATCACTTATATCCTGAAGTGGGGGCAGCATACAGAAGAAGAAGAATGAGCTTATGTAAATGGATGTTGGAACAAGGTTTAGGAAAGATAACAAAAAGATAAAATTTACTTTGAGCTACAAAGAACAGGAAATTGTGGAGAGCCATGATCACCTATGTCCTGAAGTGGGGGCAGCATACAGAAGAAGAAGAATGAGCTTGTGTAAATGAATGTCGGAACGGGTTTTAGGAAAGATATCAAAAAGATAAAATTTACTAAGAGCTACAAAGAACAAGAAATTGTGGAGAGACATGATCGTCAACGTTCTGAAGGGACAGGGCACATAGAAAGAACGTTATCTAGTAGAGATAGAACGCGCTACTCTAACAATGGCCTTCGTAGACCCTCTTGTTAATCATCTATACTTGTCTATGCATGTACTCAAGTGTGTGCGTGCGATCTATTTTTCTTGTACTGCTTATCAATTTTCTTTACTGATGACGTGAAAGTGCGTGTCCTTACTTGTAAAATCCGGGGTTAATCAAGTCTCCCCAGCACAAGACCGACAAACTATATCCGGTGGTTGTTCTTTACTTAATGGTGCGCTTCACCACCAAACGCCAGTACTTAAAACGAACGGATTAAAAGCTTCAAATGATTGCGATACCTAGAATAGAAAACGGTCCGAGAAAGAAAGAGCTGACGTAGATGGAAACGGGGTGTCATGGCAAAAAAAGGGAGAGAAGAGACAAAGAATGCAATTTCTTTCTTGACAAATGCGAAATCTGACGTGACAAAAAATTTTCCTACAGTAGGTTGCTATTACTTTTTGCGGTAGACTGGTTGCCAACCAAAGTTATAGAACTTAATCTGCCCTGTTATTTAACCCATGGCTGGAGGAAGAAAAGACGGAGTAATACCTTTTAACTGGAATTCGATTTTCTCGAAACGAAAAAACGGTGAGCCGATTTCAAACTTAGATTTATTTAGCTTAGCTGGGTATGACAAAAGGTCACATGTGCTAAGAAGCAAGCAAGGGCCAGACTCATTACTCAATAATAATGGATAATGGTCTATAAGTTTTGAATTGTTGCTAAAACTTTGCAAATCTTTCTTACTTGCCGTTCAGTTATGACTCGTTGATCATAACATTAAATATTATTTTCGATGTCTTATTTCCTTGCCTTAACTCGCATCAAATTATGTAATATACTTTCAATCCCTATATGAATGGAGTTAAGAAATGGAGCCTTTAATCCAGTATGTAATAACTTGTGCAAAATCTAAAGTAAAATCCAAATTTACTTTTAACTATCGCTTTTGCTTGCTTAGCATGGTGGTGTAATAGATAGCGACTCAGATTGACGTAAGTCGGAGAGCCAAGTTCGAATTCTAGCTGTCGAGTTCATTATATTCAATTACGTGCTACTATTTTGGGGAAATGTATAAATATAAATTCTTCTCTTCTACCTCCCGTCAGCACATATTTCTATAGCTGGCGACTATGGGGACTGAAGCCGAGATGTCAGGTCAGGGCTGATAACATTGCAGTTTCTTCTTTGTATTAAACCAAGAATCTTTAAATGCACAGCAGAAACACCAGACCAAATGTGACAGTGATATTCAGTGCATGGATGAATGGTAGAATTATAAATGTATAAGATAGATTATGGTGAGAAAAATTATCTAGCCCGACACAGTAAACGAATTTTCCTAGTCACAGACCTAGCAGTTGATTCAATATAATCTTTCGACTTCATGTCGCTGGTAAATGTTAGTCCGAGAAGGCGCAATGAGACAATCTCCTGGAGATAGATCCAGGCATGAAAAATTGTCTAGCCCGACACAGTGAACGAATTTTCCTAGCCGCAGACCTAGCATTTGATGTAATATAATCTTTCCACTTCATGTCAGAGGAAAATGTTAGTCCGAGAAGGTACAATGAGTCAATCTTCAGGCTAGCACGACACATTTAGATTTCCTAGCAATTGATTCAATATAATTTTTTCACTTCGTGTCAACGTAAAACGTTAGCTCAAGAAAGCCACTGAGTCACTTTCAGCCATGTTGATGAAAGACACAAAAGGTCCTCTAAAGAGAGCAATTTAGTTCTGGAGACGTTAAAATTAACAAGCCATTTCTTGCCCAAGTTAACAGCAGATTAGAAGTCATTTTTAGATCAGCTACCAATTTGACCTCATGAAACGACAAGATTAAATAATTGTATTACGATCGAAATCTACAACGTACATGTGAAATACAGTTCTACAGAAGGATGGTGAGAATACCGTAGACGGAAAAAAGGGGATTTCCAACCACACTCTATGAGAAAGAAATAATTGGTGGGGTGGATCGGACCCAGCTTACCAGCTGACAATGCCACAAAACAGCCACTGGACTGGAATCGACAAGGGAAAAGAAGCTTTAGGGGGCAAAAGGAAACTTTTGAGATGAATAGTCGAGAGGAAGTAGACAGGACAGCCATCGACATATTTGGAAAGGGTAACTTCGTCCCAAATCGTATCAACAAGTGGTGTAGCTGCGGTCCTAGGCGCCACCCAGGGTCTACAAGAATAGTTAACTACTAACTAGAGACACTAAAATCAACCAAGTAAAACAATTTTAGATATCTAGGAATTGTTCTAACAGAAGAAATCTGACAGCAAAATCCGAAAGCTCATTGGATAAATGTGTCTTCCAAAAGCTAAGTAAACTATTTAAAAAACAGGTAAATTTCTTTACAAAAAAA
Organism: Ascarosepion bandense; assembly: GCA_037127315.1. Taxonomy (NCBI): domain Eukaryota; kingdom Metazoa; phylum Mollusca; class Cephalopoda; order Sepiida; family Sepiidae; genus Ascarosepion; species Ascarosepion bandense. The sequence continues at coordinate 9,512,168 of JBBBDQ010000548.1, read as the reverse complement.
AAAAACTAAACTGTTATGCAATGTCGTCCTCCTATATGGCAGTGAATGCTGGACAATTTCTTCACAGATGAAGATCCTACTAGATTTATGCTATTAGATTGACATCAGGATAATTTCCCTTAGAAATAAATAGAGGTCTTATTTGATGGTGCAATGATTTAGTAATAATGTGCTTGTGGCATGCATCTTGTCCATATACATTTTGAGAAGCTTCGGTAAATTATAAATTTCATAAGACCGTGATCACCGAAATTAAATTCCAACGCTACAATTTTTAACGTAAACTTCATCTTTAACCTCATTTCTTCAAAAAACAGTAATGATTTTGAAAACAATATTTTATTTCCTTATATCAAACCGCAACTTTGAAATTGAGTGCAATACCACGGTTTTAAAACCGATCTGCCCTATTTTACAATTGTTTAGCAGAAAGAAATTACAACAAAACTTATGAGTCCTGGGCATGACGGTAAACTGCATCCGGCAGTAAGGCCTCTGATTGGAAGGTTGTGAGGAGCATGGAAAAACCTCTTAATTACTGTTATTCCCAGGTCCACCTTGACTCGGAGTGATAGCACCTGTTAGGGTCCCAACTATGGGCAAATAGTTAACTGGGTTCAAAACACTATGAAAATATAAAAACATTCTTTTTATAGAAATATATACATAAAAATAGACTTTTATAGAAAAATATACGTTTTCAAAGAAAAAAATTATTACGATAACATATTTTTAAAGGAAAAAAATATTCTCAGCAAAACATTTTCGAATGTAAAGCTAGAAGACATTTTCAGTTTTCTAAAATGAAAAGAATAAAAACAAAATATTTTCATTAAAATCTGACTAAATTTACCTTCTCATTATAACCGAGCATTATAAAAAATACCCTAAAACCTCACCTTTTTTGGCATTAGATAACGCACAGAGGTTGATATACCATTAAACAAAACTCAAACCCAAACAAAACTTATGGTTTATGGTGGCTTATCATTATTTGCATTTACATTAATATCCTCATCTTCCCCTTCTATCCGTATAAACTACCCCTTAACGTAAACCTCTAACACGAGTGGTCCCCAAATCTTGTACAGGGTGAACTTTACTATAAAAAAAAAAAAAAAAAATCTTTATCATCACAACGTTTCGATTATTGAACCCTCCGGCCTTCATCAGGTGCTTGTCGTCCTAGGCATCTTTCGGGGATTTTTTAATGCTCAATTCAAAAATCTCATAAGAATGCCTAGATCGAAGAGCACGCTTATTTTATTTAATCTGCAGGAGTATATTGTTCTCGTTCCACTGTCCTTGTCTAGGAATATCTCATCTGTTCTTAGTATGGCTAAGTTATTGCTTGCCCTGTTTCCACAATCTGAATCTGTATTAACCAGCTCAGGGATTGAACTTACGATTACTTTGCCACCAAATTCACGTGCAAACGCTTTAACATGCGAGGCCCATAGACCCAGCCTTCCTGCATTGTTTTAGTATTTTTACAATTGCACATGATTTGACCAAAAATACCTATTTACAGCAGAATAACCAGAAATTCATTTTATCTGTATTTGAAGGCATACAATTGCCTACAAAATCTATTTAGTTGACGCCCTAAAATTTTGTTCAAAATATTTAGATGTCGGTATTATTTAACCCATAGAGGTTGATGTATCGCTAAACAGAATCAACCAATCAACTATGTGGCCAATGTTATATTTTAATAATAATTTAATGTTTCAAACAGTCGATGGTCCTGTAGAAATTTGAGAAATGCCTAAATAGTGTATGAGAAATCTATTATTGAATAGTTCTGACATGACATCTGTTGGTCCGGTAACACGGATAATCCGGAACATTTATGGGATTATATTTACCGGAAAATTGGCAGTGTACATATATTTTGTAAAATCTATAACTTATACTAACTGGACCAAATTTTATATTCCTGTGATGTCCCTATTAATCGGAATTATTCGGATTATTTTTGTTATTTCATTTGGCCATGGCGTTCTCCGACCTTCTTATTCCTTTGTGAAATTATTAAATTAAAATATAATCGAAACAGCAAATTAGAAGAATATTACATGTTTGAACTTGAATGAAGACTAAGAAAGTCCAGAGAGCACATCGGCCGAAATGCTGTACGTTAAACAAGGAACAATCTTTGTCGGGATAATCTACGAAATACAAACAGACGTCTCCCTCAGATGAACCAGGAAATTGTATTCTGTTACAGTGTCAGTGACAATACTTATTAAATTCTTAGACACGGTGATGTTATGTATTTCTTATTGATATTCATTATCTATGGAAGCCAAGCAACGTCGAGCATGGTCAGTATTTAGATGGGTGACCCCTTGAGAATACCAGATACTGTAAAGCTTGAATGTGTGGTTGGTGTAATGGATAATGGCTCGAAATTGTTAATCAGAGAGTCGAGTTCCAATCCCAGTCAGGTTCCTTATATTCACTTAGAAATAAATACCTTTAGGAAAGGTATAAATTCACATCGTCCCCCATCTATGGGTTAATTAGTAAAACCTATATCAGTAAAACCGTTATTATCTCAAAAACGGAATTGAGTACAAAATAGTTAGATTTTGGCGTTAAATAACCCATATAGGTTGCTGTGCCGCTAAACAAAAAAAAAACTAACCAAGAATCTAGGGAAGCCAAGAACAATGGCTGCCGTTGATTCAACGTACAAAAGAAATACGAATGGACACTGAGACAGAGAGGCAATAAGTGAATAAGAGAGTGGGAGAGTCACGAAGATGGAAAACAAATAAGACATTAAGAAAATGAGAAAGAGAAAACAGAGAACGTGAGAATAAGAGAAGGTCAAAGATAATATATATATAATGTGTGTGTGTGTGTGTGTGTGTGTGTGTGTGTGTGTGTGTGTGTGTGTGTGTGTGTGTGTCTGTGTGTGTGTGTGTAATTATTGATTATTTTTATTAGCTTTGTTTGAAACAATGGAATTTTGACTCTGGATCTGTTGTCTCTAATGTGCACCGCCGCAATTTCTGCTTCATCTTTCTCGGATATCGTACATTTACAAAAGTAGAGATTAAAGAAATTGTAAAGAGGGGTTTGCACATTGAGAAATAAATTGTCGCCTAGAAACGCATTACAAAAGACATGAACTGAACAATGAACCCTAGCAATGTTTGGGAAATTTAAAATTTTTCCTGGTGGGAAATAATAGTCCGAAAAATGTATGCTGCAGTATACATTTTTCGGGCGATTGTTCTCATTTTTGTTACTTTATTTTTTCGGCCGGTACACACGTGGGCTTCCTTAGTACGATCTGAAGTTTTGAGATATTTTAAAGGAAAATCCAGATCCTATAATAGCCCAAAAATGTGCTGTAATAAAAAACAAATGTTTACGAAAATAGTATGAAAACAAATTCAGTTAGAAGTCCGAAAAATGTATTCAAAATATTCCACATATTTTTCGGACTGATATTTTCATGTTTTTTAAACACCTTCGTGGTGCATTGGATATCGGCTCGGAACGAGAAATCAGGGAGCCGAGTTCGAATTCCAGCTGAATTCATTGCATTCACTTACGCTCAAATACCCTTGGGAAAGGTATTAATCCGTCTCTTCCTTCCAGTTATGGGTTAAATAACAGGACAGATTGAGTTTTATAGCCTTGGTCGGCAACCAGTCTACCGCAGAAAGCAATGGCAACTACTGCGGGATAATCTTCTGTCCAGTCAGTCATGTCTCTTTCGAGACGTGATCGCCCAAGCGTGTATCACGTATGGCACTTAACTGACTGACATTATTCGGACTATTGTCCTCATCTTTGTTGCCATTTGTACGACATTTCGGCCGTTGTACGCTCCGCCTTCTTCATGTGCTAGGAATTTCGAACCGAACACTTGCATGTCGACTTTGAACACTAGATTAAAAGATTCTCGCTGATTTCCGTTGTTTGCAGTCGTGGTTGGAAGGGAAGTGTGTGGAGTGTGGTCGTTTCCCGACACCACAGAAAACTTTTTGGAAACAGTCATAACAGGTAATGAATCGTGGGCAATGATACAAAACCAAGGCTCGGTCTTCGCATTGCAAAACCCAAAACTCCCTGAAGCCAAAAATACACTATTGCCAGTTTTCTTCGACTACAAGAACATTGTCCATGATGAATATGCTCCGCCTGGTCAGAAAGAAATCAAGGAATAATACCGTTACGTGTTGCGGCGTTTGCAGGAAAAGGAAAGGATTGCTTGCGTCTGGTGAGTAGCAAATCCACTACGATAACGTACCTGCTCATTCTGCGTAGCATATGCGGCAGTCTTTGACCAAACACAATATTCCCCAGGTCCGACAACCACCATATTCTCTAAATTTCACTTGTTGGGACTTTATCCTCTTTCCAAAAATCAAACCCGACTTGAAATGAACAAGATTTTAAAACGTCGAGGAGAAGAGAATGCGACAAAACAGGTACTCGCTATCCAAAAAAAAAATGAGCTCTTGGGATGCTTCCATCAATGGAAACGACGTGGGGTAAAGTGTGTGGCTTCAGAGATGGACTACTTCGAAGGAGGTTAAGTGCCGAACTGATATGTAATATAGTTTTCTTTTTATAGCACCAGTCTCGATACTTAATTTATCAGATCTCATATAAACACGATCGACGTTTACCAACAGATTCAAATATAATTAAAACTAATTTCGAAATTAAATAACCCAACAAATGTTGATATGTCGTTTAAATCTACCATCCCAAGCCAACCACCCGTAATGGTTAACAGCGAACTGACTTCAAATTCTGACGAGGACAGTTTGTATTCCCTTCTATATGTGTCTATATATACGAGTTGCGTTTGAATTCTAATCTATTGGTCATCCTAATATTTAAAATTGTAGGCAAACATTGGTCGATTTTATACTTATGTTTATAGGTAAACGTTGAAATGCATACTTGAGTATTTAAGTAAAGAGTGTTTGTCCATATTCAAGCCCGTAATTATCTATTCAGTTGTCTACACCCGCTCGCATATGTATCGTCATCTTCTCTACTTATTTCCTTTGATGGAGATATTTGTGAAAGTCCAGCCTTAGTCTTGAAGAGAAGTAGACAAGGAATCACAGAGGAGTGTGGATGTAGACGCAGGTGCGCCTCTGGTTCTTCTAACACCACGTTGCAGATCTATTTCGTTGGGGTTGAAAGAGACCCTCTTCACGAATGGTCTTACGCCGACTTGCAGCAACGGTTTCCCAGGTATCAGGGCTGCTGTAGGTCAGTGTCGGGAATGTCTTCAACTGATCCTTGAAGCGTCATTATTGTATCCGCCGAGCCTCTTGCCGCTGGCGAGTTCTCCAAATAGGATGATACGTGGGAGTCAAGTTGGACGTATTCTCGTCCAGCGGAGGTGATGTTGAAGAATGGTAGTCTCGATGCTACGGAGTGATTGTCATAGAGGACTTCATTGTTTGTAATGCGGCCCTTCTAACTGCTGCGAAGGATTTCTTAGAGATCCATTTGCTGGAATCGCTTGCAGCAACGGTTTCCCAGGTATCAGGAGATGGGGCATTTTAGTCTTGTAAAAGTAATTAATCTTAGAATTTGGTTAATAGATTCAGTCAGGGATTGTTTCAGCTGGTGGTACATTATAACACAGTACAATTTGTCGCATGTTACTTAGAGAGAAGACAAAGGCCACCAAGTAATACCCATTGCTCTGAGAAAAACTACGAAGATGAATTAGTATCGTACGCCGATGATTAAGTTTCATCCCGTTTGCCCTTCCTTCTTACAAGACTGTACTGGTGGACCCTTTGCAAAGAAGTTAAGGATTATACACTGTGGCCAGTAAATAGCGGTAAACTCAGAAAACTGGTGACGACTAATGTAACTGAAAAATGCAGGAAGAATTACAGCACATTTTGTCGATTCCCACGTCGGATGTTCTTTGAAAAGTATGATAAGTTGACGCTCAAAATCAGTAAGTTGTTTAGCTATATGAGAAGGGCTGAACTAAATATGAAAAATAACCTTCAAATGATAAGTCAAAAGTGCGATAACGGTGGATAGAGAAAGCGAACTGCAACTTTTTATCAGCAAAAAGGACAGAAGATTCGCGAACTACTTGTCATAAAAAAGGAATAAAGTGCAGTGAGCGCGTAGGACTTTGATCCACGACCTTTTGAACAGAAGTAGAGATTTATCTTTTGTTTATTATTGAGTTTCCAGTTTCTTCTATGTCTATTTCCACACTATAATTCTAACGTCTCCGACTGAACTCTGAAATGTTATTCACTAATTAAACCATGTTATTCACTAATTAAACCATGACCTCTCTAGCTGTTATTTTTCCCGCATAACCCCAAGAACTTCATTTCTTGTTCTTTCTTTCACTCATACGTCACCACACAGTAACCCTCTACCTTGAGTGGCCCTTTGGACTTGTACTTTTACATTAGTAAAAATAATAAAAAAAAGAAATGATCAGGTATTTTGGTTCGAAAATTCCTGAATAAGAATACGAGCAAGGTCCGTTTCTCCCAAAGGAGGGGAAAACAAATATCGTTGCATACTGGACAGTGGTTCCGACTGCGTACGAATTTTAATAGCATACAAATATTGTTGAAATAAAGTCTTGGGGAATATGATACAACGAATACAGTTAGCTCCATAAAAATAGCAATAAACAAATTGTTCTTGTCGCAAGTTATCATTTTTTATAAGTCCCTTTCTCACCGACGGGATGTGTCTTCCCTCTGTCTCTTCTACAAATATTTTCATGGTTTCTACTCCGACAAGTTTAGCTCTCTGGTGCTCCCTCTACATGAATTTACACGAGATACTAGACTGGCAACTGGGTCCCACTCTTTAAAGTCAAAACAGTCAAATGTAGCCGCCGCTTCTACTCCGATACATTCATTTCTCGCACTTCCCCCTGTGGAACTCCCTTCCGTATACTTGCTTCCCTGATAGTTACAATCTCCAAGAGTTTCAATGCAACGTCAATTGCCATCTCTTATCTCCTTGATTCCCATCTTTCTCTTATCCTTTCCGACGCCCCCTGTATCTTGTTCTTCTTCCTTTTCCCTCTACTCTCACGTAATTCTCTTCACACCAATATTACCATCATTCTCTTATCAATTCTTCGACACCCACTGAAACTTGTGCCTCTTTCTCTTCGCTATCTTGTCATGTAGCCCCTTGCGCATCAGTGGCAATACTACCTTGCTTGGGGTGAAACGGTTATAAAAAAAACATAATAAACAAATTACGAGCAAGACTTTTTCTTATACCACACACGTCGGCATTTATTCTTGTTTCGCCATGAATAAAAAAAAATTACGTCGTCATTTACTTTTATAAAGCCATTAATAAAAATTAATCCACGTTGATTAGCTCAATATAAGTAATAAAATTACATAGGCAAAAGAATTTACTTACTAGGCACCGAGGAATTTTGAGAATAAAATATCTGACGTGGCATGGGAGCTGAAAACGGAAGATTGGTATGCAAGAAAGTTTCGGAATCTGGATCTAGGGGTTGACCGATTCCGTTGCTGAGGCTTGAAACACAACTGTCCGTTTGTCTGCTGTAGCCCCTTACCATTTGATTCGACTCCTGGCTTCCGGCCGTTCGTTGGTCATCGATCGGCCGCAGTAACTGCTTACACAGCTTCAGCTCCCTAAACAGCTGAGACCTATGAGAAAAAATGACAATAAAGAGCCGTCAGCTTGATATAACTTTACCCCCTTGTCGTCACAAAACATTCTTTTCTCAACTTTTAATTTGAATACATGGAATGTCATTTGTCACTCTTTGCCTGTATCATCTTTTTTCTCCCTTATCCCTCAATGCATCACACTTTTTAAACTTCTCCATTCTTACCTGACTTTCACTCATATGTTCCTTGATATCTAGCCATCAAGCCTATATTTCTATACATTTCTTTTGTTTCCATTCCTTACATATATATAGTATATACTTATCCTTTATATATATATATATATATATATATATATATATATATATATATATTACGTTAAAACATGTGCAAACTACAAGCTACTACAAAATTGGACACTTTGTTTCGACATTGTCAGGTAGTTAACATATATATATATATCCCGGCGTTGCTCGGGTGTAATGAAAGCTTTGAAACTAATCCATGGTCCTGCAGCTCAGACTCTTTGAACGTTGGCACGAAAAACTAAAAAGCAATAGTTGTTTCCAGTTAAAGCAAAACCGTAGACTGAAAGAAAAATGAATGGATGTAAGTCAAATTTTCATTTCCTGGTATCGATACCAGGAAATGAAAATTTAACTTACATTCATCAAATAAGTTTTTTTCGTTGTAAACTGAATTTTGAAGGCTAAATAAGTCCTCTGAGTAAATGGTATCATGGCTGAGACTAAAAACTACAATTATACCTACTTAGAGCCAAACCGGAAGCAAAAACTAAAATAAAAGGGCTGAAAAAATACAGACATACAGACAGATAAACAGACACACACACAAATATCTTTCCTTATATATATATATCATCGATTTCTGCACTATTGTAAGAACTGCAACATTGAAACTAATTGAATATCGTTTCTTATGTCTTTGTCTATGAATGTATCAAATTTGATTAAAATCGAACCACTCCTTCTATAACCCGATTTTTTCGATTATCGATTTTCGATATTCATCGGGGATACCTCGACACAAAACCTAGCTAAGAACACTCGCAGACACTTATAGTACAACTGTGTAAATTTTCAAGAAAATCGGTTCAGCCGTTTTAGAGTCTATAGGTAATGGACACACACACACACACACACACACATACACATACAAGCAAAGTTCTATTTATAAATAAGTTTATAAGTTCTATTTATATATAAGTTTAATATATATATATATATATATATATATATATATATTGTCATCCGCAGACAGATCTGTTTCGCCGTTAAAGGCTAAAAGAATGTGGTCACCCTATATTTCTTTAAAAAATACAAACAATGAAATATTTTTTCGGTAAAAGATAAATTTTCATTAACTACAGCATATTTGCTAATATTTTGATAAAAATAAGCACTTGATTATAAAAAACAAATTATCATACAACAGCATCATATTTTGTTTTCGTCAATAAAACCACCACCTGCTTTTCATTATTGCTTTACAAAGTCTTGGCATTGTTTCGAACAGTTTTTAAAAGAAAAAGTAGGTTGTAGACTTTCCCAAGCATTCTTTAAGCAGTGAAAAAGTTCACTCTCGCTTTTGAGTATTCTCTTCGAACTCTCCTATCCAATTCATCTCATATTAATTCAATGGGAGAGATGTGAGGAGATTGAGGCGACGAAGTTTTAATTTGCAAAATGTTGTTCCTTATTTTTCATTCGAAGTAATTTCGACATAATCTAAAACAGTTTTGAATCGTTGTCTTGTTGAAAGGAGAATTTGTTATGCGTAAACCGATGGTACATCATGTCTTTGCAAAACCGAGTGATATTATTCTTTTTTCACGATTTTCTTGAATCGGAATCAAATCTCCAACCATTTTTAAAATCTCAAAATTCTACTGAGTGAGATTATGGTGAAAACGAAATATAACGTTTCTCATGCAAAATATTCCTAATTTAGCAAAATGTATAGTAGACAGACAAGTCCAAATTTGAACTTTTGAGTGGTAAGAGAAGTCAGGAGAAAGACAGAAAATGAAATCAAATACATTATAGTTACTGAAAATTTTATCTTTTACTTTAAAAATTACAAAATATGAAACGGTCGTATGATTATTTTTTTATAATTACAGAGTCACTTACTGCTAAAACCCACACCAGTAATTTACACAGTAAGCAATTCCAATGAAGAGCTGGGAAAAATAAGCTTTTTTAATACGTCAGCTGCCATACCGATTACACTACTAATATCTTAATATTAGTCATTCATTTTTAATTATAAAGGTATTCCATATTCTCCCTAAGCGACTGATAAGTCGCCATCATTTTCCGATCAATAAGGGCACTTATACTTAACATCAAGAAGATGAAGTTGAAATTTCTAGGGCACATAATGAGAAAAGAGTGCTTGGAAAATTTGTTACTCACAGGACAGATTTGAAGTGAAACAAGAAAGTAACGCATAACCTACCTGGCGAGCTTGATCAAATGAGTGACAGAACAGGGTTAGGAGAGATGGCAAAAAGAAAAAAGTTAAGAACGGCAACAGAAAGGAAATTGTGGGGAGCCATGATTGGTAACGTCATGAAGAAACACGACACATAGAAGAAGAAAAAAAAAACTTCTTACGAAACTACCTTAAAGTGACGGTCTGAAAGTTTCATCCTAACATACAATGCTTCATTTAAGACATTAAAAAATAATTTATCAATTCGAATCCACCGTCTTGTCTGTGACTTCTTCCTGTTTGCACTGATCTTCAACTTATGAAGGTTCAAGATCTTCCTCGTTATATCACAGAAATCCAAGGATAGTAATGGTAATTGAGAAATTAACCGTTTCCTTATAAGGAAACATTCGGTATTCATTGACCGAAAAGTTAGCTTTGCTGTTCACTAAAACTTCTCACATCCAATAATTGTTATCGCTCTTACTAGTATTTCTGAAAGTTTACTTTCAAACATCATGTTTATGGGAGATTGGAAATTCAGCATTTTGATTTTACCATTAATTTTCCTCCATGCTGTCCATGTTTGCTGTCGCTTGTAAGAAGTGATGTGTTTTTTTTGTTATTTAGTAAAGATTTTTGTCTGTGATTATGTAACACCAGATTATAGGGTTTGATAAATGATTGCCTTGAAATTGTTATTAATCATTGATCTAAGAAAACGATTGGATATAGCTGATGGTTTAGACATTTTGTGATAATTTAGATGCTATACGTCGCGTCCGTGTGAGGATCTAAATCTGATGAGGCTATTTAGGAAAAGTATACTATGCGGCATTTGCTGTGAAGCGTCGCTTCGAACTCCGGATTCTTTTATTTTCTTTATGCCAATATGCTCACTAAAACAAAGACAGATTTAGATAGACATTTTAATAAAATCTGATTCTCGATATCTACGGCTCGAAAAATATATACTATATGTATAACTGATAGGACTGCTCGGAAGATATCCTATATATACTATATGTATAACTGATAGGACTGCTCGGAAGATATCCTATATATACTATATGTATAACTGATAGGACTGCTCGGAAGATATCCTATATATACTATATAATGTATAACTGATAGGACTGCTCGGAAGATATCCTATATATACTATATGTATAACTGATAGGACTGCTCGGAAGATATCCTATATATACTATATGTATAACTGATAGGACTGCTCGGAAGATATCCTATATATACTATATGTATAACTGATAGGACTGCTCGGAAGATATCCTATATATACTATATGTATAACTGATAGGACTGCTCGGAAGATATCCTATATATACTATATGTATAACTGATAGGACTGCTCGGAAGATATCCTATATATACTATATGTATAACTGATAGGACTGCTCGGAAGATATCCTATATATACTATATGTATAATCTGATAGGACTGCTCGGAAGATATCCTATATATACTATATGTATCTCTGATAGGACTGCTCGGAAGATATCCTATATATACTATATGTATCTCTGATAGGACTGCTCGGAAGATATCCTATATATACTATATGTATCTCTGATAGGACTGCTCGGAAGATATCCTATACATACTATATGTATCTCTGATAGGACTGCTCGGAAGATATCCTATATATACTATATGTATCTCTAATAGGACTGCTCGGAAGATATCCTATATATACTATATGTATAACTGATAGGACTGCTCGGAAGATATCCTATACATACTATATGTATCTTTAATGGGACTACTCGGAAGATATCCTATATATACTATATGTATCTCTGATAGGACTGCTCGGAATATATCCTATATATACTATATGTATCTCTGATATGACTGCTCGGAAGATATCCTATACATACTATATGTATCTTTAATGGGACTACTCGGAAGATATCCTATATGTACTATATGCATATCTGATAGGACTGCTCGGGAAATAACCAACCATTCAGACTGTTTCTTCGTTTCAACGTGGCTATTAATTATAGAGGATCTTACTGCGCATGCATGAAAATATACTCTGCAGTTTGGTTATTCAATCGGGAATGAGAAGCCTCTGAGTGAACTTTTGCACAGTAAACCGGTCACATTGGGAATGGCTGTGTATGTAGAGCGTAGAAATCTCATTCAGGTTTTGTTTTTGTTTTGTTTTATAACAAAACATCACTTCTCCAAGGTTTGTCGACATCAACTACGAGGGTCGGCATCAACTACGAGACTCGGATGAAAAGTTTCTAGGCTATGAAACTTTTAGCCCATCCTCGTACAGTTCTGAATTGTCTCCTTGCTATTGTCTTTGAAAAGAAAGATTTTAGACGATGGAGATGGTGGTGAGGCAGTTGGTGGCGAAAAAGGATTTGGCAGGCTGTCTTAGAAATGAACACCTGACAAGGTTTGTGAGGGTCCAAGCAATCTACTTGCACCATTGCTGCGTAAAGGCTAATGCCTTTTTATATTAAATACCTGGAACAAACTAGAAAAAAGTTACAATGGACAAGTCTGAACAGGCTAAGATAAAAAATAAAGATTTATTTTTTACAATGATGTTTATGCGTCAGATGAGTAGCCATTAACAACTACCTTCAGGTACCGACCCGTTAAGAAAGATATTATAACTGACAAGACACTTCCGGTGATGCCATAGCTAAAAAATTTGTACAGTAACTCTTTATTCACACCTTTACAAAGGCCTTTAAAATCTCTAATGCAATCGTCATTGCGATGTATTTGTTGTCAAATGCCTCACTAATCACAGTATATCGGCAGTGGACTGGGATGATCGATATCCGTACAGTTTGTCGCTTAAGTGGTTATTTCTATTGAGGTGATCAACAACTTCCTTGTTGGCTGTAGCTTCAAATAGTTTGCTAATGACACCAAGAAGACTGATGGGTTTATACTGTGAGGTCGGATGAGTCATAGAATGAACAAAATAAGTAATAAAATTGTAACTGACCCAAGAAAAAGATGCAGTCTTCTTTCACGCGCCCAATCCAGCATTTTCTCTCGCTCTCTGTCTGTGGCGCCATATTTGAGCGTCTGAAAGGACTGAGAAAGTTCACCAAATTCCGTCGGGATTTCCTCGAATGTCCCTGTGAGACGGTTGTAGGTGATGTGCCAGGGAAACACCTGTATGAGTTATTAGAATAAAATACGGAGAGGTTAATTCAAGTGAGCATGACATTAAAATCAGACTGATAAACTTTTTTAATTGAGACAGTATAAGGGTGTCGAGACAAAAGTTTAAAAAGTTCGACTGGTTTTCACGTAAGACCAAAAATGTAGTACTTGATGTAAACTATCTCGTAATTCATTTACGCAAAATATACGCACACACATACCCCCCCCGCACACATATATATATGTGTGTGTGTGTGTGTGTGTGTGTGTATTGCGGGATATTGGTATGGCTGGGTAAATATAAATCACCATTATGTAGGGGTATCACCTCTTTAGTTGCGAAGTGTATAGACGTTTTATATTATATATTTATGGGCTCCTGGTACATTTGTCCTGCAAACAATTCTGAAGGATCCATGTGAGTCCAGGTAAAACAATTAACACAAGACAATGAATATAAAACAAACGACAATGCATATTATTAATAAAAGAAATTACATGCATACAAAATTGTAATGAAAGGAAAAACATTAGAACTAGTTGTAAAAGTGTAAAACCAAACTGCTCCAAAATTGGAAGTATTACCCCAGAAAATGATCAGTAATATTTTCCCTCCCCAAAAATTTGAAAATATTTATTAACCAATAAACTTCTAAGTTTTTAGTAAGATAATTTTTATCTTCTCATATATATATATATATATATATATATATATATATATATATATATTAAAAACGAAGAAAATAATTGCAACTTACAAAACATTACAAAACATTAATTTAAAACAGTACTCAATATAAAAATAAAGCAATGAATATTAATTATTAATGCAGCCGACACGCCTACAGCTTCTTTCCCGCACTTGCGTATACTTGCTTTTCCTGGAGGCTACAACTTCTAGGAATTTAAATGCAATGTCAGTTCCCATTTCTTATCCACTTGACTCCAGTTTTTCGCTCATCCTTTCTACATTACCCCATGTATCTTCTTCTTTTCCTTTCTCACTCTACCTTTACAACTGTCTACACACCTGTATTCCCATCCTTCTCTTCCCCTTGCTCTGACACCCCCAGTAACTGGTTCGTCTTTCTCTTCGCTTTCCTCCTGCTTAAACTTTTATTCTCTTATGTAGACCCCTGCGCATCAGTGGCGGTACCGCCTTGCTTGGGGTGAAAAGATTAAAAAGAACTATTACGTTAGAACATGTGAAAACTACAAACTACTACAAAATTGTACATTTTGTTTCGACATTGAAAGAAAAATGTCTCATCAGGTAATTAACAAAGATGATGAGACAGTGTTCTTTCAATGTCGAAACAAAATGTTTGTAGATTTTCACATGTTCTAACGCAATAATTAATTATATATATATATATATATATATATATATATATATATGTATCGAGGCAGCAGATAATTTTCTAAACATATACTGTTAAATAGAACAGACAATAAATGTCTATTTTGTTTAATCATGAGCCGTTCTTAACATCGTATTTCAGGAGAAAAAAAAGACAAAAATTGTCCAACATTTTGATTTTTTTTTTTTATTATGCTGGTTCTGTAATTTCTCTGAAAATGGCTCATATGAGCCGAAATCTTAGAACCAGCATAATAAAAAGATATCCAAATGTTGGACAATTTTTGTCTTTATTTTCACCTGAAATTAAAGCCAAAATACGATGTTTAGAACGGCTCATGATTAAACATAATAGACATTCATATATATATATATATATATATATATAGGATATCGGCTCGGAACGAGAAGCCGGGGAGCCGTGTTCGAATTCCAGTTGAATCCATTGTATTCACTTACGCGCAAATACCCTTGGGAAAGGTATTAATCCGTCTCTTCCTTCCAGTTATGGGTTAAATAGCAGGACAGATTGGGTTCTATAGCCTTGATCGGCAACCAGTCTACCGCAGAAAGCAATGGCAACCTACTGTGGGATAATCTTCTGCCCAGTCAGTCATGTCTCTTTCGAGACATGATCGCCCAAGCGTGTATCGCGTATGGCACTTAACTGACTGACTGACAATTAATTTGTACACGTTCTCTAAACTATAACTTATAATAAATATTCATTGCTCTATTTCTATATTGAGTCCTGTTTTAAATTAATGTTTTGAACATTGTTAATACTTTCTTCATTCTTTATTCACTTAGGTATATATATATATATATATATATGTGTGTGTGTGTGTGTGTGTGTGTGTGTGAACGGCCGAATTTAACGGGAGTCTTTTTCATCGCTTCAAATAAAAAATGATTGTTTCTTTTAAAGAAAAATAACAGGAGTGATGATTTTCCATTTGTGTATTCATTTATTTTTTATTATATTTTTTATATATTAACTTACTTATTTTCGTTTATTTATTAAGTTCATTGGAATAATAAATTGCTTATCTTATAAAATACAATTTAAGTAAGTTTATTGCAAAACAATCATATATTATATTTACTAACGTATTTACGTTTTCTCTAAATGACTAAAAACTGTATTCATTGTTAAACATAATTTACATTTTATTCATTTGGTTTAGCTTTTGTTTTCTTGCATCTCTTTTAAGGATTGTCTTTTAAACCTTCACAGATGGGATTTCGCACCAGTGCCAGCACGCGTCTCGACAAGGCATTAAAAATGGCAGACAATCAAATCAAGTACGAATAAACTAATTATAAATAAAATGCTATGTTTTATACGTCTATCACTTTTCTCTGGAGATATAGACGTAGGTACCTCCACTGATTCATTGTAAAAACAGCATAGCATGATGTTAAAAGGCCCCAAACTTAAAAGTTTTATCGTCAAAAAAGTTATGTTATTATTAAGGGGAAAGATCAAACTATTTTTTAATTATTTTATTAAATTTTTAATGCTTTTTAACACGTTCGAAATTTTGTTTAAAAATCTTTTTTTTTTTTGTCAGCAAGTGACCAGAGTTTACTTCGGCAAACTTTATATTACACAACTCATTTTTTTACCAGTGAAAAACACATTTATTTTGAAATTCTTGTAAAAATAAAATAATGGTCGGATTTTTATGAAACTTTTAGGACTGATGTCAAATGATTGAAATTATTTTTAAAACTATTAATTTTATAAAATTTTGGTAAAAATATTTCTTTTACATACATTACCCCTTCTAATTAATTTCCTGAAATTTCTAGAAATTGACTGCCGTCACAGAACTTTGTTTTACTAGTGAAATGTAGAACACCTTGGGGATCGTAAATCATCTCGTTTTGTTTGTTGTTTTTGTTTTTTGTTTTTTTTGTTGACTTTTTGTTTTTTGTTTTTTGTTTTTTCAGAAAATCTGATCCGAATAGTGAAAACAACAATTCAATAAAACTATGCCAATTTTATTTATATAAACTTTTAATTATTTTTATAAAAAGAATATGCAGTATATCATAGTCTGGTCTGAAGAGAAAAATATTTTCAATGAATAATGAACTTTTACAAGAATTGTTTTCATTTTTACTTTTTAATTATTATAATTTTTAAACTTTCAAATAGCTTTTAAAATTTCTTCCAGACATCACCCAGATCATCCAAATTAGGTTATTAAGTGAAGACTATAATTTAGTGAAGACTATAATTCCTAATCGAAAATTGAAAAGGTTAATACTAATCTTCACTCACCAAGATTTTTAAAATAATTAAAACATTCTGGGGGGGGGGGGGGTAAATGCCATATCATTAAAAGGTTACGGGTTTCAAGATTTGTCCCCCTTATGAAACGTTCACTTAGATTTCATAAATTTATGTCAGTTCTGGTCAACCACATTTGGCCAGAGTTGTAAGTAATTGATGACAGGCTGTCATCACCTACTTCAAAGGTCAGCAAAATAAGACTTCTATGAATAAGAAATACTTCTATTATAAATTCCATGCGATAAACAAGTAATATTTGTTTCAAATCGGGTTAATTTAACTTTAAAATTGCTAATTTTCCAATAATATCGTGCTCCAGATGTATATTTTATTTTTGCAAGATTTTTAAAACCAAAAATTAGCTTTTGTTTACAAATGTGTCGATCGCTCAAAAACCTCTGAAAATTTGGAAAAAATTTAAACATTCAAAATTTTAAAGTCCAATCAATATAATTTGTGTTTGAAATCCACTAGCGTCATTTGATTACACCAGAAATAGTAAACTCAATCATTTAAATTTTAATTAAGTTAAAATTAAAGCTTAAGAAATCTTTTATTTTTTAAAATTCAATTTAAAAGTTAGGTACCGAAAATGAGTGGAGGTATCTATAGATATGAATAAGAAACAGTTAGATATTTATGAATAGATAGATAGATAGATAGATAGATAGATAGATAGATAGATAGATATGAGTAAGCAAGAAAAAAGATAGATAGATAGATAGATAGATAGATAGATAGATAGATAGATAGATATGAGTAAGCAAGAAAAAAGATAGATAGATAGATAGATAGATAGATAGATAGATAGATAGATAGATAGATAGAGTAGATAATGAGTAAGCAAGAAAAAAGATAGATAGATAGATAGATAGATAGATAGATAGATAGATAGATATGAGTAAGCAAGAAAAAAAATAGATAGATAGATAGATAGATAGATAGATAGATAGATAGATAGATAGATAGATAGATATGATATGTAAGCAAGATAAAAGATAGATAGATAGATAGATAGATAGATAGATAGATAGATAGATAGATAGATAGATAGAAAGAAAGAAAGAAAGAAAGAAAGAAAGAAAGAAAGAAATCTTTAGGCAAACAATATAAGAAGACGCAACAAAATCGAAGAATCTACGTACGGGAGAAAGAAGAAATTGGTTGAAATAATCCAGAAACAGATCATCGTAAGCCAAAAGGTCTTCAAGGTTTTCTCCGCTAATCTCTGCGACTGTTGAAGAAAAATGGTGAAAAATATTTCATAAACAATTTGCTCACATTTGGAACATACAGAATATGAAAAAGAAAAATTACTATAACCAGCTTGTCAGCCTTGGTTGTAATGTTTACATCATTGGACTCTCCGCTTTTCTTCCGGTGTCTGCCTTCACACTTTATGACTTTATTGAAATTTCAGAGTGAAATCCTTTATTAAATCCACAATGAAAGGGAGATCGTTCTATGCTTAGGGGAGGTAACTTGTACTACTTTTCGTCACAATTGTGCCACTTGTCCATTCTTTTTACCAGGTGTGAATTTTCAGCACTATTCGGATCGGGGATTGAACTCGCAACTGATATGTTTTAATCAACGCTTTAATCCTTCAAAGTATGAGTATCAAAGGGTGTAATCCATAAAACATTGTACGTTTAACTACCAAGATGAGAATGCTACCCCAACAGAAAAACATAATGATAATTTCTCATCTCTAAAAAAATACGACAAAACCTAAAATTTACCTTAAATGAAAGTGATTCTCCCTGAGAGTAATACACTACGCCTCCTCGGACTTACCCTGTCCTCAGACCTCAAATGGAACCCCTATATTGAATCCATAGCAAAATCTACTGCTAAGAAGATTGGGTCACTATGTCGATCCAGGATGTTTTTTCCACCTGAATCCATCCTGCATATATACAAGTCAACCATCCGTCCGTGCATGGAGTACTGCTGCCATTTATGGTCAGGTGCCCCTGCCGTTCTCCTCAGTGTTCTTGACAAGCTCCAAAGGAGAGTCTGTAATGTGATAGGTACTGATCTGGCGACTCGACTGCAGCCACTTCACCATCGTCGAAATGTGGCCTCCCTTTGTCTCTTCTACAAATACTTTCATGGCTTCTGCTCGGATGAGCTTAAGTCACTGATGCCTCCTCAACAGGTGTTTACTCGTGCAACCAGACTGGCAACTGGGTCCCACCCATTCACAGTCAAGTTAGCCAAATGCAGACGACAATTCTACTCCTGCAGCTTCCTCTCTCGCACTTCCCGCCTGTGGAACTCACTCCCGTATTCTTGCTTTCCTGACGGCTACAACCTCCAGAAATTTAAATGCAAAGTTAATACTCATCTACTAACTACTGGCCTCTAGCTCTCTCCCCTCCCCTGTATAACCTTCCCTTTCTCTCCACCTATGTATCTGTCATCGCACCTGCTTTCTCAGCTTTCTATTGTTCCTTTCTAACTAGCTTGTACTCCTCACTCTTTTCTAATTAATCTTTCTACATTTATGTAACCCCCTGCACATCAGTGGCGTTTCCGCCTTGCTCGGGGTGAAATGATTAAAAAAAAAAATATATATATATATAAATTAGAATCTTCATGAAGCTTTTTTATTTTCTTTGGTGTAATTTTAACATTATCTGTTGAAAAAAAGTTAAACTCAATAGAGTCGGGGAGACCTGATCGTTTGGATATGATGTCTTCATCACACAGGAAGATTCTTCTACGCTTTTTGTTAATTAACAAAATTACCAATCGATTACTTAGGATGGCCATTCAGTTAACACTCTATCTTCGTGTATAAAATGCAATGATTGGATAAGTATCAAATAGGAAGCGCTTATAGACTTAACAAGTTTTGCGTTTAGTTAAGCTTCATCAGAAAATCTGTATAGAGGAGAATAGAAAATTATGGTATTTTTTATTTTGGAGATATTTTTTTTTTCATTAGTTAAGTAGACCTCACGTCTAGTCGTCATATCTGGTAGCGTTTGTGTGTATACTTCGTGAGAAATTGTATATCATAATTCGTGAGAAATTGTATATCATAAATCTATGCGGATTTTGGTTGATAATGTATGCGCGTGTATGTGCGTAATGTACTTTTTTTTCTTCGTCTATCTGGTAATTTATGGTGCAGTGGATATCGGCTCGGAACGAGAAAGCGGGAAGCCGAGTTCGAATTCCAGTTAAATTCGTTGCATTCACTTACGCGCAAATACACTTGGAAAAGGTATTAATCCTTCTCTTTCCTCCAGTTGTTG
This sequence comes from Ascarosepion bandense, assembly GCA_037127315.1. Classification (NCBI taxonomy): domain Eukaryota; kingdom Metazoa; phylum Mollusca; class Cephalopoda; order Sepiida; family Sepiidae; genus Ascarosepion; species Ascarosepion bandense. The sequence goes on along the minus strand of JBBBDQ010000548.1, from coordinate 9,491,986 downwards.
ATTAAATAACAGGACAGATTGAGTTCTATAGCCTTGGCTGGCATCCAGTCTATCGCAGAAAGTAATGTGAACCTACTGCGGGATAATTTTCTGCCCAGTAAGTTATGTCTCTTTCGAGACATGATCGCCCAAGCGTGTATCAATTATGGCACTTGACTGACTGAATGTCCGTATGTTGATTGAGGGATGTTTTATATCATAGTGAAAGGATTTAGTTTACACCGGTTGTGGTTATAGAGAGACTGATCTTAGATTTTTAAAGTATATATATAGACGTTGGTGATATAATAAAGTGCGCTTGGCATGTGTTTATGGGTGGAAAAACATATATCAGGATTCCTTCTAAGTATTTTCTACATAACAAATTATGTACATTTTTATTACGGTGGCATTCATCAAATCAGTGTTATGGACTGTTTTATATATGTTATGTTAAGTGCACAGTGGAGTAGTAAGGAATCAGAGAGACAGCTTCGAATTCCAATCAAATCCATTACATTCATTGGGAAAGGTATGAATCCATTTCTTTCATCTCTCCAGCTATGGGTAAATCGCAGTACAGACTGGGTTCTATAGACTTGAGGGGAAACTGGTCTAGGAAAAGGAAAAATCTGAATTCAAATCAGCCTGGAGTGGGTTGGTCTCCGTCAGGTTGTTATGTCCAAAGAAATACCACTTCTACTGCAGCTGCTGTACATGTGGTGTCCCTACGACTCTAATGAGTCACGAGAGATCTTGGTCTGGATCTGGATGTTAAGATCATGTTTCAAGAGTTGTCCTTTCACTCCTTCACAAAATATCTCCCCAATCTACAGACAGAAAAAGAATACCCACCAGACGCAATCAACTCACGTATAGACCAACTAGAATTATGAGGCAAGGGAAAACAAAGCATGACATACTTGATGGACTTGAGCATATGAATGGCGAAACGGGGTTGAGCTGGATAACAGGAGAAGGGGTGCTAAGCTACCAGGGATAGGGAGATCCGGAGGACCTAAAGGGACACGGCACAAAGAAGAAGACTAGACTGGCATTGGGATCTCATCAATTTACTGGCAAGATATAACTGTAAATTCTATGCTAACAGTTTCTTTTACATGCAATTATCACTTGTGGAACTCCCTTCCGACTCAATGCTTTCCGGACAACTTTAATCAGCAAAAATTTAAACGCAACGTCAGTCGCTATCTACTCTCCACCTGATTACTGTTTTTTACCCCTCTTATTAGTAATGCTTCCGTTTTTAATTCTTCCACGCCCAGTAACACCTTGTGTCTTAGTGGCTTTACTGTGGGTACCGCCACTCATTTTCGATATCTAAATTTTAAATTGAATTTTTAACAATAAAAAAGTTTTCTTGAAATTTTTATTTTAGTATTATTTGAAAGCTTAATGATTAAATTTACTATTTCCAATAAGCAAAATACTCTGGTCTATTTCAAACAGAAATTATATTGATTGGAATCTAAAATTTTAAAATTTATTTTAATTTTTGTAATTCTTCGGTCATTTTTGAACGACTGACAGATTTGTAAACAAAAGTTAATTTTCGGCTTTAAAGTTCTTGCAAAAATAAAATATACATCTGTGACACATTATTTTGGGAAAATTAGCAAATTTAGTGTTAAAATAATCTGATTTACACAAGTATTATTATTTAGAATAAAACTATTTTTAAACACAGAGTTGACCTTTCTAACCTATCCACCGTAATTGAAATATTTTGACAGATCGAGATAAGATAAGCGTATGACGATCACAAGTGCCATAACTGTACACATTTTTCTAGTAAAGGGGAATAACCCAGAAACAAATGACCTTTTAATTTACACATAAAAATTATCATACAAAAAAAATGTTAAAAACACACACAAAAAAAAATGAAGATTATTTTAAAAATACGATGGCGAAATATTTTGTATTAAACTTTTCAATTTTCAATTAGTAAATATAGTCTTCAATATGTAACCTTCCTAACTAACG
>JBBBDQ010000548.1:9145000-9485000 GCA_037127315.1 Ascarosepion bandense | reverse complement strand
GGTGACTCTTTTGGGCTCTATCAAGTCTGGAAAATTTTTTTACGGCTTATCAACTTTTTGTAGATTATTTAAAGCCAAAACATATGCTTTGAGTATAAGAATATTTTTTCACGTTATTTACACTGTTCGGGCTGTAGTTCTCATCTTTACTGCCATGTTTACGACGTTTCGGCCATTGAACACTCCGGTCTTCTTCAGGAATTTTGAATCGAACACTTTATTTCGATCGCTGTGGTATATAATTTTCATTCCATATGCAAAACCACTTCCGGATGGCATGTAATTATCTCCCTTTAACTCAACATTCTAAGTTGTTTGTTCACCACTGCTGTAGCCAGGTATTGAACTCACAACTCTTTGGATCAAATCACTGGAACTAAACAATGTCTACATCCACTGGACCTTGTTTCCTTTTTTGTGAGTGAATATTGTATTAACAATATTTGTAGATAATAAAAGTTCTACAATTTAATCCATAGAGAAGTGGAGAATTCATGCATTACCCGAAAGGTATTTGTGCATATGTGAATGTAATGAACCCGATTGTAATTTGAATCGAATCCGGCTGTCTGATTTCGAGTCGTTATCCATCACAGTAAACGTACATCCAAGCTTACAGCACATGGTATTCACAAGCGGTCACTCTTCTGGGTACTGGTCCTGGGCATGACGGTAAACTGCATCCGGCAGCAAGGCCTCTGATTGGGAGGTTGTGAAAAGCATGGAACCACCTCTTAATTGCTGTTGTTCCCAGGTCTACTCTGATCCGGAGTGGTAATACCTGTTAAGGTCCCAGCTATGGGCAAATAGTTAACCCCCAAACTGGGGTCAAAACACTATGAAAATATAATAATACACTTTTATAGAAATATATACATAAAATAGACTTTTATAAAAAAATATATATTTTTTTGAAGGAAAAATATTACCAACAATACATTTTTGAAGAAAAAATTATTACCATAACACATTTTTGAAGGAAAAAAATTATTCTCAGCAAAACATCTTTGAATACAAAACTAGAAGACATTTTCAGTTTTCTAAAATAAAAACAAAATTTTTTTATTAAAATCTGACTAAATCAATCTTCTCACCCGAACCGAACATTAAAAAAACAAAAAAAAACCCTCAAAACACCACTGTTTTGGCATTAAATGGCGGTTGGTATGCCGTTCAACAAAACTCAAAACTCAAACTCTTCTAGGTACTGACGAGGATCGACGTTGCTTAACTTCGGAGATAATTCTGGAAAGTAAAGACTAGGGAACTAACTCATGTATGGCAGCAGTACTCCATTTTCGACTATAAAGGATAGGAAGTTATGGAGATCCATGATCGACTAGTCCCTGAAAGGAAATTTTACATCGATGAAGAAGAAAGTGCCAAAAGAGTCTCTAGGTCTAATTCCAGAAAATAAGTGAAAAACAAAAAAACATGTGTATTGAAAATCAAAAGAAAAATATATTTACATTACATTAATAGGTTGGCCAGAAAGTCATGACTCACTTTGGAAGCGGAAAAGAAAACAACAAATCTTGATCGCTGTCTGGTGGAGTTTCCAATGAGTACTACATAGTGTACTGGATATCGAAACGAGAAATCGGAGAGCCGAGTTCGAATTTGTTGCATTCACTTACGCTCAAATACTCTTGGAAAGATATTAATTCATTTCTTCCATCCAGTTATGGGTTAAATAACAGTACAGATTGGGTTCTGTAGCCTTGGTTAGCAACCAGTCTACCACAGAAAATAATAGCAACCTACCGCGGAAAAATCTTCTGCCCAGTCAGTCATGTCTTTTTCTAGACATGATCGCCTAAGCGTGTAGCAAGTACGGCACTTAACTGACTGATTGCATTTCGAACTTGTTCCACACGGTTGCACCATCAACGCTAAACTGTGTTTCTAGCAGTTGCACCACATGCAGGACAAACTAAAGGAGTGTCCTGCTTTGTTTAATCAAGGTCGAGCTTTGTTTCAGTGAGACAATGTGAGACGGCACACTGCCAGTTTGACTAAGGAGAATTTCAAAACGATGGACAGTGTTGAGATTCTTCCACATCCACCATTCAATCTCGATGCTGCCCCGAGTGACTGTGGCCTATTCCGCTCAATGGCACACTTCCTCCGCAACACTTTTAGTTTTGATGAAGCGAAGGAAGCTTGTTTACAGTTTGTTTGTTTTTTATTCAAAGCCAGTGGACTGGTGTCTGGGAGAGTTTCAGACGTTTTGTTGATTTCTGGGAGAAGATCAACAATGATGGGCTTTATTATGAAGAATGAATGTTGGTCAGTCAGTTAAGTGCCATACGTGAAACACGCTTGGGCGATCATGTCTCGAAAGAGACATGACTGACTGGGCAGAAGATTATCCCGCAGTAGGTTGCCATTGCTTTCTGCGGTAGACTGGTTGCCGACCAAGGCTATAGAACCCAATCTGTCCTGTTATTTAACCCATAACTGGAAGGAAGAGACGGATTAATACCTTTCCCAAGGGTATTTGCGCGTAAGTGAATGCAATGAATTCAACTGGAATTCGAACTCGACTCTCCGATTTCTCGTTCCGAGCCGATATCCATTGGACCACAACGTTGTTTTCTTTCCGCTTCCTCAGTGAGTCAGGACTTTCTGAACAATTTATCGTGCAGATCTAAGAGAAATAAATATTTATTTTATGAACGAATTAAATACGAAATAAAGAATTAGAAATCTTTAAGATATAATATTTACTTTTCACCCTACTTCTAATATCTGATATTTTGTAGTACCCGATTGTCCATCTCCGAACCACCTTTCATTTGATTTGTACAGCTAAGGTGATAATATTTTTGAGAAATCATTTTTTAACTACATCAATCGCACACGTACAAAAAAGAACATTATCATTATTTTTAAAAAAAGTAATTAAAACAAAAGAAAACAAAGATCGAATAAAAGCGATTTCTCTTACAATTTCCAGAGCCACTTGGCGCCTCATCAGCCATGTTTCGTCCTTACTTTCCCGTCGGTCTGATCTTTTTAAAACTCAAGACCGAAAAGTAAAAGAAACAAAAAAGTAAAAGAATTAAGAAGCTGGTGATAATTTCTTTATTGCCCGGAAACAATACAGCGCCAGGGAGACATGAACACAAACAAAGAAGAGGTCACGCAGTTTACGACCTCTGACGTAGCTGGGGTCGGCCTTCGCAGGTAGAGACATGCAAACAAGAAAGGAAAGTGCTACTTCTTGGTTACTTCTCAAGAGTGGAGCAACTGTTTGATTTATAAGGCGGCTTTCGACGATAACAAAGCCAAGGGAAAAAGCAACACTTGAATACATAATAGCCGACTACTCATTTCCAAACACACTTGTCTACTAATGCGGCTAGACAGTCCCTGTTGCAGACGCCTAACCTGGCAAATTTGTTCCTGTTCAACACCAAGAGAGGCCACCTTGCATTTAAACTGCACCTATACTGAATGGACCTTATTTACAGATTTATGGAGAGAACGTATAAACGGATGTAATCAGTAATTGAACCAGGCCAGTACGCTCAAATTGTTCGCTTCTAAGGTTAACTGTTATCATAAATGGATATATTTACACCACCAGTTGTAAAAAGTAAAAATTAAAAAAACGTCTGAAATAACAAGGACTCATAATTTAAACCAAATCCCACCCCCAGGTGTACCGGTTACGAACATGGCCATAATATACTGTCTGTATTCGAGAATTCTACCTCCCAGCAACTTACACCTTATTTGCAATCGCACAATCAAAATCCTTGAAAATAGATAAGCAGAAAACGCTCGTAACTAACAATCATTTGGACAGTCAGTTAAGTGCCATACGTGATAAACGCTTCGGCGATCACGTCTCTTTCAATTCATGACTAAGTAGAGCGTTTTCCTATAGTATTTTACCATTTCTGTCTGCGGTAGACTAATTGCCCATCAAGGCTATGAAACTATTCAACCCATAGCTGGGGAGAGAAGAGATGGATTCTTACCTTTCCCAAGGGTATTTGTGCAAAATGTAACGAACTCGACTGGAATTAAACTCGGTTCTCCGATTTCTCATTCCGAGCCGTTATCCACCTCGCATATTTCTACACACTAAGTCCCTAAAAAGAAATCTTTTGTTTGCACACAAGAAAAACTTACAATGATGTTCAAGAGCCCCTCAAAATGAGGGTTACAGAGTAAGAGGCACAATTTATGGGAATATGAAGGGAAGATAATGATTAACCCTAGACTTTAACTGGTTAAGATTGTAGTGATTGGGGAAGCATTCTCTTGGGAGTCGGTTCCACGAAGCAATTGTTCCTGGGAGGAAGCTGCTCAAATGGAACTTAGCTAATTGATGGAATACGAAGAGAATCATAGTGGTTCGCTACAAAGTGTGTAGCATGACGGCTCTTAGCCATGAGAGATAAAACTAACAGAACAAAGAGATTTTTTAAGAGATTTACGCACCGTCTAATCGTTGTCGACGCGGAGAGTGAATCAGGTGTGCAGAGTTCAATTCATGCTCGATTCTGTTCTGTTCAATTCGCGCTAATGCCCTTAGAAAAGCCAAGACTTTTTCTTCTTTCTGCTATTGGTTAAATACCAGGGCAAACCGATATCCCTAGCCTTGAGATAGCAACTAGCCAAGGAGAAAGAAAGATGAATTCAAAACCAGCATGAAAAGGGATGTTTACTCTGAGTTTAAATCTGCATTAACATGAATGGAATTCATGATTGCTACACGTGAATTTGATTACCTAAATAGCACGAGCAATAACTGAAAAGTACAAAAATGAACGAAATATCTCGAAAGATAATCTATTCCCGTAGATTAAATAAAGTGTTTAGCTTGAAATTCTCTGATGGTTATCCGGATTGACAAGCACCTGGAAAAGGCTGGTGAGCACAACGGCTGAAACGTTGGAATAATAAGAATGTTGACCTAAATGTAAATAACAATAAAAACGTGTGTAAATAGTTTATACCTTACAGTTCCCAAGCATCAAAAGTTGTTAATCGTAAATGGTTCTTACGTTATACAAGTTTATCTATCCTTGATTAATAATACATCTTCGCAAGCGCTTAATTTCACCATGCAGATGAAATTTTCTATATCATAATACTTTTCTTAGCTTCTGGAAAGCATTTTTCACTAAATTTAGATTTTTGTGTCCCTTTTCATAGTAGTTCATTTCTTTTATTTGTCTCTGTTTCTAACAAAATTTTCCTGTTTCTTGATACTTTTCTTAGCTTTTGAAATGCTATTTCGCTATTCTAAAGCGCCTTCGGATTTCGGTATCACTTTTTTTATCGTGTGATAAAAGAATTCCCAGATCGATGAATCTCTCTACTTGCTTCATTTTCACATATCCAATTCGTATCTGGTCGCTCTGTTTATTTAACTAGGGACACGCAGAGCAAGAATGCAAGAACGCAAGAAAGAATGCAAAAATGCTTGCGTCCCCTAAGGCTCTCTCCTACCATCTTTCTGAATTATATCAACGATCTGTCCAAGAACACTCTCAACTTTTTAGTAAATATATATGCAGATGATACCACAGTGTATGGGTTTACCTCTAAATATCTTGATGACCAGTGCGTAGCAGCTGATTTCTCATCTGATCTAACTCTTACAGCTCAATAATGAAAAGAATTGCTAATATCATTCAATACATCGAAAACTAAACTCGTTACATTTCATCCCAACCGAGCAAGCCGTAAACCTGTACCAATTCTGATGAGTGGCCATACCCTAAAAGGCGATATTTGCCTCGAACGCCTACTGATTGAAGAACTCACTCCAGACCACTAATGGGGCACGTATATTCGTGCTACAGCAAAAGATTTTTCTATCTAAATCTAAACTTATTTATAAATGGAACTTTGTGTGTGTGTGTGTGTGTGTGTGTGTGTGTGTGTGTGTGTGTGTGTGTGTGTGTGTGTGTGTACCTATAGACTCCGAAACGGCTGAACCGATTTTCTTGAAAATTTACATAGTTGTACTATAAGCGTCTGCGAGTGTTCTTAGCTAGGTTTTGTAAAAATCGATTATCGAAAAAATCGGGTTATAGAAGGAGTGGTCCGATTTTAATCAAATTTGATACACTCATAGACAAAAACATAAGAAACGATATTAAGAATTTTCAGAGTTTCACTTCTTACAATAGTGCAGAAAATCGATAATATATATATATATATATATATATATATATATATATATATATAGGCAAGATGTGTGTGTGTGTGTGTGTTACCTATAGACTCCGAAACGGCTGAACCGATTTTCTTGAAAATTTACATAGTTGTACTATAAGCGTCTGCGAGTGTTCTTAGCTAGGTTTTGTAAAAATCGATTATCGAAAAAATCAGGTTATAGAAGGAGTGGTCCGATTTTAATCAAATTTGATACACTCATAGACAAAAACATAAGAAACGATATTAAGAATTTTCAGAGTTTCACTTCTTACAATAGTGCAGAAAATCGATAATATATATATATATATATATATATATATATATATATAAGGCAAGATGTGTGTGTGTGTGTGTGTGTGTGTGTGTGTGTGTGTGTGTGTACCTATAGACTCCGAAACGGCTGAACCGATTTTCTTGAAAATTTACATAGTTGTACTATAAGCGTCTGCGAGTGTTCTTAGCTAGGTTTTGTAAAAATCGATTATCGAAAAAATCGGGTTATAGAAGGAGTGGTCCGATTTTAATCAAATTTGATACACTCATAGACAAAAACATAAGAAACGATATTAAGAATTTTCAGAGTTTCACTTCTTACAATAGTGCAGAAAATCGATAATATATATATATATATATATATATATATATATATATATATATATAGGCAAGATGTGTGTGTGTGTGTGTGTGTGTGTGTGTGTTACCTATAGACTCCGAAACGGCTGAACCGATTTTCTTGAAAATTTACATAGTTTACTATAAGCGTCTGCGAGTGTTCTTAGCTAGGTTTTGTAAAAATCGATTATCGAAAAAATCGGGTTATAGAAGGAGTGGTCCGATTTTAATCAAATTTGATACACTCATAGACAAAAACATAAGAAACGATATTAAGAATTTTCAGAGTTTCAATTCTTACAATAGTGCAGAAAATCGATAATATATATATATATATAAGGCAAGATGTGTGTGTGTGTGTGTGTGTGTGTGTGTGTGTGTGTGTGTGTGTGTGTGTGTGTGTGTGTATCTGGCTGTATGTCCTTTATACAAATCCACAATCTTTATCCGATTCTCACCAAACTTCACACAAATATTCTTTAGGCTGAGTCTGAGCTCCAGGACCATGGATTAGTTTTAAAGCTTTAATTACACCCCGAGCAATGCCGGGCTATAATGCTAGTACTAGATAAATGGTTGGTTCATTTTATAGCACCAAAAAATACCTAACTTCTGCTGCGATGCTCTATCATAACAAATGTCAGGTTAGATCAAGAACGTATTCTTCTTGGATACCAGATAAAGCTGACGACGAAAGATATATCCAGATGATATCATGTGTATGTATGCAAGAGCACAAGAAATAATGAATAAATGCTGGTATCCCCCAAGGCTCTCTCCTAGGTTATACCATTTTTCTGAATTATATCAACGATCTGCCGAAGAACATTCTCAAATCCTTAGTAAATATACATGCAAATGATACCGCAGTGTATGAGCTCACCTCTAAATATCTTGATGACCAATGCGTAGCAGCTGATCTCTCCTCTGATCTAACTCTTAGAGCTCAATGGGGGGAAAGACTGGCTGGTATCATTCAATACATCGAAAACTAAACTCGTAACATTTCATCCCAACCGAGTAGACCCTAACCCTGCAGAAGGATAGAGTCTCGTCTGTAAAATGCAGATAAGAATTTTTGTCTGGGCTTACGGGCTCGGATTTACCCACGTTAATTAGCCTTGTGCTGCATCTACCTAGGGCTTCTGCGCACGTGGAGAGGCCGTAAACACTTCGGAGTGTCATTGACATTCTAAGAATGACTAACGACCGTTGGTCGTTCACTTTGTCGGACTCTCTGCCTTCGGGCGGAGAGGAACCCGGACTAGGCTTCGCCGAAGGGTAGAGTCTCGTCTGGGGAAAAGCAGACAAGACCCCTTCTACGCCCACTAACCCTTTGTGTCTCAGTGGTTTACTGCCTTGCTTGGAATGAACTCGATTGACAAAGTAGGAAAATACTAATCGAAACAATTCGTAGAATAGCATTAATTCCATGTAAATAATTTAGATAATATTACTTATTTTTCTTATCTTTTGTGCCCAGACCTTTCAGACATTCAGTGAGATAATCACATTACAAAATTTTTTTTTCCTTGCCATTTGAACTACAAATTATTTAATTAATGCTCGACGGCTCTTAAGAGACTTCAGCCCGAAATGAGTCGTCCATGTTGTTGATTTATGTGCAAGATCTCGTTGTCTGAGGTTAGATCGTAATTGACCCAGCAATTATGATTAACTACTGAGATCAATTAATTGGCCGAGTTAGATGTATGTAAACACGCTGAAAGAATGCGCTGTTAATTAGGAAGGACGGGACGGGGAGGATATTAAATGGGAGATATTTTTACAATACAAATTAGGGGTTTGTTACGAATCTTGGAAAAAAACTTTCATTTATTGTTTCCATGTGTTAATAGGTTTTTTATTTTATTAAAAATATTCAAATCCCTTTGCTTTGCATTCAAGTAAAACTAGTAAGTTATATAGAGGAAGTAAGATATTTATAGAGTATGTGACCCGGGCAACTGTAAAAAAAAAACAACAACTGGGTGGAATCTGTTATATTGGCGTTACTGAAAACCCGTGGAAATAATGATACTACAACCTCCTCCTCCTCCTCCTTCTTCTTCTTCTTCTTCTTCTTCTTCTTCCTTTTGTCCACTCCTCCCCATCTCTATATTCTTCTTCTTCTTCCTTTTGTCCACTCCTCCCCATCCCTATATTCTTCTTCTTCTTCCTTTTGTCCACTCCTCCCCATCCCTATATTCTTCTTCTTCTTCTTCTTGTCCACTCCTCCCCATCCCTATATTCTTCTTCTTCTTCTTCTTGTCCACTCCTCCCCATCCCTATATTCTTCTTCTTCTTCTTCTTGTCCACTCCTCCCCATCCCTATATTCTTCTTCTTCTTCTTCTTGTCCACTCCTCCCCATCCCTATATTCTTCTTCTTCTTCTTCTTCTTCTTCTTGTCCACTCCTCCCCATCCCTATATTCTTCTTCTTCTTCTTCCTTTTGTCCACTCCTCCCCATCCCTATATTCTTCTTCTTCTTCTTCTTGTCCACTCCTCCCATCCCTATATTCTTCTTCTTCTTCTTCTTCTTCCTTTTGTCCACTCCTCCCCATCCCTATATTCTTCTTCTTCTTCTTCTTGTCCACTCCTCCCCATCCCTATATTCTTCTTCTTCTTCTTCTTCTTGTCCACTCCTCCCCATCCCTATATTCTTCTTCTTCTTCTTCTTCTTCTTCTTCTTCTTCTTGTCCACTCCTCCCCATCCCTATATTCTTCTTCTTCTTCTTCTTGTCCACTCCTCCCATCCCTATATTCTTCTTCTTCTTCTTCTTCCTTTTGTCCACTCATCCCCATCCCTATATTATTATTATTATTATTATTATTATTATTCTTTATATGCCGTTTCCCTTCAGGACGTTGACGATCATGGCTCTCCATGGCTCTTAATATTTTTTCTTTTTGTTATCACTTCTAAACTCTGTTCTACAGTTCATTTACTCAAGCTCGCATGGCAGGTTATGCATGGTTTTCTCCTGTCCTTTTTGCCTTCAATCTTCTCTGTGCGTATCAAATTTTGCAAGCCCTCTTTCCTCATTATGTGCCCTAGAAAATTCAACTATCAGTTTCTAATTCTAAGTGAAAATTATAATTTTTGTTTCCGTATTATCTTAAACTTTGTCTTTGCTCACATGTTTGGACCATGGTATTCTCATCATCCTTCTCTAGAACCACATTTCTTTTGCATAAACTCTCTTCTTCATCTGTGGGGAGATTGCCCATCATTCACTGCCATATAAAAGTACTGATATTACATAACTATTCAGGACTCTTTCAGTACTCTAAGGATTTTTTCTGTTTCTTAATACTTTACTCAGCTTTTAGAAGGCGTCTTTAACTAAATTCATGAAATACAGTTTCTCTCATGCATTTGTGTGATTTGAACGACAAAAGCAAAACAATTGCGGAAATGAAAAGAATTTTAAGGGAAAGTGAGATTTAAAAGACATGTATTATGATTGGAAGAAATGTTAGAGATTTTAGGATTCCCCTAAGAGGATAGACGATTGAATAAAAACATATCTAAATTGCAGATTCCTTCTATACGCTTTTAAAAAAAAAATTATTGAATTAGTTTTTAATTAGATTCAGATGAGACCAAAAATGGAGTGTAGCTGCTTCCCTGATCTCCCTCCAACAAACTTAACTTCTTCAAGCCTTAGGCTAACCGTTATCTTTTTTACACATCCTCATAGACTACACTTCTTACCTACTCCTCAGTAACCATCTATCTTGAGAGGCTCTTAAGCCTTCTATTAGATAAATATTTAGTAAAAAAATATATAATTATTGCAGGGAAAGTTCCCTCCAGCCACTATGGACTTGTTCCAAAAAGTGTGTAATTCTTCCTTTTGCGTAAGCTTTGTTTATTTTTTATTTTTTTATTTTTAATTGTTAACTTCATTGCATTGTGAGATATCGTAAGCTGGCCAGGACGTTTTTCATCTCGTCCAGGGTATGACGATAAACTACAACCGGCAGTAAAGTCTCTGATAGGGATATTGGCGATTTTGAGGGAATGAAAACCATCTTTAATTTCTGATGTTCACGGGACCACTTTGATCAGGGGTATTAGCACCTGTTAGGGTCCCAGCTATGGACAATTAGTTAACCCTCAAACAGGAGTCAAACACTATGAAAGTATAAAAATACATTTTTATACCGAAAATGCCAGCAATGTATGCATTTTCATAGTAAAAAATAACCAGCAATACATTTCTGTAAAGAAAATATCTAATGCTCCTAAGAAAATTAAATTGCGGCATCAAATGACCCATAAGGAGTTGATATGCCACTAAACAAACAAACGTTTACTTTGTTGCATTCCTATCACTCACGCTCTTAACCTTCGCGTGCGGTTCACTTGTTTATTGAACGACAATCAACAAGTAACACGATAGCAATAACAATCGATTTCCTTGTTATCCTGGGTCTCTTGACTCGTTTTCACTGATGAAAGATCAACATCAATACTTCCTCAATTAATAGTTACCTCTCCACAGCGGTATACTTTTACCCACATGCAGACACCGAGAGTATATATATGGCTTTAAAAAGAACAGACGTCATATTATTTAAAACCGAGGAACCTTTCGGCCAACTCTTATCAAGGGTTCTCGTTGGCTTTAATTTTAAGGGAATTAAGGAAAAGGACAAGGCAAAATAAATTACTTACAATGCTGAGAGATGATGGAACTCGTTTAAAAATAAATTTATTGAAAAAAAACACATAAAATGTAAGGGGGTGTACACATATAATTCCACAAGAGTGTTTCAAAGTGAAAAAATGTTACATTCACAGACTCACCAGCAGTTGTAAGGAGCGTAAAAACCCGCTCTTTCTGTCTGCACAGGCTCGGCTGTTGAATTTTCAAGCAAATTGCTTCCAAAATACGTAGATGATGTGTAGACCGAGCGCTGTGCAAGACAGTAAACCAGCTGTCCTCGTATGCCGAGGAACACACTTGATTGTCCAAAAGATGTCAGCCAATAGTGGAATCCAGAACAGATTGTGTTGTTCTTATAGGTCTGAGAGAGCCACTGGAACGTATATTAGCGGGGACGTGTTGTGAAACCCGCGTCTCCAACCTCAGATCGGTACGTCCTATGTATGCCGCATCATAACAGCATTTAAATTTATAAACAATGGAACTTTTTCGAAAATAGGACAACCTACCTTTACTGAAGGAAGGAAACACAGGTCTAGTCTGAAAAACAACACGTAACTGCACCGCAAAATAACAGGACGAAACACATGCCGAAACTCTGTCGGCTACAGTTTGACATCTTCTCCCAAGCCAGGGTATTTTCAGATACAAGGGACAGCGGCTAGGTCCTTCAACCTTAGGTTCTTTATAACGTTTGATTCACCACATTAACCGGGTACCCGTTGCCTTCGAAAATCTCCTGCAAGCGAATTAATTCGCTTTCTAAACATTCAGGAGAACAAATATTCAAGGCACGGTGAACCAAGGTTTCTATCAGACCTAGTTTACGAGACTTAGGGACAAATATATATATTTGCTACAAAAATCATTAAATGTTTTCACACACATGTCATGTATATACATATATCTCCAGTAATGGATTGAACACTCTTGGCAATTGGCGTTTGTATACATTGTGTATATAACACGCTAAAGTATTTCTTCCTCCACCGTGTGCCGATAGCTTAGAGGTAGAATGTACTACTGATGTTAAATCGGTCGGGTTTCAATCATAGCTGGAAGCAATCGGATGTCTAACCGCATGTCTAACCATACTGATGAGCTGTGATACAGCGAATCAGGACTGTCTGCGGATGACTATATATATATATATATATATACATTGCCATTACCACACCAAGATAAAGTACATTTCATAAAAAAAGAGGGATCATATTATACTAATAAAATGAGATACAGAAGTATCAACGCTTAAAATATGTTAGACGCCTTTCGACCGACCCTTTTAACATTTCTATTACCATTAAACGATGTTTCAATGCCGTTATGGTCCGGATCATTTTTACAACTAAAAATGGCTTTCCCTCCTTGCCGGAATGATGTTTCGCCTGCCCATCAAAGTAATTTATCAATATCAGTGTCGATTCTATGTCGAATATGTGAGCAAAACCATCCAGAGGCTGAACAATTCCCGAGTCAGGTGCGTAGACATGAGCCGATGACATTAGCAATTGGCGAACATTTATTAAATTCTGCTGCTTGCAGGACAATTAGTCTCCTGAATTCTTCTCTGTATTGCACAGGGAACGGAACAGAATCCATTTGGATATTCTGGAGTCTGTTATTATTATTATTACCATGCAGAGACCTGCCCTGTGCATACAACAAGAATTGAAATATAAATTGGCCTTCTTTGGTGAAGCCATTACCTAGTAAAGGATAATTTTAACCCTCTAGGGCCATTCGTATCATATTTGATACAGTATTTCCCTATAAGGAAACATTTCGTATTTCCCTATAAGGAAACATTTGGTATTCATTGACTGAGCAGTTAGTACTGCTTTCATTTGAAATTTATAAAATATTTCTCTTAAAAATTTTTCAGGAAAACATTTCTTTCAAGGCTTGTTTTCATACTGTATCAAATATGATACGAATGGCCCTAGAGGGTTAAAAAACCATTTCTGAGATAATAATGAATTCACCCTCTAGGGCCATTCGTATCATATTTGATACAGTATTTCCCTATAAGGAAACATTTCGTATTTCCCTATAAGGAAACATTTGGTATTCATTGACTGAGCAGTTAGTACTGCTTTCATTTGAAATTTATAAAATATTTCTCTTAAAAAATTTTTCAGGAAAATATTTCTTTCAAGGCTTGTTTTCATACTGTATCAAATATGATACGAATGGCCCTAGAGGGTTAAGTAGTAATTAGTGGGGGATCTGTTTATTACTTCATAACAATATAGAACTGATCCCCCACTTTATGACAAGTAGAAGCCTTAATCATATTATATTATTAACCCTCTAGGGCCATTCGTATCATATTTGATACAGTATGAAAACAAGCCTTGAAAGAAATATCTTCCTGAAAAATTTTTTAAGAGAAATATTTTATAAATTTCAAATGAAAGCTGTACTGACTGCTCAGTCAATGAATACCAAATGTTTCCTTATAGAGAAATACCAAATGTTTCCTTATAGGGAAATACTGTATCAAATATGATACGAATGGCCCTGGAGGGTTAAACCGCACCCCTTATCATTAG
The DNA here is from genome assembly GCA_037127315.1 of Ascarosepion bandense. NCBI lineage: Eukaryota > Metazoa > Mollusca > Cephalopoda > Sepiida > Sepiidae > Ascarosepion > Ascarosepion bandense. The sequence continues at coordinate 9,470,974 of JBBBDQ010000548.1, read as the reverse complement.
ATTTTAACTTCGGTTGCTAATAAAAAAATTTCTTTTTAGCTACTCAGTTTTATTTTCTACTGACGCTATTATATATGATTATATATATATACCATTGTGCAAATGCAAATTAATTGAGACAACTGCTTAGTCTCCTTTCTTTCAACATACGGTCAGTTTTAGACCCACTGGAGTGACAGTGTGTAATCGATTTCAGTTTTTCTCAGGTTAAGTCATGTGCAGTGATGTGCAGTAATATGAGTCTATTTTCGGCGTGTGTGATGAAATTTGTTTGGCTTTAAATAATATTGCGTCATCTGTGATAGCATCAGATTTTTATCACGCCCAGACACTATTGTCTCGATTGTCGATTACTTGTCTTACGGTCATTGTCTGCGATGGACGTTAATCCATGGAAGCGTACAAAAATTGTAACGCTGCACGAAAACACTGGCAAGGCTTTCAGAGAGATTGCGGATATTGTTGATGTCAGCCTTACAAGTGTCAGTCGTGTCATCAAGGCGAATAAACAAACTGGATTCAGCAATGCAATACGTAAAGGGAAATGCGAACGGAAGAGAAAAACAACACCAAGAGAGGATGTATACGTGATAAAGGAAAATTGTGAAAGATCCAAGGCAGACATTATTCGTTTTGCCTCAATTAATTTGCACTAGGATATATATATATATATATATATATATATATATATATATATATATATATATATATTATGGTCTCGTTACGATTGAGCTCTCTAGAGAAGAAAATTTTAAAAACAGTTTCCACTTCTGTGATATATGCGTTACTCTTCAACTGAATTAAGTTATTTCGGTGATTGGCGTGTGTATACACTGTTTATATACAACACGTTAAAATTTCCCTTCTCATACGCCTATGGCCTAGGGGGTAGCGACTCCGACTGACACCAAATCGGTCGAGTTTCGGTCCCGACCAGAAGCAGGTGGATGTGTCTAGCCACACCGATGAGCTGTGATACAGCGAAACAGGCTTGTATGCGGATGACTAATACATACATACATATATATATATATATATATATATATATATATATATATATATATATATATGTGTGTGTGTGTGTGTGTGTCTGTGTGTGTCTGTGTGTGCGTGTGTGTTATCTTACGTCTGTGGCACAACTCGGGGTTTCATGCGTTATGCAATCATCAGATGCCTATTTCAAACTGACAGTTTAATAGATTTGAATTTAAGTTAACTCAATGTTCATGGGAATTAAATCTTATAATAAAATTAAGTCATTGCTTTTTTAATAACACGATTAAAATGTAAATATTCTACGGTGGATAGAAATCAAAGGCGCGTAAATCATGAATCTAAAAAATGTTTATATTCAAATATTACATGTACATTACATGTCCATAAAAATGTAGGGAAAACTAGAATTTTAAAATTTTAAAACTTTAAATAAAAATATAAATAAGATAAAAGAAAAGAAAAAAGAAAAAGAAAAATTAAGATGTAAAATTTAGAATTAAGAATTTAAAATGTAAGGTGCAAAAGTACAAATAATTGTTGAAAGTAAAATTGCGGAAGAAAGAAAGAAAGAAAGAAAGAAAGAAAGAAAGAAAGAAAGAAAGAAAGAGGCAAGTGTAAAATGGGATCTACATCAATCTGGGTCAAAGAATTTTAGTAAGTATTTTTTTTTCTATGACAGCATGTCGTCATTAACTCACTTTTCTTGTTAAGTAAATTTCGATTCTTGATATGGTTTAAGATGAATAGTTTTTCTAAGAGACATAGATTACATTTATTTCCTATTGTAATGTTTGGATTTAGCTACGATATTCCAGATAATCATTGGGTTCTTACTGTTGTTTTTTAATTTTCAATGATGTATGAATAAAGCAGTACTTTTGCTGTATTTACTGTTGTTTAAAGACAACATGTGGTTATATATATATATATATATATATATATATATATATATATATATATATATATATATATAAAAGAATATTAATAAAAAGTTTTGAATTTAAAAACGTACTTTTTTAAACAGTATTTGTTTATTTTTATTGTATTTTTATATTTCAGACCGTCCTCGGTCCTTCATCAGAAACAAGTGATTTTTAAATTAGCAAATTAAATTCAAAACTTTTTATTAATATTCTTTCCTATACATATTAAGACAGTATACGTGGATGATCATCACTATATATATATATATATATATATATATATATATATATATATATATACACACACATGTTGTCTTATATATATATATATGTGTGTGTGTGTGTGTGTGTGTGTGTGTGTGTGTGTGTGTGTGGTTGTTAACATATATATATATATATATATATATAATCATACTCTAAGCAAGGCGGAAGCGTCTCTAGTGTAAACGGGCTTAGAGTGAGAGAAAAGGTTGCGTACAGAGGGTACTGAAAAAAGAATAAAAGATGAACGGGATTCAAGAAGATAGAACATCGCAATTGACATGGTATTTAAATTTCTGAAGATTGCAGCTATCAGGGAAGTAAGTAAACGGAAGGCAGTTACACGGGCAGAAAATGCGAGTAAAGAAACTGTTCGAGTAGAAGTGACGTCTACATTTAACTATCTCAGTGGTAAAAAGGTGGAACCTAGATGCCAATCTAGTAGCACACCTACATTCACGTGGTCAGGACACCAGGAGAAAAAGCTCGTCAGTGCAGTTGCCATGAAAATATTTGTAGAAAAGACAGAGGTAAGCCACGTCACGTCGGTGAGAAAATGACTGAAGTCGTCAGGCCAAGTTAGGATTGATCACTTTGTAGATCTTTCTTTGGATTTTGTCGAGAACCTAGAAATGAATAGAAGGAACACCCGACCAGATATGCCAAAAGTATTCAATGCTACCTGCATAATTTCCCAACAGTTTCATTAAAAGTCTCTCCACAGTCACGCCTTCCATGGTATGATAAAACTAACACGTTTTCTGCCTCTAAATCTCACCATTCTTCATATTTTATCCCGGCGTCTGTTGATTCCGTTAATCGGATCACGATTTCTGACAGCGGTCACCTTTTACCGTCCGGTCGCACCTTGCTTTCCACTGATTGCATTGTCAAATATCAAACAAAAGTTAAAAAAATAAAATAAAACCTAATCGGCTTGATGAAACGACCTTGTCTGTAGGTCTATCTTTTTGTGAACTCGCCTCTGGCTTCATAGAATTCAAGGAATATAACTTGCCTCAAATTCAACAAATATATAGCCTTCATTTTCTCTTTTCTTTATTTTTTTTCTGGGGGGTCACACCCGTAATCCAACAGAATTTGACAGACTTACAGAAACATTCAGTTCTAAAAATAATCTTGAATCAACAATGACGTACTATTATTGTTATTGTTGCAAGAAAAAGAAATAAAAATAGACACAATAGTAGTAGTAGTAGTTGTTGTTAGAGCTGTCAGTCAGTCAGTTAAGTGCCATACGTGATACACGCTTTGGCGATCATGTCTCGAAAGAGACATGACTGACTGGGCAGAAGATTATCCCGCAGTAGGTTGCCATTGCTTTCTGCGGTAGACTGGTTGCCGACCAAGGCTATAGAACCCAATCCGTCCTGTTATTTAACCCATAACTGGAGGGAAGAGACAGATTAATACCTTTCCCAAGGGTATTTGCGCGTAAGTGTAATACAATGGATTCAACTGGAATTCGAACTCGGCTATCCGGTTTTTCGTTCCGAGCTGATATCCACTGTAGCACAAATAGTAGTAGTAGCAATAAGTATAACACAAGTCCTAATAGTGGATAATGACAGTAGAAAGATTCTGTTGTACCAGGTCCAAAATGAAGGACTATTATTGTTGTTAAAAATAAAGCAGACACTTTATTTAATCATTTCACCCCAAGAAAGGCAAATAAGGTCACTAAGACGCAAGGGGTTAATGAGTGAGAGAGAATATGAAAATATTTTTATGAAGAGAACAATAAAAGAACAGGAATTAAGAAGATGGAAGATAACGATTGACATTGCATTTGAATTATTTTAAGATCAAACTTGACTTAAAAGCAAGAAACCGGAAGAGTGTTTCACAAGCGAGAAATGCAAAAGAAACTGTTAACATAGAACTTGCGGTTATGTCTAGCCATTTCAACTGTAAACTGATGAAAAAGTAAAATTAGTAGTTGTAGTAGTAGTAGTAGAAGCAGTTGGATTAATAGTAGCCATAGGTGTATTGAACCTACCATATATTAGTAATAGTAGTAAATTTTGTTACGTATGGCACAAGCTTTTTATAGTGTGCCAATCTTCCTAGAAAAGTCTGAACTCTCACTACCCACACATCTGGCTTGATTATAGTGATGAATGTTTGGGCAGAACCAACCACACGTTTCAAAAGAATTGAAATGATGTTCCCAAACAGAGCTACTGAGGTTTTGAATTCTGAGTTGTTCTTCTCCTAAACTGGATGCCAAAGAGTCCAGTCTGTCTTACTATTTCATCCATACCCGGGGGAGAAGATATTACCCAAGATTATTCTAATGAATGAAAAGAACTTGCCTAGAATTCGAACTCTGCTTTCCAAATTCTCATTCAGAGTAGCTATCCATTACCTCCCCCCATATATATATATATATATATATATATATATATATATATATATTCCATTTGTAAACGAGTTACTACGCAACCTAGGTTTCTACTATGAGTGGTCTCTTCAGGTGATTTTCAATAACTGATTTTACTGTTTACCGTTTTTTTTTGTTTTTTTTTTTTGGAACGCTCATGTAACGGTTTTTTTTTACGCTCACGTGGCAGGAAATATTTTAATGTGCAATTTTTTAAATTACAAGGAATTATGACGTTTTCATCCATGGTCGTATGAACCTAAGAGGTATTTTTTAGTATGGTTACACTTTGTCATAATTTCCGTTCTTTCATTCAATAGTTCGTTTTTGTTTGGGAATAGCATAATCTCTAATTTTTCTTCTTGGCACAGTCTACATATTTTGCCACCGTTGTAAGGCATGGCTGTTTTTACTATACTCCATGTTATGTCTGGGTCTTTTCCATATTTCGATTTTAATTTCCACACATGGCTAGCCAATTTTGTACAGTTTTTTAAAGTTTTTATTTTGAAGGTAGACTTGTGAGGTGGTTCAATCATAAGTCTACATTCAAAATAGAAAACTTAAAAAACTTAAAAAATAAAAATAAATAAATGATAAACGGTAAAATCAGTTATTGAAAATCCCCTGAAGACACCACTCATAGTAGCAACGTATGTTGCGTAATAACTCGTTTACAAATAGAAAATATTCAAAAGTACTACAATATACTAGTATTGAACACTTTTTAATACAAATGAGCACTGCTCTAATCTTATGACCAGAAACCAAGTAATTAAACATTCAATCAATATATATATATTAGTCATCCACATACAAGCCTGTTTCGAAGCTCATCAGTGTGGCTAGACATATCTACTTGCTTCTGACCGGGATCGAAACTCGAACGATTTGGTGTCAGGTCGGAGTCGCTACTCCCGAAGCCATCGACGCATGGAATCAGAGAAGGGAACTTTTAACGTGTTCTATATAAGCAGTGTATACACACGCCAGTCACTGATACCAGCTCCCCGACTAGAGCAAGATGTGACGTAAGGTCAATGTGGGGAACCTGAACACATGCGCACGAGCAGAAGATACAAATTATCCTGTCTCCGCAACCGCCAGTCGCGCTGGCCTCGATGGTGACCACTGATTCACCTCTTTGGTGCAATAGGGTGTCACCGCCTCGGGACACTGTTCCCCGAGACCGAGCACCTCTCAGTTTAATTTTTCTCAAATGCCTGTCTGTCCTCGAACAGAGATACAACGGAGCCGCACTATGCCCGAGAACAGAGACGCAGCTGGGAGGTGATCCCCACCCGTCAGGTAAGTATATATAATGTTAATTTAGACGCCAAGAAGTCAAGCAATGTCTATCTGTCCAACTTTTTATTTAGGTTTTCTGACTGTTCCAATTTTGTTTCCCTCTGAGTAATTTTTATTGTTATTACAGTGGCTATCAAGCTTACTCGTCTTGTATGCTATTAGAATTGCATGTTTCAGCTAACTTAGTTGATTTGGTTGATTTCTTTCGCGGCCTATCAATCTCTATGAATTATTTAATGCCGAACACAATTTTATGGCTTCAATTAAATATATTTATTTTAATTGCATGTTTTTAACTACAGATGAAATATATTGTTGGAAATCTTGCTATAAATTCAATGTCTGAATTTCTAACACGCATTTATACTAACACGCAAATTTTTTTGTCAAACATCTTTTTATATAAAAATGTATTTTTTTTAAAATCATATCACCCCAAGCAAGGCGAAAACGCCACTTATGCGCAGGGGGCTACGTAAGAGTGAAAAGATTGGAAAAGAGAAAACCGGAAACCACATCCTGAACAGGAAACAAGGGATGAGCTAGAATATCTAGATCGGTAAATGAACCATGTTTCCTTTGTCTGCAAGAAAAAAATGGAAATCATTAAGTACATGAAGAGTGACATATTACTGAATCAGATGCATGAAACTACAGTAAATTAAAGAATTAACCTTACAATCCTGCTTGAATTATAAAATCTAAAGTATGAAACTTTAGCAATTGCAAACTTTTTACAGTATTAATCATTTCTATCTTGATCATTTACTTTAACTATACGATCTTCTTCTTTTCGTAAAGTAATTTCGCTGTTAGACATTTGAACAAGTATAACTACACATGTATTTTGTAATAATGGGGCCTCACATCAGTGAGGGGGGCCGGTGTGCAAGTGAAACCGTTGAGAGGAAGGCCCCGAAACGGTGCACATTCTCTCCTGGTGACCCCAATTAAAATATAAATTCAAAAGGACAAAAGTTCAATGAAGTCATATGCCGTAGAGAAGTTCGGTGGAATTGTTATTGGTAAGAGGAGCATTTTATATTCAGCTCGCTTTAGGTGAGTGTCAATTACTTTCCAGTAATTTCCTTCCTCATATGTTATTTTAAAGTTATTTTTTATTACAAATTGTGATCTATTTACTGCTTTAATTTTAATTTTAATACTAATTTTAATTTATTTCTTTAAAGTTTTATTTTTATTTTATTTTATTTCTTTTAAATTTTATTTTTAATTTATTTTTATTTTATTTTTAATTCTGATTTTAATTTCTTTTATTTTACTTCTCCAATTTATTACATTAGCACCAATGAATTTATATCTTCGTGTTATGTTTTTAAATTTCCTCTAATTTACGTTTTATGAATAATTCCTCTGTTTGTGTATGTGATTTCATCTTTTTTTTAATGCCAAAGGAATTAGTTTGGAAAAATGTAACGAACATCTGTATCTGGCTGTAATTCACCTCCGGCCAAAGTTTGAAATTTCTATTTCTTATCATTTTCTGTTTTCTCTCCCCTTTCTTCCCTCTGTGCATTTTTTCATTTTTTTCTTCGTTGTTCTCCTCATCGCTTTCTTCTTTTTAATGAAAACAAAGTTTGAGCCCAGACACCATGTAACCAATATCTGTCTACAATTTACTTCTTGCCAAAATTTTAAATTTCTCTCTCTCTCAGCCGTTTCCATTGGCTCTTTCCTCTCAGTGCTTTGTCTCTCTTTTCCCTTTCTTGATTTCTCATTTTGTTTTCTCATCTTTTCTGTCCTCTTTCTTTTCCCCCTCTTTTCTAATACCTTATTACCTCGTACAAAAAGATTTCCAAAAATAAAAGTGGTGATTTTTTTATTTTTTTATTTTTCAAAAAAATGTTTATTACCATCAATATTAACTACCTGATGTGACATTGTTTTTTTAGTGTCGAAATAAAATAAACAATTTTGTAGTTTATACATCTTCTAAAGTATAATTAATAATATATGTAGATAGATAGATAGATAGATAGCCATCCGCAAACAGATGTGTTTCGCTGTATCACATGTCATCAGTACGTTTAGACGTCCGATTGCTTCTAGTCAGGATTGAAACCCGACTGAATTGATATCAGTCGGCGATTCTACTTCTGAGCTCATAGGAAGGGATAAGACTCTTATATATATATATATATGTATATATATCTGAAATAACTTTAATCCAAAAGGAAAAATAGGAAAGTAAATCCCAAAGACCCGATCCTAATTAATATTAATATTTTAATATTAAAAAATGATACAGGTGGAGAGCTCAATGTAATTAAAATTACAGAGCCAATTATAAAATAAATTACGATATTCAAAACTGTTGAATGATCATTTCAACATGAAATCCCTAAGAGAAATTTCACATCTCATCGGCAACTACCACATTTCAAAATGAAATAAAAAAAGAAATAAAAAATTGAAGGTTAAGAATTTTTGTCACAAAAAAAATCGGTTAGCAATCAATGTCTATTTTTAGATTTTGGACAATTTTACTTTCAAATAGAGTTGTAAGTGAAAAAATTTGAAAATTTGGCTTAGTCTAGCTTTACAGAGAGAAAGGGGTTAACGAATGGAATAGGAAGTGGTATTTTGATTGAGGAGTGGGTTAAACAAAACAGAAAGAGAGAAGGAAGGGGTAAGAAGGAGAGGGAAAAAGAAAAGAAAAAAGAAAAAATTTCATATTTTAGAGATGTTCGATACGTGTCAAACAAAACTAGCGTTTATAAATGGGTTAAAGTATTAGCAAAAAGATTATTAGAAGAAACATATTTAGGGGGAAAAAGCTGGTATATGATTTAATTAAATTTAATTAAGTCAATATAATTAATGATAAGTCTAGATTTAAATAAAATAAAAATTAAAAATAAATTTAAAAATAAAAAATAATAAAATCAAATTTAATTTTTTTAAACTTTTTCTAAAAATTATTTTTAAAAATTTATAAAAATATATAAAAAAATTAATGTTGTGAAAAAGAAAATACACCAGAGTATTTTGCTCACTAAAAATAGTAAATTTAATCATTTCGCTTTCATAATGAAAGCTTAAAAAAACTTTTTTTTTAATTCCCTTTAAAACTTAGGTCTCGAAAATGAGTGGAGGTAACTAAATTAGGTATATTAAGGTATTTTGACTAAATCAAAGCGCGATGAGAAAGATTTTTAAAATCAGACACGCCTGTGTTATATATTTTATATAAAAATTTAACATTATTTATTTTCAGCCATCCCTCTACAACCCTAATCAAGGCGAACAACAAGCCCGAAAACTATCAGATCTCTTCAATAATATAACACATGCGGAAGAAACTAAAACATAAATTCACTTCTTTTTCATTTTATATTTCTTTTCTTGTTCAGAAAGGACACAGACGCAGTCAGTGGAAAGTCAGCAAAGTTATCAAAGGAGAAATTGTTGGATATTTCTGGCACTATGCAACAGAGTCCAAGAAAATCATTACGAATGTTATCTCAGCAGCAAGGGTCTTGTAATCGTCAGACAATAATTAAGTCTTTCTAACTCTTCAAGCGAGTAACTGATGGAGGTGTTCAGAAAAAAAAATAAGAAGCATCCAAGCCTGTATCGATCGTAATGGACGTCATTTTCAACTTCATTTCTAAGTAGCTGTATAGCCAAGCGTTGCTCGGGTTTTTTAGTGGTTATGTTGAAATAGTAAAGTCATGTGCTTCTTCAAAAGGCTCCAGTATGAGGTTGCTGTGGCGTGTAAGTTAAAAAATACGAAGTAAGTATTGCTTTTTTTTTGTTCTTTTTTCTTTTTCTTTTTTTTTTTTTTTTGTATTTGTAAAACAGGATTCATGATTGGTCAGTTTTGCCAATAAACGGTAATGATTTATGTACAATTAGAAGAAGAACGGGGGCAAGCGTTACGGGAGACTGTAATGTGATGCGATGACGTTGTGACGCAGAAGAAGTGGATGCATTGTCCCTGCAGCGTCGGAGAGGTTGGCACCTTGTAGAAAACGTGAAATTGTTATGGCATATGATAAGGTAGAAGTTACAAGAAAGGCCCGATTTTTATTTAAATACAACTAAGCGTTTCAGAGAAACAAACGATCGCAAAAAGCAATATTTTCCATTAATGTTTTGCCGCACTCTGTGTGACAATTGAATTTTTTGTTCGCATGTCAAGGCTTTAGACCTTGATCTACCAGTGACTCGATTTTGGTTGAGTTTGAGTGAAGCGTCTTGGAGAAATGCATAAAAGTGCGCAGAACACCATCCGAAATTATGTTTATCATTAATTTTCTACGAACTCTGTTCATTGATTCGAAAAAATTTTGTATACATCAAAGGTTCGGACCTTGACGTACAAGTTCCCCGATTTTAGTTGAATTCGCATAGGGCGTCTCGGATGAGAAAAATTAGTAAATTCTAAGCCTTTCGGTGATTTCTACCGTACCCTGTAAATCGATTCGAAAAATTTAAAATATCAAAGGTTCATGTCATGATCGACAAGTGACACAGTTTTGGTTGCAATCTGACCAAGGGTTTCGGAGGAGTAAGGTTCATTAAAATGCTGACACACAAACACACACAGACAAACACAAACACACACACACACATATATCCATTATATATATATATATATATATATATATATATATATATCGATTTTCATTTATATTCTCCTCTTCTATATTAAAAGATAACTGTTAATAACAAATATAAGCGTATAAAAACATTCCAATCATTCTAGAAACACATAATAAAATATACACATTCAATTAAAAAAATAAAATGAATAAAAACATCCTTGATAATGACTAATAGAATAGGCGAAACAATCTGGTATATCGATGATTTGGACAAATTTTTCACACTTTATGTCCTAAAAAGAAAACACTAATGCGAACACACGAATTATCAAATGAAAAACTTAATCACAATACCTTGTCAGCCATTTTTAATGAAACTTGTATAAAAAGGGATTACTCGCCAAATACATTATATATACATATATATATATGTGTGTGTGTGTGTGTGTGTGTGTGTGTGTGTGTGTGTGTGTGTGTGTGTTAAAAGCGAAGAGTTGAAAAAATAAAAAGTAAAAATAATAAAAAAACATAAAACATTCGTCTTAAAGGGTTTTGTTGATATAAATAAACTGATTTAAAGAGAAATAAATGAGACAAAAAAGTGATATATATATATATATATATATATATATATATATATATATATATATATATATATTCAAAAATTATAACATGGATATGTTACAATATCACTACATATCCATGTTATAATTTCTGAATAAATATTATTAGCTCTACTTTGTATTGAGCACATTTTTAAAAATAGTGTTTCTTTGGACAAGGAATATTATTCCACTCATACTTATATATATATATATATATATATATATATATATATATATGGATGCACGTATTTGAGTAGATACTCTTTTCTATAATTAAACAGTATTTTTATTTATATCTTTTTTCTAACAAGATTTCTTGATTATTCAGGACAGTAGATATAAATCAATATACTGTTTAATTAAAAAAAAACAGAGTACTCAAATACGAGTATGCATAAAAAAAATAAATTAAAAATATACATTAAATATATATTAGAGCAGCAACCTTTTTTTAGATATGTCTCATTGAATATGGCCGACATGGATGATTTAATTAATCTTTTATTCAATTTATAGTTTTTCTCCGTGTTTTGTAATACATTGTGGTTTTTACTGTGTAAAGATTTTGTGGAAGAGTGACCGTTTTGTGCAGTCACGAACCATGTATGGCTGGTTTGACGTGAGGGTCACTTCTGTTTTTTTTAGTAAACCCTTAACACGCTATCTCTGCTACTGAACAGTGTCAGACTGATAACGGGATAACAGCGTTTAATCAATAGGGCTTCTCTAATAGTAAGATGCCGACGATTATGTAATTTAAAAAGGATTTTTATAATTTTTATTTGTATATTCTTTAACTCCTAAAAAACGGAAAAATGTTAGAATGCTGAAAAAATATTCAACACACACACACACACACACACACACACACACACACACATATATATATATATATATATATATATATATATATCGGCTGCTAATCAATTTATATTGTTTTTTGTCTGTAACTACAGTTTCTGATCAGTTAGCTTATATGTATTCCCATATGAATGGTTAAATCCTAGAGATAGGATTCTCATAGTTTTCTATGTCTTCTTATCATGTTGACCTTTGTATTCCTTCAGTTTCAAAGCTCAACAATCAGACACTAAGTGGTCAATAAACTCGACATGTCATTCATATGACCTATATATTGAATCTATACCATTCTTTATTATATTTGCCTGGTAAAACCTGGTAAAATAGGCTTTGGTCTTGCTTCTATTATTATTATTATTATTATTATTATTATTATTATCATTATCATTATTATTATTATTATTATTATTAAATGAGAGATCAGCATACCAACAAACTGAAACTAGTATAAAAATACAAATCAACCATCCGTCCGTGCATGGATTACTGCTGTCATATATGGTCAGGAGCCCAAGCTGTTCATCTCAGTGTTCTCAACAGGCTCCAAAGGAGAATCTGAAACGTGATAGGTTCCGAGTTGGCAGCTCAACTCCAGCCACTTTCTCACCGGTGGGATGTGGCTTCCCTCTGTCTATTCTACAAATATTTTCATGGTTTCTGCTCCGACAAACTTAAGTCACTGGTGCCTCCGCCACTAGAATTTACTCATGCAACCAGACTGGCAACAAGGTCCCACCCATATACAGTTAGATCAACCAAATGCAGCCGTCAATTCTACTCCAGCAGCTTCTTTTTCCGCACTTCCTGCCTGTTGAACTGATTTCCATATACTTGCTTTCCTGACGGTTACAACCTCCAGGTATTTAAATGCAAGGTCAATACCCATCTCTTATCCACTTGACTCCAGTTCTTTCTACACCACCCTGTATATCTTGTTCTGTCTTGTTCTTTTCCTTTCTCTCTGCCTTAACAACTGTCTTCACACCTGTTTTACCATCCTTCTCTTGCCCTTTCCCTAACACCCACTGTAACTGGTCCTTCTTTCTCTTCACTCTCCTCTTGTGTAAACTTTTGCTCTTATGTAGCCCTCTGCGCATCAGTGGCTGTACCGCCTTGCTTTGGGTGAAATAATTAAAAAAAAAAAAAAAAAAAATATATATATATATATATATATATATATATATATATACAAAGCCTAATTTACCCATCACAATACACAGTCTAATAAGTGTATACCAGGAACATACAGCACAGGCGAATGATATGGTGACAGGTTTTGATAAAAGCAATGTATAACTTTGCAGGTTGGGCCCAGTTAGAAATACCTTCATGTTCGTCAACCCTATCTGCTCAGTATCTGGTTGAGAATTTTTCCCTAAGTATTGAGACGTAGCTAAGAAGTATTCTTTGTTGCTCCATTCTTCAAATTTAAAAAAGGAAACAACCCTCTCAATAACACATAATCCTGCTCATGAACAGAAAGTTGTGGAGAGTCATGATTGCTCACATCCTGAAGAGATGCAGCACAAAGAAGAAGAAGAAGAAGAGGAGGAGGAGGAGGAGAAGAAAAAGTAAAAGAAAAAGAAAGAGGAGAAGGAGAAGAAGAAGAAGAAGAAGTTTTTGAGAGAGCAGCCTGCCAACGAAGTGCCATTGGGTTTTACAAATATACAAAATCCCTTCCTGACACCCAGTCTGATAAGGGGATGCTAAGCACATAACAGACAAATGTGTGCAATATGGTGACAAGTTTTTGATAAAAACATCACATATCCTTGTTGGCAGGGCTCAATTAGGAATATCCTTCAGGTTAGATAACCCACTTTGCAGGTGTAGAATCAGAGCATCATCATCATCATCATCATCATTTTCTTTGATTTCAGTTGTATACTCATTTCATTCTGGGTGCCAAACAGACACCTAAGTGAGAAATTGCATCATAAAGTTTCCCACTGAACATGAAAAGAAAATCAACCTAAGATTACACACATTTTGCATAGATAAGCCCTTCATAAGGTACACTACCGGCCATAATTATTAGGCAACCCCAGTTTTTTTTTTTTTTTTTATGATGTATTTCATACTATTTTTAGTATTTATTGCCAAGTCGATAATTCTAAATGAAAATAGAATAGTTCTTCTGTTAATACTGCATAATAACATGTGCATCAAATGAACTGCTCTGGTGTCCAGTTTTTGTGCTCTCTTCCCCATACTAGTCTCTTCTTATTGGCTGGCCAAAGCAAAAGCTTCCTGGTTGCCTTGTAAAATTTTTCAAAGTAATAATAAAAGAACCATTCTATTTTCATTTAGAATTATCCACTTGGCAATAAATACTAAAAATAGTATAAAATACATCATTTTTTTAAAAACTTGGGTGGCCTAATAATTATGGCTGGTAGTCTAGTTATAAATAAATATACTGTTCTTTAGAAGTTAAAGAAAATAAAAATTGTCCATAGTTTTTGTCCTGTGCACTTTTGGGCAGTGCTTTAGCCATTCACAATTGTATTGTATTCCGTATAATTATTCTCCATATACTGCAATGCATAGTAGTTTCAAAAATAAACATAAATGTATATTAGAACAGCAACCTTTCTTTTAGGTATGTCTCATTGAATATGGCCGACAAGGATGATTTAATTAATCTTTTACTCAATTATTTCAGCATTTTAATATTGTTCCATTTTTACAAGTTAAAGACTACAAAAATTATTCATAGAGAACAATCCTTCCAATTTCTTGTCTTTCTTTAAGGCATGGGCTACCAGGATTTCCTTCAAGAAATTAGAACCTTTTTCAGTTAAACTAATAGCACCAACCAGAACTGGAATTATTGATGTCCTCATGTGACACATTTTTGAAATTTTCACTTCAAGATTCATGTATTTTGATAGATTTTTAAAAGATCTTCAAATATACATTACAATCTGCAGCAACTGCCATGTCAGCAAGAAAGCACATTCTGCTTTTGTGGCCTTTGATTATAATGCCTGGGGAATTAGCTTTGATTGTTCTGTCTACGTCTATTATAAAGTCCCATAAAATTGTCACAAATCTGATGTCTGTCACCAGGTCTGGGTGATGTTCATACCAGTTACTTGCTATTTCCTTCCCATAAAAGTTACAGATTTTACAATGCAGATATTGGCCCACATATTTATATTTGATGGATGATAATACTGTGTCACCTGATACAAGACTGTCAATTGTTTCTGGATATTCATCACAAAATCTGCATTTTGACTTAACACAATTTTTCAGAATCAATAAACCAATGAAAAAACAACAATCTTGGCACTAAGCATCATCACAGCTCAACACTATATATATATATATATATATATATAATGGTAATGATATATTATCTCAGTCCTGCTGTTGGCTGTAATTTATCAAATATTTTGTTTAAAATAATTTTTTAGAGAAATAAATTTCTCATCGCCAATAGTAACTATCTCTCTTTGTATATTTTTATTTGATATACATACAGAATGTTTACTTAGTAATTTCTAGTTAGCAAGTATTGGTATTGGTTATGTGCAGCAAGAATAAGACATTATTATTATTATTATTATTATTATTATTATTATTATTATTATCCTTTGATTTCTGCTGTAGACTCATTTCCACTTTCTGCCCTGATAGTGTATGTCGATCTAACATGTCTAATTCAAATTCTGGGAAAATATGTTTCATTCACTTTTACACAAATACTATTGGAAAAATCTGAACCCATCTCTTCTCCCTCCAGCTTTTGGTTAAATTACAGTGTAGACGTGTCTCACTAACCTTTTATATTTTTAGATAAAGAATTAATATTATTGTTTTTAATAAAATTAATAGTAGAGTTAACATAAATATTTATTAAATAAGAAATAACTGTTAATATTTTTAGATAAAGGAATTAACATTATTTACTTTAAATAAAGAATTAAATTTAATATTTTATATAAAGAATTCACATTTATTTTTAAATAAAGAATTAACTTAAATATTTTATATAAAGAAGTAACATTAGTATTTTTGAAATAAAAAATAACCTTAATATTTTTTATTAAAGATTATATTTAGTAATAATAATATACCACTAACATCTTCATAGTTACTTTCATCTTTTATATTAAATTATTTAATATATTAAATATATATATATATATAAGCAGCAATTCAGTAATTCAGTAATGAATTACAACACTCTCACTACTGGCTTATGAATAAATGGTATATCACACACTAAAAGTCATCCGAGCTCCCATAGCTCAGAGGTGGATTTGCCAACTGATGTCAATTCAGTCGGGTTTCAATCCTGGGTAAAAAGCAATCAGATGTCTAACTGTACTGATGAGCTGTGATACAGCAAAACAGATCTGTCTGCGAATGACTATATATATATATATGTACACTACCGACCATAATTATTAGGCCACCCCAGTTTTTTTTAAAAGAAATTATGTATTTCATACTATTTTTAGTATTTATTGCCAAATGAAAAGAGAATGGTTCTTTTGTTACTTTGCAAAATTTTGCAAGGCAAGGAAGCAAAGATGAACTCATCTGAATCACCCTAAATTTTCTTCATTCTTTCATGGATGAAACTGCATTATAGATAATTATTAAATATTTATAAATTCAATCATTATATTTTCATTTACAATTATTCACTTGGCAATAAATACTGAAAAATAGGATAAAATACATCATTTTTTTTAAAACACTGGGATGGCCTAATAATTATGGCTGATAGTGTGTGATATATATATATATATATATATATATATATGTATAAAGTGTATGCATATCAAATAAAAATAGGCAAAGAGAGATAGTTGCTACTGGACATGAGAAATTTATTTCCCTAAAACATTATTTTAAGCAAAATATTTGATAAATTACAGCCAACAGCAGGTCTGACTTGCAGAGTCAATCAAGCCAAACATTTCCTAATAGGCAATCAGATAATATATCATTACCATTATATATATATATATATATATATATATATATATATATATATATATATATATATATTTAAGTTGTGATGATACTTAGTGCCAAGATTGTTGTTTTTTCATTGGTTTACTGATAAAAAGATATTTTTGCAAGCAGGTTTTTTGTTGAAAAGTTTTCAATATTTAGATAGAGATAGAGCATTAATAATATTAATGGGAAAAAGTTTATCATTTAGCTGAGCAAAGTCATGCCAACTTTTAAGTTTCATGAAGGTACCACTATGATATCCTCACTCCTCAAGTATTTTTTTTTTCAATCTGCAGATTTTCAAACATCAATTTGCAGATTTTCAAACTTCTCTACATTAATCTTATATGTATATAACCACTGAGATATGATGAAATTTATAAACTCTTACTCAAACCTAGAAAACCAGTTTTATCACATTATTGACAATTTGTGAGAAATATCAAAATAATTAAAATTATTTTTTTGAAATAACTTGAAATCCTACCATTATACCTGTTAAAAATCATGCAATTATTTACATACTGAATTACACTTAAATCAATGTGTCGTATCTGTGCAATTTGTCTTAAATTAAACAGATTCTCCCCAGCACTTCTGCCCCAAATCAAAGTGTAGTATCTGTGCACACTCTATCAAATTAAAAGGCATTTTCATCAACACATTTACCTAGTATGAAAAGGTAGTATCTGTGCACTTTGTATCAAATGAAAGATCTTCCTCTCAGAAATTCTAGCTTCTAACAATGTGTAGTATGTGTGCACTGAGGCTCGATTGAAAGAGTTTCTCCCACCTTGTATCTGTGCACACTATCTCAAATCAAAGAGGTTCTCCCCAGCTTCCCCATCAAATCAAAGTGTAGTATCTGTGCAGGCTCTCTTGAATAAAATGGGTTCCCGCCAGCACTTCTGCCTAGGATCACCAAAATTAAGCAATGTCTAGCCTGGTTGGCAACTCGAAGGGAGCTAATTGGTGTAGTGGATAGTGGTTAAGAATTAAAAATTGGAGAGCATAGTTCCAATTCCAGTTGGCTTTGTAATCTTCCCTTATGTACAAATAGCCTTGCAAAATACATGAATCCCCCTCTTGTTCCCCAAGCTATGGGTTAATTAGTATGACTTGTATCAATAAATTATTATTATCTCCAAAAGATTCTTACAATTTCAAAATATCTCTGACTTTAAATAACCTGCAGAAGGTTGATAAACCACAAAAAAACAAGTCAATATAGGGTCAAAGTATGGTCTCAAATCCAAGTGTTCTCTCAGTACATTTACAAAGGATTAAAATGTAGTATCTGTGAACTCTCTGAAAAATGTTATGCAAAATAAAAATTTCCTTCAAGGACTCATGACTCAGTAGATAAAAGCGTTGGTCAGATCCAGTGATCTGACCCAAAGTGTTATGAGTTCAAAACCTGGTGACAATAGTGGCAAACAAAAACTTAGAGAGTTGAGTTAAAGCAAGATGAATAAGATATCTGGAAGTGGAATGACTTATGGAACGAGAACAATTTACTCCAGCGAGTGAAATAAAGTGTTCAGTTCAAAATTCCATTCACCTGAAGAAGGTTGAAGTGTATGACAACCAAAATGCTGTGAATATGATAATAAAGATGAGGACAATAGTCTGAACAATGTAAAAGAAATAAAGTTGTGGATTAATACTGTCATCTACATACATGTGTATGTCTGAATTTAGGCTCAAAATGCATGCCATGAAATTAAATAATTTTAAGTTAGGTTGTCACTGACTTTCTAGAGTATTATTAAAGGGCTGAAAAAAAAGCAGACAAAATGAAATGAAAAGAAAAACACTTTTTAAAATATGATGTCACCTTCCAAGCATTTAAACTAAAATTATTTGAAATTTGTTTTAAATTATTGTTTTTTCTTAATGATTTTTTAGTAACTTATTTGCAGTATTATTCTGAAAAGAAAGCATTTTCATTCATTTGCTTTTAACATAGGTACAAAGTGTGAACAAATATGGCTAAAGGAAATTTGAAGAATAAGATGAAAAACAGAAATATAAATTTTCTTACTTTTAGAGAGAGGATTGAAGAAAAAAAAAACAAAAAGAAATGTGACTGATACACACACACACACACACTCACATACACACACACGCACGCACGCACACACATATACACACGCGCGCACACACGCACACACACACACACACACACACACACACACACACACATATATATATATATATGCACTAGCAAGGGTAGATAGATAGATAGATAGATAGATACTTTTAGAAAGATGATTGAAGAAAAAATAGACAGAGCTTATATATATTATATATATAGCTTTTTGCATATAAAAAGTTTTATATATATATGGATATAGTTTTTTGCATATAAAAACTATACCTATATATATATATATATATATATATATATATATATATAGGTTTATGTTTAGTTTGTTTTTTTTAGATCTGGCTGATGTTGAATAAAGCGGGTTCTAAGAACCTGTGGAAATGGCTATTCCCAAATCTAAAATACTGAATTTACATATGAAATATATATATATATATATATATATATATATATATATATATATATAAACTGACATAGATAGATAGATAGATAGATAGATAGATAGATAGATAGATAGATAATTTTAAAAGGATGATTGAGGAAAAGACAGAGAAAGATGGAACTGGCATAAAGAAAGATGCACACATACATACATATATACTTTTAGAGGGCTGATTAAAGAAAAAACAGATTGAGTTATATATATATATATATGTGTGTGTGTGTGTGTGTGTGTGTAAGCCATATAGTGTGGGTAGATAGATAGATCTGAACAGATTGTGACAGATAAGAAGAGCCTCATATAGTTGATTTTCTAAGCGCCACTTAGATGTGGCACAAGTCCGAAAGCATGTGGTACCCAGTGAGGATCGAACTCACTTGTTACAGGTTCTAGCAAGACAAGCTTACTAACCATTACACCACGCCGAGGTGCCTATAGATTGATAAGAACCTGAGATAGATAGATAGATAGATAGATAGATAGATAGATAGATAGATAGATAGATAGATAGATAGATAGATAGATCTGAACAGACTGTGAAAGAAACAAACATTCACATGGATGTAAGCAGACTGGTATCACCGGTGAGGAGGGGAGTGTCTCTTACTATCAAGAGAAGGGGTTTCTCTTTTCTCTCTTTCTAATACATTTCATCGTATTTTTTTAACTTTTTTCTTTTTTTTTTTTTTTTACTTATCGCTCTCATCAGAAAATTCAACAGCTTCCCAAAAAGTAAATACCCTCCATTCTCCCCACACCAACACTTCGTCCTCTCTCCCTCAGTCTCTGTCTCTCTCCTTCTCTTTATCTCCCCTTCTCTCTTTCTCTCAACCCCTCTCTCTATCTCTTACACACACGCACACATGCACCCAATGTTTTAGCACGATCAGAATTCACCTGTTCCACTATGATATTATCGAATTCGACTTACCTTTCATCTGCGGCGAGCGGCCTTGTGGCAGGTGGATTTCTTGTTAAGAAAAGAAATAAAGCAAATCTTGTTGTCGACGGCCAACAAAGAAAATAGACCGTCCCGGCCAGATCAATTTTAGGGGTGGACACAGACCAATGGACAGAGACATGGATGGCTCATCTGATGTCACAAACTTCTCCGTCAATTACTGACCATCGCAAATCGCCTTTCTGCAGCTCGATCAGTCCAAGTGACCATTCGCTAGTTGCATTAAGAAATCATACAACTTCTCTCTTTACGATACGTTGTTTACCTGCGTTGCCTCGGGAGACCGGCCAATAGGTTGGGTGACTACTCCATATACCCGCGAGTATAAACTGATATAGCTCATGGAAGAGGAGAGGCACCTTGATTAATTCGAGGCTTTGTCTGATTTTTTTTTCTTTGTTTTACAGGAAAATAGCGTCGAACACGGAAGAATTTCAACAAAAAGACAAAATGTGATATAATTTATATAAGCGCACTGAGGGAATGGCTCAGTCAGCGGCTCGTCTGGAAATGACGTGTATCTCACTGCGAAGTATATAGCAATTGGTTTTAACCCAGAAGAGGTCAATATTAGCTATCAGTCTACGGATTATTTTATTCAGGTTAGAATACAATAGAAATAGCCATTGGACGTTCACATTAGCTATTTAATATTCTTTTCTTTTTTAGTATAGTTTACTCAATACAAAGCCAAGGAGGGACGTTGTGGTGCAGTGGATATCGACTCAGAACGACAAATCGGAGAGTCGAGTTCGAATTCCAGTTGAATTCCTCGCATTCACTTACACACAAAGAAAAGGTATTAATCCGCCGCCTCTTCTCTCTAGTTATGGGTTAAATAATAGCACAGATTTGGTTCTATAGGCATGGCTTGGCAACCAGTCTACCGCAGAAAGCAATGGCAACCTACTGCGGGATAATCTTCTGCCCAGTCAGTCATGTCTCTTTCGAGACATGATCGCCCAAAGCGTGTATCACGTATGACACTTAACTGAATACAAAGCCAAATAGTCACTTAATGTAGAGGATGACCGGATGAGGAGTGTGATATGAACGTAAGAGGAGAAAGTGAAAACACGGAAAGGAAACTACAAGACCTCCTACAGAAGGTGGCGGTAGAGAGTGACAAAAAAGGTCTACAAATAAACTTTAAGAAAACTAAATGCATGGTCATCAGCAAAAGGTGCAACCCAAAATGCCAAATACAGGTGGGGGGATACCAGAATAAAGCAGGTGCAAAAATTTAAATACCTAGGAAGTGTTCTAACAGGAGATGGAAAGTGCGACACAGAGATCCGAAGACGAATTGGCATGGCAAAGGACGCGTTCCAGAAGCTGAGTAAAGTGCTGACACACAGAAGAATTTCACTAGAAACAAAGAAAAGAGTGCTGGATTGCTATGTGATGTCAGTTCTTCAATACGGCAGTGAATGCTGGACAATATCATCGAAAATGAGGACAAAACTGGAAGCAGCGAAAATTTGGTTCTACAGAAGGATGTTGCGGATATTGTGGACCGAGCATGCAAGCAACGATGAGGTGTTGGAAAGAATGGCAACGAAAAGGAAATTAATAGTGAGCATCAGGAAGAGACAACTGAAGTTCCTGGGACACGCAATGAAGAAGGAAAGCTTGGAGAACCTGATACTGACTGGCCAGATAGAAGGCAAGAGAGACAGAGGAAGGCAGCGGATAACATATTTGCAGGACCTGATCAGGTGGATGACGGAACGGGGGTTGCCAAGAGTAACAGGAGCAAGCATACAGGGAGCCACAAGGGATAGGGAGACGTGGAGCACCACGATCGCCAACGTCCTGAAAGGACAGGGCACATAGAAGAAAAAGAAGAATGATTTAAACTAGATTCAAAGAAGTTAAGATTGTAATGTTCAGGGAAGCATCCAAGGGAAAGTCAGTTCTACAAAGTAGCCATTCCTGGAAAGAAGCTTGCAGAGCATAGACAGTCACTCACACACTTGCTTATGTCGGGATGCTTGAGTTCAATACCTGTCATAGGTGTAGATGATGAGAGCACTCGGGGGAAGTCGCCCCCGGGAACTGAAGTGAAGTGGGAAATTTTCGCCTGGCAAGAAAAGTTCATCTATTGTTTAATGTTTTCGTGAATGCTATTTTTGTTAAATATTTGTTTAATGTAAGCCAAAGGAAGATCTATGCTGTTTTACTTTTAAAACAAGAATGGTACCAATAAAAATAGTATCGATGAAAAAGAGATTGGTACCAATGAAAATGTGAATAGTACTAATAAAAACGAGGAAGGCACGAATGACAATGAATATGGAACCAATAAAAATGGGAATAGTGCCAATGGAAATGAGAATGCTACCAATAGAAATTGAGATTATACTAATGTAAACATGATTGTACCAAAGAAAATAGGAATAGTACTAATGGACGGATGTGCGTTGTGGTGCAGTGGATATTGGCTCGGAAAGAGAAATCGGGGAGTCGAGTTCGAATTCCAGTTGAATTCGTTGCATTCACTTACGCGCAAATATCGTTGGGAAAGCTATTAATCCGTCTCTTCCTTCCAGTTATGGGTTAAATAACAGAACAGATTGGGTTCTATAGCTTTGGCTTGCAACCAGTCTACCTCAGAAAGCAATGGCAACCTACTGCGAGATAATCTTCTGCCCAGTCAATCATGTCTCTTTCGATACATGATCGCCCAAGCGTGTTTCACGTATGGCACTTAACTAATGGAAAGGAGAATGATACCAATGAAAATGGAATTGTTACTAATACAAACGGGATGATACCAATGAAATTGGGAATAGTACGAATGGAAATGAGAATGGCAGAATGCAAAATGAAATGGTACTAATAAAAATGAAGATGGTATCAAAGAAAACGAGATGGTACCAAGAAAATGTGGCTGGTACTAATGAAAATTAAATGATACCAATAAAAATGGGGATGGTACCAGTGGAAATGAAAATGGTATTAATGAAAATGAGAATGGTAACAATGAATATGGAAATGGTGTCAATGAATATGAGATTGATACCAATTAAAATGAGAATTGTACCAATGAAAATAAGGATGGTACCAATAAAAATGGTGATGGTACGGATGAAAACGGGATGGTACCAATGTAAATGGAAAGGGTATCTACGAATATGGAAATGATAGCAACAGAAATTAGAATGGCACCAATAGAAATGAGAATGGTACCAATGAATATGGGAATGGTATTAATACAAATAAGAATGTTAACAATGAATATGAAAATGTTACAAATAGAAATAAGAATAGTACCAATGAAAATGAGAAAGGTACCAATGAATATGGGAATAGTACCAACAAAAATGAGAATGGTACCAATAAAAATGAGAATGTTACCAATGAATATGGGTATTGTACTAATCGTCAATTTAAGATAGTTAAGTTAAAAATCTGAGTTGTTTTTTCGTTTGTTACTTTTTTGTTCTTTTGTTTATTTATTTTTTATTATTTAAAATACGACATTTATTAGAAAATCTAATCAGTTAAAATACGGAAGTTATATTTCACTTTATACATTTTACCTCTTACCCAGGGGTTGTTGCCAGACAAGGAATTTAACCATCCCAGCATGAATGACTTTCCATGGAATCACACGTAGATATCGATTTCATTCCTGATTGATTATGAAATGTATTTCAATGTCTTCTTTCAAACTCAGTCAAACTGTGTATGCATGGGTGTACGTGTGCTTCCATGGACAGTCATTCATTAAATAGCACATGCACATATAATTTAATCAAAAGCTTGATTGGTTTGTTAGTTTAACGGCATATCAACACCTTATGGGACATTTAATGCCGAAATGTCATTTTCTTGAGAGATTTGAAGTAATAAAAATATATGTTATTCTGCTTTCACAACTGAATACATGGTAGATGATACTCAACTTTTAAGCATATGCATGTTCGCGTGGACATAATTACTAGAGGTGGTGATTTGTGGGATTTATGCAGTAGTTTTGTGGAAGTTATCTTTTGGAATACAGTTTGATTTAAGAAATTTTAGGTTGCTTGATTTTGTTTAGCAACACATCAACACTTCAATGGGTTATTTAATCTGATATCTAAATATTTTGAATGCAATTGTATGCCTTCAGCCACAGATAAAATATATTACTGCTAATTTTGTTATAAAATGTACAGTTGGTAATTCTATGATAAATAGGTATTTTTGGCAATTTTTATGCATTGTTTGTGTTTTAGTGTTTTGTTTTTGTTTAGGGGCTCACTATATTCCCATAGCCGGAACACTGACAGATGCTATCCTCCAGGGTCAAGGTGAACCTGGAACAAAAACAATTATGAGGGGGTTCCACGCATCTCAGATTACGAAATGGTATTAACCGACATATTTATTTAGTTACATTTATTTGTTTAAACATTATTTTTAGTAGATACTTGTATTTGAGTGGATATTCTGTTTTTCTGTAATTAAACACTATATATATATATATATATATATATATATATATATATATATATATACTTATTTAGAAATGAAACTTTGTGTGTGTGTGTGTGTGTGTGTGTGTGTGTGTGTGTGTGTGTGTGTGTGTGTGTGTCCGTTACCGATATTCTGGAAAATTTACACAGTTGTACTATAAGCGTCTGCGAGTGTTCTTAGCTAGGTTTTGTGTCGAGGTAGCCACAATAAATATCGAAAATCGATAATCGAAAAAATCAGGTTATAGAAGGAGTGGTCCGAGTTTAATCAAATTGGATACACCCATAGACAAAGACATAAGAAACGATATTCAGAAGTTTCAAGGTTGCAGTTCTTACAATAGTGCAGAAAATCGATAGTTTATATATATATATATATATATATATATATATATATATATATATATATATATAAGGCAAGATGTTTGTGTGTGTGTCTGTTTATCTGTCTGTATGTCCTTTATACAAATCCACAATTTTTATCCGATTCTCACCAAACTTCACACAAATATTCTGGAGGCTGAGGCTGAGGCTGAGCTCCAGGACCATGGATTAGTTTTAAAGCTTTCATTACACCCGAGCAACACCGGGCTATACTGTTAGGATAGATAGATAGATAGATAGATAGATAGATAGATAGATAGATAGATAGATAGATAGATCAAGTCCCAAGTAGGCATCTACGCAGATCACACCACAATATACTCCCGCACCAGTAAGAAACCTGGCATGGCGGACAGACATAATCTCGCTGCTGACCTTGAACGGGATCTACACTCTGTGGTGAATTGGGGTAAGAAGTGGCTTGTCAACTTCAATGCGTCCAAGACCAAGCTGTTGTCTGCCAACCATCACAGGCAACCTCTCCTGCCTCCCATAAGCATGGACCAAGCGATTCTCCCTGAGTGCAATACACTGCGCCTCCTCGGCCTTACCCTCTCTTCTGATCTCAAATGGAACCGCTACATCGAATCCATAGCTAAATCCACTGCTAAGAAGGCTGGGTCACTGTGTCGATCCAGGACGTTCTTTCCGCCTGAATCCATCCTGCATATATACAAGTCTACCATTCGACCCTGCATGGAGTACTGCTGCCATTTATGGTCAGGCGCCCCTGCCGTTTACCTCAGTGTTCTCGACAGGCTCCAAAGAAGAGTTAGTAACGTGATAGGTGCTGACTTGGCGGCTCGACTACAGCCACTTCCCCACCGACGAAATGTGGCCTCCCTTTGTCTGCTCTATAAGTACTTTCATGACTTCTGCTCAGACGAACTTCTTCTCTCGCACTTCCCCCCTGTGGAACTCGCTCCCATATTCTTGCTTTCCTGACGGCTACAACCTCCAGAAATTTAAATGCAATGTCAATACTCATCTACTAACCACGTGACTCTAGCCCTTCCCCCACCCCTTATATCCTTCCCTTTCTCTATCCCTTGCAACTGTCATCACACCTGCATTTTCATCTTTCTATTGCTTCTTTCTAATTGGTTTGTAATCCTCTTCTCTCTCCTCTAATTAATTTTCTTTCAGTTATGTAGCCCTCACCCCCGCACATCAGTGGCATTTACGCCTTGCCCGGGGTGAAATGATTAATATATATATATATATATATATATATATATATATATATATATATATATATATATATATAAAGGGCCTGAATATTCGAGAAATCTTGTTAGGAATATATGCATCTTCCGGCAGGATTCAAACCAGTAACTTCCATATACCCAAGAGAAGCCGTCAATCGATCTGGCTTGTCTTAACCACTCGACCATGGAAGATTTCATGATTAAACGTAAGATTTCGTAATTTTGTCCTTGTTTACACTAGTTTATATTAGGATACGAACCGGAGAAGATATGGATATTGTGAGAAATCAAGAACTTGAGTATTAATATGGCTTAATTCAGCCTTGTTTAACAATGAAATATTATATGGTTGAATGGTTAAAACACGTCAGATCAATTGACGGCTTCTCCTAGGTATATAGGAGTCGCAGGTTAAGCTCTCATTACGATTAAGCTCTCTAGAGAGGAAAATTTTAAAAACAGATACCACTTCTGCGGTTTACGCGTTACTCTTCAGAAATGAATTGAGTTCTCTACGTGACTGGCGTGTGTATACACCGCATATATATAACACGCTAAAAATTCTCCTCTCTCATTTCATGGCTTAGTGTGTCGGGACTCCGACTGACACCAAATCGGTCGAGTTTCAATCCCGGCTAGTCACACTGATGAGCTGTGATACAGCAAAACAGGCTTCGATGTAGATGACTAATATATATATATATACTAGCCCGGCGTTGCTCGGGTGTAATTAAAGCTTTAAAACTAATCTATGGTCTTGGAGCTCAGACTCTTTGGACGTTGGCACGAAAAATTAAAAGGCAATAGTTGTTTCCAGTTAAAGCGAAATCGTAGACTGAAAGAAAAATCAATGGATGTAAGTCAAATTTTGATTCCCTGGTATCGATATCAAATAAGTTTTTTTCGTCGTAAACTGAATTTTGAAGGCTAAATAAGTCCTCTGAGTAAATGGTATCATGGCTGAGACTAAGAACTACAATTATACCTACTTAGAGCCAAACCCGAAGAAAAAACTAAAATAAAAGGGCTGAAAAAATACAAACACACAGGCTGATAAACAGATACACACACAAACATCTTGCCTTATATATATATATATTATCGATTTTCTGCAACTATTTTAAACACCTGTAACCTTGAAACTGAATATTGTTTCTTATGTCTTTGTCTATGAGTGTATAAAAATCGATTAAAATCGGACCACTCCTTCTATAAGCCGATTTTTCGATTATCAATTTTCGATATTTATCAAGGGTACCTCGACACAAAACCTAGCTAAGAACACTCGCAGACGCTTATAGTACAATTGTGTAAATTTTCAAGAAAATCGGTTGAGCCGTTCCGGAGTCTATAGGTAACGGACACACACACACACACACACACACACACACACACACACACACACACACACACACAGAGACAAAGTTCCATTTATAAATAAGTTTATATATATATATATATATATATATATATATATATATATATATATATATATATCCTCGTTTCTTTGTTTCCAATGAAATCATTATGTCCCTCAATATTCTACTCAGTCTTTGGAATGCATCCTTAGCCATGACAATATGCCGTCGGATCTCGGGGTCACATTATCCGTTATCTATTAGAACGCTTTCCAGGTATTTAAATGTCTGTACCTGTTTGATTTCAGTATTCCCAACTTGTTGGCATTTTGGGCATCTCTTTTTACTGATGACCATGCATTCAGTTTTCTTGAAGTTTATGTTTAGTGCTTTCTTTTAGGTTTCTTTAGCTACCTCTTGTGGGAGGTTTTGTAGTTTCCTTTCCGTGTTTGCTATCATCACTGTATCACCTGCGTATCTTATATTGTTCAGATTGTGGCCGCCGATGTCAAAACCTGGCAGAACATTTAGTTCTCTCAGAATTGACTCTCTGTATAGGTTGAATAGATCCAGTGAGAAAATGCATCTTTGTCTTACACCTCTTTCTATTTTTAAAAGTGCTGAACTCGTTTCCTGTTTGTATTCAGGCGGCTTGCTGCCAGTATAGATTCTTGATTACTCTAATGTCCTTCCCAAATATGTTGAGGTTGCTGAGCATTTCTATCAGATCTTTGTGGCGTACTATGTCCAATGCCTTTGCGTAGTCTATGAAACACAGGTACACGTCCTTCTGCATTTCTACTGGCTTTGCCCATAACATTCTGAGCTTAAATATTGCGTTCCTTATTCCAGTGTCCTTGACGAAACCGCACTGTTCTTGTCCTATCAATGGCCTGATTCTGATGCAAGAATAGAGCTATTCTCGAGGATTTGAATGATGAGTTTTGTTATGTGGCTCATTAAGCTGATTGTTTGGTGGAGTTCACATTCATTTGCACCTGGTTTCTTAAGCATTGCTATGAAAATCGATTTGCTTAGATTTGCTTAGAAGAAACCAAACAGGTTTGTTGGTGGTCTAGAATAGATAGCAGATACAACCGGTAAAAACCAGATAAAAAGATGGAGTGATAAAAGAGAAAGGCTTGATAACGAATGGTAGAAATAGTAACGACATTTATCCTGCTTTTAGAAGAAACCAAACAGGTTTGTTGGTGGTCTAGAATAGATAGCAGATACAGCCGGTAAAGAACAGATAAAAAGATGGAGTGATAAACAAGAAAGGCTTGATAACGAATGGTAGAAATAGTAACGAAATTTGTCCTGCTTTTAGAAGAAACCAAACAGGTTTGTTGGTGGTCTAGAATAGATAGCAGATACAGCCGGTAAAGACCAGATAATAAGATGGAGTGATAAAAAAGAAAGGCTTGATAACGAATGGTAGAAATAGTAACGACATTTATCCTGCTTTTAGTTGAAGATTTCATTTAATACTTCTGTAATTTTGTCTACACCGAATTCGTCTAAGGCTGTCAGCATCTCTATTACAATACAGTCTGATCCTGCTGCTTTGTTTCTGTTCAATTTGGCCAGTGCAGCATCCACTTCGGTTTTTAGTATTTCCGGCTCGTCGATATTTCTGGGTATTGTCGGTTGCGCTTTCTTCTCAAGAAATAAATCTCATCACTCAAGTATTTTCTCTTTCTCTGATATGCGTGTTCCATCCTTGAATTTTATAGATCCTATTGATGAACATGTCCTTTGTCCTGTTCTTTTATTTTTTTTATGCATATCTGCTTTATTAGTGCTCAATCTCTCTACTTCTAGGCATTTGAAGTTGAGCCGTTCCTTTTTAGCCTGTCTGCATTTGCTCCTTATTTCTTAGTGTCGTTTCGTGTATTCCGTTCCCTGTCTTGGCATTGTTGTCTATCTCTTTTGCATCATGTCGAGAATCTCATCTGTGATCCACTCATTTTTTCTTTTACATCTGTTTTCCTTTCAAATGATGTCACTTGTTGATGTCACTAATGATTCCTTTAGTGTATCCCATTTCACTGATGAAATCTACATTATTTGGCCATCTAGTTTTGCATTTACTATTTCTACCATTCGTTATCATCAAGCCTTTCTTGTTTATCACTCCATCTTTTTATCTGGTCTTTACCGGCTGTATCTGCTATCTATTCTAGACCACCAACAAACCTGTTTGGTTTCTTCTAAAAGCAGGACAAATGTTGTTACTATTTCTACCATTCGTTATCATCAAGCCTTTCTTGTTTATCACTCCATCTTTTTATC
The DNA here is from genome assembly GCA_037127315.1 of Ascarosepion bandense. Lineage (NCBI taxonomy): Eukaryota > Metazoa > Mollusca > Cephalopoda > Sepiida > Sepiidae > Ascarosepion > Ascarosepion bandense. Next base: position 9,440,844 of record JBBBDQ010000548.1, on the reverse strand, counting down.
TGGTCTTTACCGGCTGTATCTGCTATCTATTCTAGACCACCAACAAACCTGTTTGGTTTCTTCTAAAAGCAGGACAAATGTTGTTACTATTTCTACCATTCGTTATCATCAAGCCTTTCTTGTTTATCACTCCATCTTTTTATCTGGTCTTTACCGGCTGTATCTGCTATCTATTCTAGACCACTAATAAACCTGTTGAGTTTTTTTGAAAAGGAGTTCATGATAGAAAATGAAGTAGCAATATTACAAATTTTGCTGTTAATTATACATATTTTATATTTGCAATCGATTTTATTGCAATATTTATTATTACTTATTATTACTTATTATTATACAATTATACAATTGGGCCTGTCTCCACCATTTGTATGTTGTACCCTACTTGAAAAAAAATCAGTCCCATAACCACCATTACTGTCTAATTCTGATATTCATTCGGTCAGTTAAGTGCCATACTTAATACACGCTTGGGCGATCATGTCTCTTTCGAGACATGACTGACTGGGCAGAAGATTATCCGGCAGTAGGTTGCCATTGCTTTCTGCGGTAGACTGGTTGCCGACCAAGGCTATAAAACTCAATCTGTCCAGTTATTTAACCCATAACTGGAGGGAAAAGACGGATTAATACCTTTCCCAACGGTATTTGCGCGTAAGTGAATGCAAGGAATTCTACTGGAATTCGAACTCAAGGATTTTTATTGCTGCTTATTTGTTTTTTAATGGCGGGAAATAATACCATGATGAGCTATTAATAGATATATAGTTATCTCCTTGGACTGCTTCTTTCTTTGTTCGTTTTTTTTTTTTGAGGGGGGGGTGCTTTGTTCTTTTCGTTTGTTTGTTTTGTTTTGTATATTTATTCTTAATTAAAATGATTCGAAAATTTGTAGCCAGATTGAACAGAAAATTTTCTCATTTATCAATTTAAAGTATTTTAACGTTAACACAACTTCCGCTACAATGTAGCATATAGAAATCAGATCATTGTAATTTAGATTTGTTCCAAATTTACCTCGTACTCTATCTATGTGATATTGTGACGGGCTAAGTCGGTCTTAGAGTCCAGGTAAAAGTCATGGTTGTTATAAAACAGGCGACCCTTCCCCTAAGTGAAAGAATTTCATCTTAGTCGTTATGCCCGGCTGTTATCAAACTGAGTAAATGCCGTCAATAAATGACGCATTGTTTCGATTTTCTCAAACCTCCAGAGACTTGCACATTTAATCTGATAACGGACGTGCTTCAGCGAAAAGAATTGAATAATGAATGCGTCAGTTCACATGAGCTTAATATATTATTTGTGCAGATTCATTTAGTCTGTACGCTCGAAAATAAACGATATTCACTTAGTCTACATATTTAGACATTAAATCAGATATATATATATATAAAGAGAGTTGGTGGGTGAAACGGCCGGATAGACGCACGCACGCACATGCACATACACATATTTTAATTATGCACTAAAACCGACTTAGCGTGTTACAATGTCACATGAACAGAGTATTAGGTTAGTTTGGAACACCTCTATATTATAATGATTTGATTTCTAGATGCACGTATATATATATATATATATATATATATATATATATATATATATATATATATAAATGTAAAGTTGTCGTTATACTCGTTTCGAAAAACGTACATACGCGGAAGGAAAAAATGGTAATAAATAAAGAACGAGCTAAGCACTTGAACATCAGTCAAAGTACGTAGCTCAAAGAAAAAAAACCCGAGACGAGTAACCTAAAACAAAACAAAAAGTGCTCAATACGCAAGTAGAGCAAACAAAGTAAATCACTAACCTAGAGAGCCAACGAACCTACAAAGGTTTCACCAAATTAGATCTTCAGGGAGAGAGCCAACTTTCCCTGATGATCCAATTTGGTGAAACCTTGGTAGGTTCGTTGGCTCTCTAGGTTAGTTAATTACTATATATATATATATATATATATATATATATATATATATAGTCATCCGCAGACAGATCTGTTTCGCTGTATCACAGCTCATCAGTACGGTTAGACTCTGATTGCTTTTTAACCCAGGAATGAAACCCGACCGAATTGGTGTCATCGGCGATTCTACCTCTGAGCTATGGGCACTCGGTAGAAGGAAACAGACTTTTTAGCGTGTATATTATCATTATACACGCCTAATAGCTGAGCGTGTTCTAATTCATTGTTGAATGAACGATGCGTAGATGCCAGAGTAGCTACTGTTTCTCAAAGTCTACCATTCATTATATATACCATATATATATATATATATAAGATAATATAAATAAAAATTTATCAATCTGATTGATGTTACCTTCAGCATCCCGACAACAGAGTTTTCTACATGGACCTGTCCGTACACTCTTCAGGAGATATCAGCAATTGACTGTTTACATTTCTCGATTTTTCTTTTTTATGTAAATATAATTGGTGCATTTTTTTCGTATTGTTCATGTGTATGAGTGAGTTTTCGCGCATGAGACCATGTATCCGTCTGTGCGGATGTGCGTTCGCACACATACTCTCATCTGCGTTGATGTGCGTACGTGTAGAATGTCGTGATTATTTGTCCTTTTCTTTGATTTTTTCTACTTTGCCCTAACTTCTTAGCTTTTTCTCTTCTTTTTCTCTTTTCTTTCAATTGTAGCTATTTATTGCTATTTTGTTACCGTTTTTTTTTTTTTTACTAGGCATTATATGGTTTTCTTTAATTTTGAGCGTTCTAGTATTTTCTTGAGTTAGGACAACTGTATTTCGTTTTTTACATAAATAATTGATTTTAATGCTTAAATAATAGATGTTTTTTAAAAGTCTTCATTTGGCTATTATGCTGTTTTCTTATTTGGTTTGGTTGTATCTCAAGTACTTAAAGTACTAACTGCATACCATTTTACTATATACGACTTCGTTAATAAAGCTATTACTTAGCCTGAAGAAGTTATTACGATAGACATAAAGTGGATGCTTCTTTTCATTTTGTCATTCAATCACCCACTATTAGACTCAGATACAGATTTATATATCATGTCTTACACACACACACACACACACACATATATATATATATATATATATATATATATATACGAACCCCCACATGAGTTTATTGAAAAAGAAAAGACACAAACACTATATTTTAGAAGTATCTAAATACAGTGTTAGTACATTCGAAAAGAGTGAAACTGACAATTAACGGTTTGATTTCAGTTTGCGTGCATGCGGGGTAAAGATTGTATGACTTATAGAAAGCATGCTTCCTTCTTTCTGATCACATGGAAACCTGATGATCTAGCCAGATAGTGCCCAGACAGTAACACGACTATGAACTCTGGAAAACCACCGGAGTGGGCAGTAACCTTTTTCCATCCATATCTGCAAAAGGATCCATATTAGTAAATCATGAGTTGCGTGCTAAAACCTTGGCACAAAAATAAAAGCCGTTTTCAGTCAGTTCCGTATTCAGGTTTAAAAGGAACGGACGACTGCGAAGGCCTGCGATAGTCGGCTATAAATTCGGTTGAGTAAAACCCGTAGGAACCGAATAAAGTTTTGGAGCTAAGAGGTTGATTCAAAGAAATCAAACCCCAGTGTACCGAATAAACTACAGCATAACAAAAAAGACGAAACTTCAACCAAAATCTCAGCCCCTAGAAAAGGGAGAAAGACAGAAAGAAAAAGAAGACAAAAATCCAACACGTCTCAACCCCTAAACAAACGAGAAAGAAAGAAAATCAAGAAAACAAAAGGAGATCCATTTCGCCAACAAATTTTCTACCCAGCGAGGAGAATTAAAAGAGAATCCTAAAGGATCAAAGAAAAAAAGAACTTCTAAGAGACGAAACAAAGAGAAAGAAAGAGAAGAAGGAAAAGGTAAGATAAGTTGTTTGTTTCTCATTTGTTTTTTATATATGTTCTTGTAAATGAACGCTAGTTGACTTCAAACCCTTTACTGAAACAATATTTATCTTCATGACAATATAAACCCACCACCCGTGTCATTTCTTTCTGAAACATATATTTTCATTTTATTGTTTTGATTTGTCCCGATTTCCAGATTTTAAAATCTCCAATCTGTTTTAAAACCATCTGTATATTTTGTAAATAAAGCCTGTTAATTGTTGTATATTCTCCTTCTATCGTCTGTCCACCATTTGGGTTCGATCACTAGAACAATTCCATTTAGCTCGGCCGTGTTTGACCAATCGGAAGAGTGTCTCGTTTTACGAAATCGTGATCTCACAGTTTCATTTAAGTGTTGTGGTCAAGTCTTCTACTAAAACGGGGGTGTGGGTCGGGTCGTAACTATATATATAGTTATCCGCAGACAGACCTGTGTCGCTGTATCACAGATTATCTTTACGATAGACATCCAGGATCGACTCTCCTCTCTCTCTGACTCACATCCTTTCCCTCACGTTCTTTTCACTCTACTCTCATCAGCTCTTCTTTTTTTTTTTAATCATATCACCCCAAGCAAGGCGATAACGCCACTGATGCGCAAGGGGCTACGTAAGATTAAAGAGATCGGAAAAGAGAAAAACCGGAAACCACATCCTAAACAGGAAACAAGGGATGAGCTTCTTCACCTGTTCAATAGACGTGGGTGCAGTGTGAACCGGGCGATAGTTTAGTCTATCTACTCCAATTGAAAAAAAAATAAAATAAAATAAAAGAGTGAAAAGATTGGAAAAGAGAAAAACCGGAAACCACATCCTAAACAGGAAACAAGGGATAAGCCTCTTCACCTGTTCAGTAGACGTGGGTGGAGTGTGAAACGGGCGATGGTTTAGTCTATCTACTCCAATTGAAAAAAAAAAGAGTGAAATGATTGGAAAAGAGAAAAACCGGAAACCACATCCTAAACAGGAAACAAGGGATGAGCTTCTTCACCTGTTCAATAGACGTGGGTGCAGTGTGAACCGGGCGATAGTTTAGTCTATCTACTCCAACTTAAAAAAAAATAAAATAAAATAAAATAAAAGAGTGAAAAGATTGGAAAAGAGAAAAACCGGAAACCACATCCTAAACAGGAAACAAGGGATGAGCTTCTTCACCTGTTCAATAGACGTGGGTGGTGTGTGAACCGAGCGATTTCACCCCCTATAACTTGTTTCTCTTTCTCATCACTATCCTCTTATGTAACCACCTATGCACCATTATAAAAAAAAGTGGATATTAGCCAAATGTAAAAATGTAAAACCGGGGGAAACAAAATAAAAGTTCCGAATCGCGATCCCGCGATGCTCGTCCCCAGCACAATTCAGCCTCAGAATATTCTAACTGTTTTTGGCAAACACCTAGAGGCCCTAATCGATGCTGATTGGTTCATCATCTCACATCACGGGGATTTTTCTCAGACAAGAAATACGGCTTTCGTTTCTCCAGGTCAACTGCTGATGTACTGACAATAATTACAGTAAAATCTATCATGCTATAGAGAAAAACAGTGAAGTACGTACTATAGCATTGGAGATCTCGAAAGCCATTGACAGGTTCTAGTATACAGGTCTGCTCTACAAACTGAAAAGTTACTGTATTCGGATACATTTTTGAGTTGATCCAGTTTTTTTCTATCAAATCGTGAAATGAAAGTCATCCTTAACGGCCACCCGTCTAGATCCTTTCGTACTAACGCGGGTGTCCCCCAGATCTTCTTTGTTTTTAATTTTCAATGACCTTCTCAATTTGGTATCTACGCTGACGAAACAATCATTTATTCCTGCCTCTATGGTAAGGCTGGTCAGTCCGACAAGGTCAAAACGGCAGCTATGTCCAAAACGACCTCAAAACTGTCGTTATCTAGAGCAAAAAATGACTTAACACTTTTAACACCTCCAAAACTAAATTTCTCTCCATTAATCATCTGAGAAACCCCTCTCTGCCTTTCATCAACATGACTGCTGCTCACCTCGAAGATTCGTTGCAGCTTCTCTGGCTAACGTTCTCATCCTACATGAAGTAAAAAAAAATATATTGGATTCATTGCTAGGTCAGCTGACAATAAGGTTGGTTCACTATGTCGTGCGAGACATTTTTTTCTCTCTGGGATCTATCTTACATTTCTATAAATCTATCAGTCATCCATGCGTAGTATATAGCTGTCACATAGAGTCCGCTGCTTCTGCTATATATTTAAAGATATATCAGCAATATTATTGGTCCTGGTCTGGCAGTGCGGTTTCAGTCACTTACCACCGCCGTAAGGTTGCCTCTCTGTGCCTTTTTCATATAAATACTTTCAAGGTAATTGTTCGGGTGATATCTTCACTATGGTAACTAGACTTTTTGAATTTAGGCGCAGTATTAGACTGGCGTCGAGATCTCATCAATTAACAGTTGGCTAGATAAAGCCGTAAGTTCTATGCGAGCAGTTTCTTTTCTACCCAGCGAGGAGAAGTAAAAGAGAATCCGAAAGGATCAAAGAAAAAAAAAGAACTTCTAAGAGACAAAACAAAGAGAAAGAAAGAGTAGAAGGAAAAGGTAGAAAGTATCAAAGAAAATAGAACGTGAAACTCTCTTCCAGCTCCATACTTTCCAACCAACTTTAATCTGCAAAACTTTATACACAATGTTAATGGCTATCTACTGTCCTCCTGATTACTCTTCTTATCTTCTTTCTACTCACTATTAATATTTCTGTTCCTAATTCTTCCACGTCCTGTAATCCCTTGCGTTTTAGTGGCTTTACTGTCTTGCTTTGATCGATACCAATATGTATATATATATATATATATATATAATAATAATAATAATAATAATAATAATTTTAATGCTATTTTGTTAGTATATATATATATATATATATATATATATATATATATATATATAAGAGAGAGAGAGAATGGCAAACCCGTAAAGACGGAGAGGATAATTCAAAAGGTTTTATCTAATTAATATAAAATATTAATTAGATAAAAATAAAGAGCTCAAAGGATATTAATATTGAAATATCGAGAGGAAAACTGAACACACTATTAAACGTTTTAATGTGATGAGTTTTCCTCTCAAAACTTTATATTATATATATATATATATATATATGATGAATAGAATGAATGAAGAACAGGTAAGGAAAAGGTGTCTTTAATCAAATATGTTTCACTTTAATAAGATTCTTCAGAGATTTTTAAAAACACATGATTTTTTTTTCATTTTAAAATTTCAAAAACTCAAACCTCAATCAACAGGTGTGTGTGTGTGTGTGTGTGTGTGTGTGTGTGTGTGTGTGTGTGTGTGTGTGTGTTTCATTAAAATCGACTGACAAGGTATTGCCGTTCATTTTATTCTTTTTTAATTTTTCGTATGTTCATATAATTTTCTTCTTTTCTAGTTCTATTATAATAAATTATAAAAATACAAGAAAATTAGATAAAGAAACTCAGCTGCGGTGTGTGTGTCCGTTACCTATAGACTCCGAAACGGCTGAACCGTTTTCTTGAAAATTTACACAATTGTACTATAAGCGTCTGCGAGTGTTCTTAGCTAGGTTTTGTGTCGAGGTAACCTCGATAAATATCGAAAATCGATAATCGAAAAAATCGCGTTATAGAAGGAGTGGTCCGATTTTAATCAAATTTGATACACTCATTGACAAAGACATAAGAAACGATATTCAGAAGTTTCAAGGTTGCAGTTCTTACAATAGTGCAGAAAATCGATAATATATATATATATATATAAAAGGCAAGATGTTTGTGTTTGTGTCTGTTTATCAGCCTGTATGTCTGTATTTTTTTCAGCCCTTTTATTTTAGTTTTTGCTTCGGGTTTGGCTCTAAGTAGGTATAATTGTAGTTCTTAGTCTCAGCCATGATACCATTTACTCAGAGGACTTATTTAGCCTTCAAAATTCAGTTTACGACGAAAAAAACTTATTTGATATCGATACCAGGGAATCAAAATTTGACTTACATCCATTGATTTTTCTTTCAGTCTACGGTTTCGCTTTAACCGGAAACAACTATTGCTTTTTAGTCTTTCGTGCCAACGTCCAAAGAGTCTGAGCTCCAGGACCATGGATTAGCTTTAAAGCTTTAATTACACCCGAGCAACGCCGGGCAATACTGCTAGTATCTATGTAATAGATAATAGTGTTACTAATGATAGCAAAACAAACCTGCTATTACGTGGTGACTTTTAAAACCAGTGTTCAACTTCAAGTAGATAATGCCTCTATTTTAGTTTAAATAAATTAAGAAAAATTTAACGCAGTATATATATATATATATATATCTGTTCCTAATATATATATATATATATATATATATATATATATATATATATATATATATATATGTATTAATTAGATAAAAATAAAGAGCTCAATGGATATTGAAATATTAAATATTAAAATATTGAGAGGAAAACTGAACACACTATTAAACGTTTTAATGTGATGAGAAGGAAAAGATAGAAAGTATCAAAGAAAATAGAACGTGGAACTCTCTTCCAGCTCCATACTTTCCAACCAACTTTAATCTGCAAAACTTTATACACAATGATAATGGCTATCTACTGTCCTACTGGGTAATATATATATATATATATATATATATATATATATATTTTAATTCAGATACTTCAATCCAAGGGAAAAAAGCAAGAAGGTAAATTCCAAAAAACCCGATCCTAATTAATATTAAAAATTTATTTTAATATTAAAAAATGATACAGGAAGAGAGCTCCATGTAATAAAATATTACAGAGCAAATATATATTAAAAAAGGATTAATTCAAAGATGTTGAATGGCCATTTCGATATGAAGATCCCCACGGGGGACGACACATCACCTCAGCAACAGAAAATTATTTATTTTTTAATTTCTTTGCAATCTATTTAAAAAGGAAAAGTAGACTAATTTTTCTCCAGTTTCTGAAAGGTTTTTTCTGTTGCTGAGGTGATGTGTCGTCCCCCGTGGGGATCTTCATATCGAAATGGCCATTCAACATCTTTGAATTAATATATATATATATATATATATATATATATATATATATATAAATATATATATATATCCTTGACTGCCAAGGAGCTACAGAATTATTGTAACCGGTTAGCGCCCAAGTGTGCGCATGTAATTACCTTTCCGATGCGATTCATTGTGATGCGTGACTCGGTCTGAATTAATCTAAGTTAATGAGTATTTTTTAAAGAATGAAAGAAACCAATTAAGCGTCATGGAAGCCATAAAGGGAAATCGAGTTGACCTAGATGACAATATAATCTTTGGTAAATATAGGTTGATTAATAATGATGTATTATATGCCTGCAAGAATCTAAATGTACTTTTACCAACATACAGTTGCGTTACTAAGGTCAATCACGGCACTTAACTCTCGTTTACAGTATTTTATGTTTTTAAGCCAACACGCATATCCAGGACAAGGTAAAAGTTTGTTGTGGTGGTCAAGGTTTAATTACACACCATATTTCAGTAAAGTGCCGTACATGATACACGCTTGGGTAATCTTCTCTCTTTTGATCCATAAATGGCTAAGTGGAAGATTTCGAGTTCGAATTCCAGTCGGGATCGTTATATTCACTTACGCGCAATTATCTTTGGGAAAGGTATGAATCCACCTCACTTCCTCTCAGCTATGATTTAATTAGTAAGACTTGTATTTTTTTTTAATCCAGTTCACCTCATACATATCAATAAAGACACAAAAGGTTAACTGATGTGAAAGAGTTTGAAACAAAACCATTGCTAAGGAGTGAGAACAAAAGAAGAGTAATCAGAAAGACAGTAGATAGCGATTGACGTTGCATTTAAAGTTTTGAAGATTAAAGTTTGCTGGAAAAAGGAGGAAGTTCCACATGCGAGAAGTGTTTTCCATAAGAAAAGGTGAGATTGGGGAAAAAACCGGGGCGCAAATTGATATTAGGTTGTCCCAAAAGTTCGTAAACACTTGCGAAATGGGTCTATCTGGTCCAGCACAAGCGAGACAAGCGATGGGTTCAGAAAGGACAAGAGACACCGTCGGTTCCAAAACAAGATCGATTCGGCAAAAAAATCATGTTGTGCGTTTGGTGAAACTTTGAAGGAATCATGCATTTTGAGTTGGTTCCGAATGGTCGTGCCATCAGTGCCGAACTTTACTGTCAGCAACTTGAGCGGGTCTACGAAAAGTTGAAAAAAGTACCCGGCTCTGATCAACCAAAAGCGCGCTTTGATGCAGCAGGACAATGTCAAGCCACACACCACCAGGAAGACCAAAGACAAGTTTGAAGATCTGGACGGCGTTGAGGTTCTGCCACATCCAGCCTACAGTCCTGACTGTGCTCCATCAGATTACGGCCTTTTCCGCTCAATGCAACATTTTCTGCAGGGCCACCGATTCGACTCGTTTGATGAAGTCGAGGAAGCGTGTCAAGAATTCTTTGATTCAAAGCCGGCTGAATGGTACTTTGACCAGATCCAAAAGCTTGCAGATCGATGGCAGAAAGTCTTGGAAAATGATGGTCTTTATTTTGAGCAATAGTTTTTGTTGTTTTTGCGAGTAAATTTTCAATTTTTTGCAAGTGTTTTCTGGTAACCTTAGATTACTTGGCGAGTAAAATTTAAATTTTTTGCAAGTGTTTACGAACTTTTGGGACAATCTAATATTTTGGTAGTACTGGATGGCGGCGCTCTTGGGAACTTACCTTCGAACAAATTGCTTACTCATTTTATTAGTGTGGCATTTTTTTAATCGAAATTGTGGTCGAATTTATTTCTGTGAATTACTAATGCATTCGTTAGATTATTATTATTAGTGATGTCACTTTGGTGTTCATATATACGTTTTTGTTTTTTGTTTTTGTTTTTGTTTTTTGTTGGTTTTTTTTTAGATTTCTCCTTGTTTCTCCACGGAGGAACAATTTTGGCAATTTATTTTGTATTGTTCATTATTATGATTTCGGTGTGCGTTTTTTTAGATAGGATAGATTGTTTTGGATATTAGATGCAATGGAGTTGGTGGGTAGTATAATGTATCTGTTATCGTTTAGATTATTATTGTTAACAGTGTTGCTTTTGTTGTGGTTGTATATATTATGTGCCTTTCTTTTTTATTGGGAATAAAGTGATACGAGTACTGTAAGTTTTTGAATGTGTTTTCTATATATTTTTCTTTTGCTAAATATTGGGGGCCGCAGATTCTTAGTGCTCTTAAAAAGAAGCCTATAATAATACTAGATTTGATTTTGGAAGAGTGGTTAGAATAAAAATTAATCAGGTCGTTTTTGTTGATAGCTTTTCTATAGATGTCAAAATTGAGTTCGTTGTTATTTTTGTGTAATATGATATCTAGGAAAGGAAGAGTCTGATTAGATTCAGTTTCGAAGGTAAAGGTTCAATGTTACTGAGTTTATTGACAACATCTGCTATGTTAATAGTTTCTAGGTAGATTAGAAGGGAGTCGTCTCTATATCTAAAGTAGGAGGAGTCTGGTGGTAAAATGTTTCTGAAACGGTCTCTTTCCAGAAATTCTAAAAATAAACAAGCGAGAACGCCGCTGAGAGGCGATCCCATTGGTAAACCAAACTTTTATCTGTAGAAATGGTCATTGAAAGTGAAGAAACATTGCTTAGTAATTAGATAGCAAGTTTTATCATTTTCTCTGTAGGTAGAGGTAATTTCATTTTTGTTTTTGTTAATTGTGTTTTTAATTGATTTAGGCACTTATCTATAGGGACATTAGTGTACAAGAATTTTATGTCTAGACTTGACATGTGTGTGTTTTTTATTTTATTTTTTTTTTTTTTGTCTATGTTTTTTAGTTTGTTCAATAGGTCATCAAAAGGTTATTTCCATGTACATCGGAGAAACAAGTAGAAATCTAAAAAAAAAAACGTATATATAAACACAAAAGAGACATCACTAATAATAATCTAACAAATGCATTAGTGATTCACAGAAATAAATTCGACCACAATTTTGATTTAAAAAATGTCACACTAATAAAACAGTAAGCAATTTGTTCAGAAGGAAAGTTCTCGAGAGCGCCGCCATCCAGTACTACCAAAATATCAATTTGCGCCCGGTTTTTCCCAATTTCACCATTTCTTGTGAAAATGATACTGAAACAGACTAACATACTTAATAAAAGTCCAAGAAAAACGGTTAAATTCTCTTCATTTTAACGTCTCGTTACATTGCTCTGTACATGAAGGAGTTCTAAAACTAAAATATTCTGTTAATCTTTTTGAATGATTTGTGAGCGTTTTTTATAGTTGTCTACACTGTTCAGAGAATCGTAATTTGGAATAAAGCTCATTTCGTCTTTTGGCCTTGATAAAGTGCATCACAGGACGAAACGCGTAGGCGAGTTAAATACAGTTTTAATCTTGTCTTCTTTTATTTAACCATCCTGTCATTAATCTCATACTCATATCATAACTGAGTATATATATATATATATATATATATATATATATATATATATAAGTCATTCCATCTCAAATCAACCAACGTCCACAGATAACTTTCCTATAAAATTTTAAGAATGTTAAAGAATCGAGCATTTTTCAAAAGTAATTCAGAAGAATTAATGTGTTTGTACGATTGTGCGAGTAACTTGCTTTACGAGCCGCCGTTCGTAAGAATTTTTGTATCATACGACGAGTAAAAATTCGCAGTACGAGCAACTGTCGTATATAGTGGCGGTCGGTGATTGGAGTAAAGTGGAGCAATCGTTAGCGTTGCTAGCTAACGTCAACGAAATAGCACGTTTTATGATATTTTATTGCTGTTAATTTTTTCTTACTCCACTTTTTCTGCTTAAAAACCTAAAAGTAGGTATTTTGGATGATTTGAGGGGTTAGAACGGATTAATTATTTTTCTATTTATTTCAATGGCAAAAATTGATTTATAACACTGGTAAATTGCAAATTGCAACACGAGCTCGGTCTGGGAACGAATTAAACTCGTACTAATTAAACTCCTACTGTATTGACATTTCTATAGCAGGAATGAATATGGTTCTTCTTCTTCATATACCGTGTCCCTTCAGGACGTAGGCGATCATGGAATTCCATTTGCCTCTGTCACATGTCGCTCTCAATATTTTTATCTTGGTATATCTTCCAAACTCCGCTCTGCCATCCATTTGCTCAGACCTATCAAGTAAACCTCGCGCTGCTTTCCTCTGTCTCTCCTTTCCTCTATCCGACCTGTGAGTCTTAAATTCTCCAGGCCCTCCTTTCTGGTTACGTGTCGCCGCTCCTATTTGACTACAAATGGACTGTTCCGACTCGTTTTTCATTATTTTCACCTCCTGTGTATATAATTCTATAGTCGTCACTATCAAAAGCAGCGCGAGGTTTACTTGATAGGTCTGAGCAAATGGATGGCAGAGATATACCAAGATAAAAATATTGAGAGCGACATGTGACAGAGGCAAATGGAATTCCATGATCGCCTACGTCCTGAAGGGACACGGTATATGAAGAAGAAGAAGAACCTCATTTGTCTCTTCCTGGTGTTAAGTATGAACCTTCTTCTCGTTTGCATCCTTTCAAACACCTCATCGTTGCACACGTGCTCTGTCCATGATATCCTCAACATCCTTCTGTAGAACCACATTTCTCTTTCATCTGTGATGGAATCGTCCAGCATTCACTTCCATACAGAAGGACAGATATCACATGACAATCTAGCACTCTTTTCTTTGTTTCTAATGAGATTTTCCTGTCTTTCAGTACTCTGGTTAGCTTCTGAAATGCGTCTTTGGTCATGCTAATGCGTCTTTGGATCTCCATGTCGCATTTTTCATCCTCTGTCAAAATACTTCCCAAGGATTTGAATTTTTTTACTTGTTTCTCCGACTTGTAATTGGCATATTGTGCTCCTCTATTTGCTGATGACCATATCTGCAGTTTTCTTGAAGTTTATGTTCAGCATTTTCTTCTTACTTTCTTTTGCTACCTTCTGTAGAAGGTCCTGCATCTTCATTTCCATGTCTGCTATCAACATCCGCGTACCTTATATTGTTGAGAGTGTGGCATTTCTTCTTACTTTCTTTTTGCTACCTTCTGTAGAAGGTCCTGCATCTTCATTTCCATGTCTGCTATCAACATCCGCGTACCTTATATTGTTGAGAGTGTGGCTACCAATGACGGATCCCGGCAAGGCTTTTATTTCTCTCATAATTGCTTCGCTGGTTGAATAGATCCGGTGAGAAGACACATCCTTGTCTTACGCCCCTTTCTTATTCGTACACTGTTATGTCGCCAAGTATAAATGAATAACTCAACAACAGAATCAGAATATAAGCTGTATTCCGCGGAAAGACGGTTAGTATGTCAGTTTAGGTGCCATACGTGATACACGCTTGGGCGATCATGTCTCGAAAGAGACATGACTGACTGGGCAGAAGATTATCCCGCAGTAGGTTGCCATTGCTTTCTGCGGTAGACTGGTTGCCGACCAAGGCTATAGAACCCAATCTGTCCTATTATTTAACCCATAACTGGAAGGAAGAGACGGATTAATACCTTTCCCAAGGGTATTTGTGCGTAAGTGAATACAATGGATTCAGCTGGAATTCGAACTCGGCTCCCCGATTTCTCGTTCCGAGCCGATATCCACTGTACCACAACGCACATCCGGTTAGTATGTACAGAAGTGATTAGTAATATTTACAATAGAAAAATACAAGAGTCCAATCCGTCGTAAGACGTGTGTATACGTGATTACTTCCGGTACGCCACCGGAAGTGTGACTAACTCTTCACTGACTCGCACTGACTCTTCAGTAACTCATTAGAGACTCTCAAGTGACTCTCTACGACATTATTTAGCTGTCCCTCCCAGTAAGGGCAACATATGACACATGGTCAGTTTATATCTGGGCTTTCCGGGCTATATGGCCCGGCCAAAAAATGTCTGTCTATTATTCCCCAGTCGTGGTTCTACCCTTCGGCGGAACCACGACTGGGTTAATGCTCTCTGCTCGGAAGCAGAGAGCGCCCTCTACGCGAAGGCAAAGAGCTGACAGTGTCGTAGAGTCGTCAGTCTAGTGACTCTCTACGACTGTATTTACTAGCCTTCCCACGCAAGGCCGGATGTGACACATGGTCATTTTATTGTGGGTATTCTCGGCCATATAGCCGGGCCAAAAAATGTCTGTCTATTTTTCCCCAGTCGTGGTTCTACCCTTCGGCGGAACCACGACTGGGTTACTGCTCTCTGCTCGGAAGCAGAGAGCGCTCTCTACCCGAAGGCAGAGAGCTGACAGTGTCGTAGAGTCGTCAGTCTAGTGACTCTCTACGACTCTCTTGTAGAGAATCCACCATTGCTATATATAGCAATGGGAACAGTCCATTTGTAGTCAAATAGGAGCGGCGTGCTAACATACACAAGCGGTTTGCTGCCAGTATAAATTCTTGATTATCCTAAAAACCTTTCCAAAAATATCGAAGTTGTCGAGTATCTCTATCAAGTCTTTGTGTCATACTTTGTCGAACGGCTTTGCGTAGTCTATAAAGCACAGATAAAAAGTCCTTCAGATAGCATTCTCAGCATGAATATCTTATTCCTCGTTCTGGTATTTTTAACGAATCCACATTGTACCTGTTCTATATCTGAGCCGATTCTACTGCGCGCTCTGTTTATCAGAATCCGGATGACGAGTTTTGTTGTGTGGCTTATCAAACTGATTGTTCGATGGAGTTCAAATTCCTTTGCGCCTGGCTTTTTAGTGTTATGAAGATTGTGACCTGCTAAGGTCCTCTGGTATATTGCCGCTGTTGTAGATTTTGTTTATTATTTCTGTGAGTCTGTCTACGCCAAAGCCTTCTAAGGACATCAACATCTCTATTATAATCGCGTCTGGCCCCGCTACTTTGTTTCTCTTCAATTTCGCCATTGTCGATTCCACTTCGGATTTTAATATTTCTGGTATATTCCGTATTTTTGTGCATTTCTGTTTGCTCTCTCTTATTGTGGAAGAGATCTCAGATCTCCGATATACTCGTCCCATCTCTGAAGTATTTTTCTTTTTCTATTAGTGTGCCATCCTTTGCTTTTATGCATCCTGTTGCTGAGCATGTCTTTTGCCCTTTTATTTCCTTTATTTATTTATACTTATCTTCATTGTTTGTTGTGCTCAGTCTCTTTATTTCGGCGCATTTGTCGTTGAGCCATCTTTCTTTAGACTGTCTACATTTGCTCCGTATTTCCTTATGTAGTCTCTTGTGTTCCGTTCCATATCTTGTCATCGTTTTTTGTCTTTTTTGCATCAGGTCAAGAATTTTTTCGGTGATCCACTCGTTTTTCTTTCGACGTGCTTTTTCCTTTAGAATAAGGTCGTTCGCCGATGTCACTAAAGTCGCTCTCTGTGCGTCCCATTTTGAGCTTCCGTTTCCAATTTGTCCTTCGTATATCATTTTCACACTGTTCATATACATTTCCTTCAGATTCGAGTCATTCACAAGTCTATTGTACTGCAATCTTAGGCCTGTGTTAGGTTTCTTTAATTTCCTTTGTGTGCATACGACTGGCAGGCGGTCGCTTCCGCAGTCCGCACTTGGGTAAAGGACTGCGTTTCTGAATCTCTTGTTTATATTAATATAATCAATTTGGTTCTTACTTTTTCCTCTTGGTCTTCTCCATGTCCATAGTCTTCTTGGGTGCTCTTGGAACCAGGTGTTGGTTATTATCTGGTCATTCACTGTTTACCATTGAACCCATTTCTCACCACGGCTATTGCGGTGTCCTAGTCCGAAATTGCTGACCGTTTCACCTTCTCTCCCTTGACCAACTTTGGCATTCAGATCTCCCATGATAATTCTGATTTCTTGCGATTTGTACTGTGCCTTGGTATAATCTAACATTGAGTAGAAGGATTCGATTTCTTCTTCTGTACTTTGTGTTGTCGGTGCATATACCATTATTACCGATATATTGAGAGGCTTCCCTTTCAGTTTAGCAACTAGAATTCTTTCAGATATCTGGCAGTATCCCTTAACACATTTTCAAAGCCGACTCCTTTTTCATTATTTTCACCTCCTGTGTATATAATTCTATAGTCGTCACTCATGAAGTCTCCATTGTTTGGCCATCTCGTTTCACTTATGCCTAAAATGTTTATGTTAAATCTAGTCATCTCCTGCTTCACGTTTTCCACAGTTGTTAATGGTTCAAACGTTCCAGGATCCAAGATTTATTTTTGTTTGTTGCGAATAGTTGCAGGATAACGGTCCGGTGATACCTGTCGCTCATGTCTTTCCATTCCAGGCGAGAGATAAATTCTGATGAAATTTGTCTTCTTTACGCCATTAATACTAACAGTCGCAGGCTAACAGTCCAGGGGCACCTGTAGCGCATGTCGCTCCTTACCGGTTGAGGAGTCAGTGTCGTTAGGCTTAACTCTCTTCACGCCGTTTGAGTTTCTAATATTTTTCTGCAAGTCCATGAATATACGCGGGAGGAATAGTGGAATGGTTTCCTGTTACTTTATGGTTCCTTCAAGGAAAAATAATCTATTTTATCGTAAATGAGACGAAAACTAATTTCGCTGCTGTTTCTGATATATTTTCTAAATGAGATGCTCTCAAACTGGATAGCATCTTTTTGCAACTGGGAATTGAGTCATTTTCAGGTCCCTATAAAATAAAAATACATAAGACACGTTTAATCAGTTTATAGTTTTGTAATCTACAGTAAACATTAACTATTGTCATCAAATTCCCAATTTTTACGCGCAATGTCCGAATATGTAATGAATATCGGAATTTCGGAATATCGGAATTTCGGAATATCGGAATTCAATGTAATGAATATCGGAATTTCGTTGAAAACCTTATTCAGTAAAAGGCAAAAATAGCGGCGGAATTTCAAGATGCTCTGATTTTAAACTATTAAGGATACAGACAGAGATTCTACCACTTGCCACCCTCTTGACCCAGAGCAGCACTATCTTCTCAAGGCACTTGATGTAGGCCACCGTGTTGAGTCTAATATTTGGGATTTATTAATAAAGTTGTTCAAGGAACATCTGTGAATTTTCCCAGTTTTTTCCATTGGTTTCTCATAAAAGTGTGTGTGTGTGTGTGTGTGTGTGTGTGTGTGTGTGTGTGTGTGTGTGTGTGTGTGTGTGTGTGTGTGTGTGTGTGCTGAATGAATCATCAGGCGCAGTGTATTGGCTGTCAAGTGTCAAGCTACTTCCGCAGACTATGCACTTATGTAGTGAAGTCGATGACCCCCATTTGCGACCTTCAGTAAGAATTTTAAACAAAGACGAATTGTTGAAACAGGTTGAGCATTTCCAGAAATGTTTTGGTATTTTTATTAGAACCTATATCAACCGAAAATGAAAATAATAAAATGTAAATTTAATAAATATCAACAAATAAAACAGAAAAATATAAATATACAAAAAATAATAAAATTGCTGGTCAGCATAAGAAAGAAAAAAATATATTTCAAAGTTAGGTATTCTATAAATTTCTTGTCCGAAATACAAAGAAAGATTTTGTTATTATTCAGATTTTTTTTTGTTTGTTTGTTTTTTGTTTTTTTTGTTTTTGTTTTTGTTTTTTTGGTTGTTTTTTTGTTTTTTTGTTTGTTTTTTTGTTGTTGTTGTTGTTGTTGTTGTTGTTTTGGGTTTTCCCTGTCGACATATTTATTTTGTTTTGAAAACCACAACTCTTTTCGATGAGTTGTGAATTCAGGGTACCAAGGGACAGAGTGCATTACAAAGAAATATATATATATATATATATATATATAATTTGATAAAACTAAAAACCAGAGAGTAGACCGGCCAAAATTTTATGCAATAAAGAAAGATAAACATTAATTAAACAATTTAAAATAAAATAAAAAAAGAATTTAATAATTGTTTTGTTTTTTCGTTGTTTTTTTTTTTTTTTTGCTTCGTAATTTGTTGAAATAAAATAGTTAAAGGGAAATAACTCTCATAACGTTCAGTTTGTACGAATGACGCAAAAACGAAAGCTTTTCACAATTCGGTGAATGGAATGGCACTCACACTCATACATACCTGCTTCTAGTGTGTGTATATACAAGTTGCACCAGGTAATTAAGCACAAATTATAAAGGAAAGATATTCGATAGAAGAAAGTAGTATATACATTTTTTAATTGTACACATGTCAACTAAGAAGAACTAAATTGTAAATGATTATCCGCTAATTCAGTATATGTAAGTTTTAAAATGATTTTTTTTAAATGGAAAAAGCTTTCTTGAAGCTTTCATTTTAGTTTTAATTGAAAGCTAAAGGATTTAAAATTTGCTATTTCCAGTAAGTAAAATACACAATGGTATTTCAAACAAAAATTATATTGATTGGAAGCGATTATTTTTTCAGTAAAATCGATAAAGTCGGTAATTTTAAAACATTTGTAAACAAAAGTTAATTCTCGGTTTTTAAAATCTTAAAAAAATAAAACATATATTTCTGAAACATTATTTGAGGAAAATTAGCAAAGTCACATTTATCTGATTTGAAATAAATATTTCTTACTTATGACATAAAACGTCGTATACAAACATTTCTTAGCCACGGGGTCTTGTTTTTCTAACGTGTTGATCGTTTATCGACAGTCTAACGTGTTAACAAGTTAACTATGAGGACACAGAATTGCTAGCAGACGGTAACTTTTATATGAGGGTTTTTTTTTCCGTAAGTGGGGGCAACCAATAAAACACGTGACCGTTTAACGATAATGACATGTATGGATTAGCATCAATCAGTTTATTAGCCGTATGTACACGCTTGGACGATCAAGTTTCGAAAAAGACATGAATGACTAGCCAGAAGATTTTCCCGCAGTGGGTTGTCGTTGAAGGGTTTGATACATTCACACCCACACACACACACATAGTCATTCAGCGTTCACGTGACAACCTTAGTTCCCGCGTAAACGCATGCCAATAAAAGCGGGGAACGTCACGTGGTACGCTAGTTAGGATTTTGTCCCGGGCAAGAGCAGACATGTTTCCCTAACTCACACAAACACACGCGCACTAATTGCGGGTAGCAATTAGTGGCGCAAATTTTTATTTCTCACCAGCATGCACACGCAACACTAAAAAACTCCAATTGGAAACAGACATTAACACTATGCACATTAACTTTCATTCAAACTTGACTTTACATAAAATAACTTTCTACCAAACATTTTACGTTTCTGTCCAGACAAAGGGAAAGAACTTTTCTTTCCTTACTTTTATGCATGCTTTCAACCCTATGTAACCTTTGTTAATATATTGTTTTTCTGGTTATTTTCGCCTTTTCGTCTTTCTTATTTCCTGCATTAATTCATGACCCCAGTTACGTCGAGTCGACTCGTAAAACTAAAATAGAGAGGACCATTCGTCCTCTACAATCGTCATTACTTTCTGCGGTAGACCAAGGCTAGAGAACCCAACCTGTCTTGCTATTTAACCCATAGCTGAATGGAGAAGAGATGGATTAATACCAAGGATAAATGAGAGTAAGTTAATGCAACGAATACTTAGCAGAGTTAAAAAAAAAAATAAGATATTTAGATACAAAAAAAAAATCGAAATCCTTTTAAAAATATTCAGGGTCGTCAAATATAACAATAAATAATTAGTAAATATAGTTTTAATTAATAGCAATATTTCCTACGAGTTATACCATTAAAAATTAATTCTAAAACATTTTAAATCTTTATAAATGATTCAATTTAAAATTGTAAAATACTGAAAACAAATTTTGAAAAAATTATTTTTCATTGAAAAAAATTATTTTAAATCAGACAATAGTCTTTAAATAAATATTCTTCATAAAAGTATTTAAAAGCTTCTCTAATTAAATAACACTGGTCAAAATGATTTTCGGTGTCAAGAAACAAAACCCGTTTTTCTGCTAATTTGGTCGTGCGGTTTCCTGACATGGCCCTAAATTTTCATGGTTAACTACTGCTTTTGCTGTATTAAAATTGTTCATTTTGGGGCAAAAAAAGATCAATTTACGATCTTATTCAGTTAATAAAGGTCGTAGAAACCCATCAATTGTCAGGTAGAATGTGCAATTTATGTCAGCCACATAAAATAAAATATTTTTATTTAAAAAAAAAAGTGTTTTTGAGTCAAACATTTTTCCAGTTTATCGCCAAAATCCAAATTAACAGATAAACTTTATCAGTAATACACATTATCAGTAATACACTTTATCAGTAATACGCTAATATGAGTATTAAGGTTCATTTTTGCATAGCCGTCTAGATAACTTTCCATGTAATTGCGGTGATGTGAGTGCTGATCAAGGAGAACGATTCCACCAGGACATCATAACAATAGAAAAGCACTACCAGAGATGATGGGACAAATGAATGATGGCTAACTACTGCTGAAGTATCAAAAGGGACCTAAATAACATTGAACATGATAATTTTAAATTTGATAATTTGAATAAAATGATGTGTCAGCGATGAATATTTTATTTTTGTAAGATTTTTTAAAACCGAGAAATGGCTTCTGTTTACAAAATGTGTCGATCGATCAAAATTGACCGAAAAAATATCTTTTTTTTAAATCTGAAAAATTTTAGATTCTAATCAATATAATTTCGGTTTGAAATACACCAGAGTATTTTGCTCACTGGAATTAGTAAATTTAATCTCTTGACTTTTAATTAAAGCTAAAATTAAAGCTTCAAAAAAAACTTTATTTTTAAAAATTCAATTTAAACTTAAGTATCAAAAATGAGTGGAAGTACCTATAAAAATTAAGATATTTAATGAAATTAAATATTTATTAAATATTCAAACTAATTTGATCCTTCCTCTTAATAATAACAAAGATTTTAGCGATAAATCTCTATGTTTACGTTCAGAGCATGTTTTCATCACAGGATGCTAATCTTTGCCGATTTCGTGGCGGTACCTAATTCAGTAGAAGTCGCTGTCAATTATGGAGACAACAGTATGACCTGATCGATTGATTTTCGTTCTTGTTGGCCATCATGTCCACAATGGTGGCCTACATCATAATCCTTGGTATCGTCTAGAAGCAGGTTGGTCTTCCTTTCACGACAATGCCGCAGATATAATATCCCAGGGGATTCAAATCATAGAAGTTAGGCAAACCGACCATACAGAGTGCGATGGGTAAATTGCCGCCATTTTTTCTCATTTTGCGCATGCTCGTTGTTTGACTTCTGACTTTATCGGCTACACAGTATGACCATACAGAGTGCGATGGGTAAATTGCCGCCATTTTTTCTCATTTCGCGCATGCTCGTTGTTTGACTTCTGACTTTATCGGCGACACAGTATGACCATACAGAATGCGATGGGTAAATTTTCGCCATTTTTTCTCATTTCGCGCATGCTCGTTGTTTGACTTCTGACTTTATCGGCTAAACAGTATAGTAAGATCAGTTTGGGATTGTCTGTGAGAAAATGGGCACCATGACGTAATTCATTACGCCAGAAATTTCGAAACGGCATAATGTACTGCTTGGGATTCACGCCCGAAGATTCAATGCAAACATTTCAGAGGTTTCGGAAGAAGTTAGATGAGTCTAATGGGGATTACGAAGATGTTTGGAGTGATCATTAGTGATGCGAAGTTGTGCCCCTATTCATCTTTCCATAGAACCTCAGATTCAACACGTTGGCCTACATCAAGTAAGAGACCCGAATCATAGCTGTCAGAGAATTTCTGCAGTCACATCACTCCTTATATCTGGCCACCTAACTCCCCAAACAACCCCTTTGATTAGATTGTGTGGGGCGCATTTAAGCGAGAGACCAACAAAACTCCTTGTAACACCAAAGATTAATTGAAGGCAAGAATTATGGCAGCATTCACCAGCTTAAACAAGGAGTCCGTTCAGAAGAGCTGCAGGAGTTTCCGAAGTCATCTGAAGGCCGTGGTTGGAGCCAATGGCGATTTCATTGAATAAATTTATTCTTTAGTATTTCAAGATATTTTTCTGTAATTTTGGTAAATATATATGTTAAAACGAGTTGTCAGTGTTATTTTCATTTTTGACAACAAGTTATCCCTTTCACCATATATATATATATATATATATATATATATATATATATGGTACTGAAGGTACTGAAAATTACATTACCCTGGTACAACATTCACCGCCAATAGCAAGTGAGTGATTATGGACCCTCCATCCCACCTCTACATCCGAAGCGGGAGATTTTGGCCTGAATCCTTCCTCTTCCTCTACCACCCTCTCAAGTGAGAGTCTTTGTCCGTGGAAACCCAAGATCTGTTTCAGAGTCGGCTTAATTTTCCCCAAACCACCATTGAAAATAAGTCTGCTTGCTCTATTCATAAAAAAAACAGTTAAAGTTTGGAATAAAACATTACAGTACCTAAATTACAGTGGCTTGTGCCATCTTGTTGTTACAAATGTTTAATATCTTTGTTATATTTTAATTTTTATTTTTTTAAGTTGTTTTTGTTTCTGATATTTTCAACTATCCTCATTCTGTCGTTTATTTTGTTCTCTACCTTTACTATTAATTATCATTTTTTTTTTTTTTTTTTTTACTTCAGCCGATCTCCACAACTTTCTAAATTTTGGATAAGTTTACCTACTGTTGCTTATCGATGCTGAGTTTTATACGGCGGGAGTAGGAGTAGATGTTATTTCAATTAGTGGTCTACCTTTCTTTCTTTCTTTCCTTCTTTTTTTTCTTTCTTTTTTCTTTTTTTCTTTCTTTCTTTTTTTCTTTCTTTTTTCTTTCTTTTTTTCTTTCTTTTTTTCTTTTTTTCTTTCTTTTTTTCTTTTTTCTTTTTTCTTCTTTTTTTCTTTCTTTTTTTCTTTCTTTTTTCTTTCTTTTTTTCTTTCTTTTTTTCTTTCTTTTTTTCTTTCTTTTTTTCTTTTTTTCTTTCTTTTTTTCTTTTTTTTCTTTTTTTCTTTCTTTTTTCTTTCTTTCTTTTTTTTCTTTCTTTTTTTCTTTCTTCTTTCTTTTTTCTTTCTTTTTTCTTTTTTTCTTTTTTTCTTTCTTTTTTTCTTTCTTTTTTTCTTTCTTTTTTTTGGCTCTACATAGGAATTAGTCATTCACCAGTCATCAAAAATAACAAGTCAATAATTAATAAAAGAATGACAAATTTTAAATAATATGCACACACACACACACACACACACACACACACACACACACACACACACACACACCACAAACACACACACACCACACACACACATGCACACACATATACGGATACATAATTTAATGAAGAAATTTAATATTCAAAAGCCCTTATAAATAATGTTACAGTAAAATATAATTCTCACATTTTAAAAATAATAAAAACAGTTACTTACTGGGGCTTTTCGGGGAAAAAATGTTTTTAGATAAATAATAAACATTAATACATCATATTTTTTAACAGAAAAATAAATATATTTTAACAGTTCATATCCTTTTTATTTTTATTTTCTTCTGTTAAGGACGCTTTCGGGCCGGTTCGCCAATAATGACAATAGTTTAGTTCTTCTTGATTTCAAAAACATCAAGTAAACTTCACAAAAAATATATTATTTTATTTAGTCTCTTGGATTTTAAGAATGTTAATGCAGAAGAAAATTACAATATTGATAGGTATTTTTTATTGAAAAATAAAAAATATTAGAACAAACACTTTGTGTAATATTCTTTACATAAATGATAAATAATTTCTCCTCCGAAAATTTGAAATTATGAAGCCTTCAGAAGACAACACTCGTATCTGAACATTCTCTGTTCTTAAAAAAATAAACTCAACGTCCAACTACTTTCCAAATAAAAGTAACTTTGCACTGATCTGATTGTTCTCTTCTCTTACTATATATATGGAGAAATGGATATACAAATTTGAGTGAAATACACTCATTTCTGAATATTCTTTCTTCCCCAGAGAAATGGATAAACCATATAGAAAAAGTTTATCGTCGCAATAAACAGATGAATTTGGTATTATGTTCATAGTATCGATTCGATTTTAACAATCTTGTGATATAGAATAATTTCTATAATTGAGAGACAGAATTACGCGTCTCTAATCTTAATACTACAAATATTACCGTTTCACGAAATATTTTATTTATTTATTTTTATACAGCAAATGTAAGCGTCTTTAATTTCTAAATATTATCGTCTGCAACTACGTTTTTTATTTACAAAATAATCTTTTTACTTGCCCTTTAAATAGTTTCTTTCACCTATTTTGTAAAGTATTTTTTAAAATAATTTTTAACATTCTCCTATCAAAAAGAAAACTGCACAAGGAAAGATATATACTTCAAATTAATAACACATATTACATGTGACAAATGAATTTATATACAGAAGATAATATGTGAACTCCAAAAAGCGACTATACCCTGACTTGAAACCAAATATCAAATTTCAATTTCATTACCAAAGTTAATCGTTATTTTTATTACATTTTTTATAATCGTTTCCCCACCAAGCAAGGCACTAGTGTCACTGGTTACATAAGAGAAAAGCGAAGAGAAAAAAGAACAGGTCAAATGGGGGGTCGGAGAATGGGTAAGACAAAGATGAAAACACTAGTGTGAAGAGTAGAATGGAAAGGGAGAAGAACAAAATACAAGGGGCATCGGGGAAAGGATGCGAGTCAAGGAGATAAGAGATGGCAATTGACATTTACATACCTATTTAACTTTGAGTGAAATACACTCATTTCTGAATATTCAGTAGTGTCACTGGTTACATAAGAGAAATTTCTTTTATTAATTATTGACTTGTTATTTTTGATGACTGGTGAATGACTAATTCCTATGTAGAGCCAAAAAAAAGAAAGAAAAAAAAAAGAAAGAAAAAAAAGAAAGAAAAAAAGAAAGAAAAAAAGAAAGAAAAAAAGAAAGAAAAAAGAAAGAAAAAAAGAAAAAAGAAAGAAAAAAAGGATCATCCCTTGGCTTAGAATTAAAATCGTACGCATTCTTATCTGCAGGTGCAAAAATATTTAAATAACTTTCAACATCGGTCTTTCTTTTCTGTTGCAGGTATACTGGTTTGATGTGAATGAGAGATAGACAGTTAAACATGATAATTATGTTTTAAATCATGTAACTGAATGTCACCATCAAATTTCTTAATTTTGGCAGATCTAATACAATTCTCCTTCCCTGAAATAACAGCCACCACTCTACCTAGGATTCTTGAATTGAACAGGTGAAGAGGATCATCCCTTGTTTCCTGTTTAGGATGTGGTTTCCGGTTTTTCTCTTTTCCAATCTTTTCACTCTTTTTTTTTTATTTTATTTTTTTTTTTCAATTGGAGTAGATAGGCTAAACTATCGCCCGGTTCACACTCCACCCACGTCTATTGAACAGGTGAAGAAGCTCATCCCTTGTTTCCTGTTTAGGATGTGGTTTCCGGTTTTTCTCTTTTCCAATCTTTTCACTCTTTTTTTTTATTTTTTTATTTTTTTTTTATTTTGTTTATTTGTTTTTTTGGGTTTTTTTCAATTGGAGTAGATAGACTAAACTATCGCCCGGTTCACACCTCAACCACGTCTATTGAACAGGTGAAGAGGATCATCCCTTGTTTCCTGTTTAGGATGTAGTTTCCGGTTTTTCTCTTTTCCAATCTTTTCACTCTTTTTATTATTTTTTTTTTCAATTGGAGTAGATAGTCTAAACTATCGCCCGGTTCACACTCCACCCACGTCTATTGAACAGGTAAAGAGCCTCATCACTTGTTTCCTGTTTAGGATGTGGTTTCCGGTTTTTCTCTTTTCCAATCTTTTCACTCTTTTTATTATTTTTTTTTTTTTCAATTGGAGTAGATAGTCTAAACTATCGCCCGGTTCACACTCCACCCACGTCTATTGAACAGGTAAAGAGCCTCATCCCTTGTTTCCTGTTTAGAATGTGGTTTCCGGTTTTTCTCTTTTCCAATCTTTTCACTCTTTTTATTATTTTTTTTTTTTTCAATTGGAGTAGATAGTCTAAACTATCGCCCGGTTCACACTCCACCCACGTCTATTGAACAGGTAAAGAGCCTCATCACTTGTTTCCTGTTTAGGATGTGGTTTCCAGTTTTTCTCTTTTCCAATCTTTTCACTCTTACGTACCCCCTGCGCATCAGTGACGTTTTCGCCTTGCTTGGGGTGACATGATTAAAAAAACAAACAAACAAAAAACTTTTTTTTGTTTGTTGTACAACTTTGATAATAATATTCACCAAATCATTGATGTAGATTAGGAGTTATCTCCCTTAGACCAAGTAACTACTCCGCAAGCCAAAGACTGAAATTTTTCTTGAAAAAGGTTTCTACACATGGCGATTGTGAAATTCTGAAAGTAGGGGGTCACTTAGGAGCCGAGATTTTTCTGAGGAGGTGGGGCAAACTCAAGCAGCGTCTTCATTTTCATACTACACCCCCCCTATCGTATGCACAACTTAGGAATGAATTTGGAGTATAAGCATGTTACTTCACTAAATTAAACAAAACAAATTTTCATTCATCGTAGTGGAGTTCTAATCTATTCTTGCCCTCTTTTCCACTCTCAAGCTGTTGGAACACAAGTGGGGCTAATTTCAAAACAAAATCAAAATCGCTAAAAAAAACAGCATAGCATGATGAATAAAAAAAATCCCAAACTTAATAAAACAAACTTTTTCCATCAAAATATTTATATTTATTAAGAGGAAAGATCAAAGTAATTTTTAATTATTTTTTAAATTTTTTAATCCCTTCTAACATTTTCGAAATTTTGGCAGAAAATCTTGTTTTGATTTGATTTGAGTTAGCGGGTAACCAAAACGTTACGGCTGTTTACAATGGAAAACGTGATGATCACAATTACATCACCCACTTTTTCCGTTGACAAACACTTTTAATTTGAAGTTCTCGCAAAAATCAAATAATTGTCGGATTTTAATGAAACTTACAGTACTCATTCACAAATAAATGAAATTATTTTTGAAATTATTATTTTTTTAAATCTTTGTAAAAAAAAATTTTACCTCTGTTACCCCCCTACACATACACACTCCACGTAAATCCATATAAATTTTTAAAACTTTCTGTGTCGTTGTCTATAATTGTTAATTAACGCAGGGCTCATTAGAAAATACAAATCATTAATTTTTTTTATTTTAAATTTTCCCCTCTATCTGAAAATATGCTCCGAAGAGTAAAATAAAAACTGCAATAAAACTCTGATATTATTTAATTTGATCAACTTTTAATTGCTTGAATAAATAATAAAAATTGAGGACATTAGTCTGAAAGAAAAAAATTTCCGTAACTAATGAAATTTGAAAAGAATTGTTTTCATTTTTTCTTTTTTCTTTTTTGTTATTATAATAATTTATAAAGTTTTAAAAATATTTTTAAAGAACTGTCGCGGTTAGATTTTTTAGTTAAGAATTGATGATTATATTGCCTATTGAAAATTGAAAAGTTTAATAAAAATCATTCTACACCCATATTTTTAAAATAATTTAAACTTTTTTGTGCATTTGATTGTGTGTGTGTGTGTGTGTGTGTGTGTGTGTGTGTGTGTGTGTGTGTGTGTGTGTGGTAATTTCTATGTGCAAATTAAAAGATCAGAGTTTTCTTCTTACCCGAAAAAAATTAGAACAATTTTGTCACTAATAAACGCCATACAATTTTATCTCTAATCAAGGTCAAAAAGTTCAAATTTGTGATTAAGAAATAGTTTTATAATTTCAGCTATAAATAAGTAATACTTGTGTAAATCAGAATAATTTAACATAAAATTTAATAATTTTCCAAAAATAATGTGTCGCAGATGTATATTTTATTTTTGCGAGATTTTTAAAACCAAGAATTAACTCAACAACAGCGGCAAATTCAAAAATTGAAAAAAAATCTCAAACTTTTATATTCCAATCAATGTAATTTCTATTTGAAATAAACCAGAGTATATTGCTTACTGGAACTAGTAAATTTAACCATTTAGCTTTCAATTAAAACTAAAATAAAAGTTTTTAAAAAATTTTCAATTTTTAAAAATTCAGTTTAAAAGTAACTATGCAGTTTTTCGTTTTTTTTTTTGTTGTTTTTTTTTTTGTTTTTTTTTTTGTTTTGTTTTTTCGCGATGTATTGGAGGTACCAGGTTAATACTAACGTCAATATTATCAGAACAGTGTGATTTGACTAATCTGGTTTTTTCCTCTACAAAACGTTTTTGAAGCACAAAAAATAAATGCGAGTAAAAAAATAATTACAACGAAATCAATCGAAATGCTGTGGGCATCACAGCCGTATAAAAATCAGCTAAAAAATTAACTTATGTTTTCGTCAAAGTCCGACCATACGATCAAGAAGATACTTAGAAACAAGGAAATGATTTCTATGACACTAAATGAAAAAGAAAACGCAGAGTAAAGTGTGTTGAAGATCAAATCTTATCAGAATCAGAGACTGATCAGTTTCAGAAATTTTGAAGCTTATTAGGGAGGCAACCGAGAGGCGAACTAAAATTCTGGAGGTGGGGCCATGGCTCCTTCTGTCCTCTGTTTCTACATTCCAGAGCCTTTAATAGATCCGACCTCGAAGGCAATTCAACACTAAAGAAACTTTCATTGACTTTTTTTTAATATAGAACCATTATAATGACTTTTTTTTTAAATATAGAACCATTATAATGGGGACAAAGCAAGGTATTTAGAGTAATAACACCCAAAAAAGATTCAAATTAGCAACTAGGGACTATACATCTCGTTTGAAAGGATTTAACAAGAATAATTTTTTCTTGGGAAAGAAATAAAGACTGTATCATTGTTAAAGTCTATAACCTAGCAGACTGGACAGGATCTGAATTTCCAAGAGAAATACTAGTAAGAAGTTAAGTGTCCAGAATTTGAGTTGTAAGAAGCGAATGTGTTTAATTATGTGTTCCTTTCCTTTTTATGGCCGGTGAGAAAGTAAAAAGGATGGTAGGACTATAAAGGAAATTGTACTTATCGGACGTTAATTTTTTAGCAGTCTGTTAACGTATGCTGTTGTTGTTGTTGTTGTTGTTGTTGTTGTTGTTGTTGACTTCTGCTTTACTGACAGCGGGACTGTTGAGGATGGAGAAGAAGCGGTAAAAGAAAATAGCGCGAGTGAAGAAGAAGAACGAATGTGTGTCGGAACTTTACGTCCGGGTCAGACTTGAAGTTTCTTTTGTCGCATGTTGCTGGTGTATGATATCGCTGCTTTCATCTCACTAACTGATTCTGATTTTCCTTGTGTTTTTATAGCCATTTTAGTTTTTCAAACTGAATTGCTAACTTTTCTCTCTGTTTTTCAAATAGCTTCCTTTCATTGGTTAGAAAATAAATTTAACATCTGATCGCGAAATCCGGCTTCGTCTTTTTCGTTCAGTACGGGGTCAATCCTTTTCCTATTTGGCAAAATCAGGATTTCACACGTAATTGTGGATTTTTGGAAAAGTGACGAAGAGGAGAGAGTTACTTTTAATTTCGTATTTAGTACACTTTTTTTTAAGAATTCTGCTTTTTATCGTAACCGTTAAACAGAGAGACAAAGGATCAAATACACCTGAGCTCTGAAAGAAAATACCTCTTTTTAGTATTAGCAGATGCATCCATTTCATTAATGGAAATATGTAATTCATCTTTCACAGGATTTTAATGAGCGAGTATCTTTTCATAAGGAGAATTATGTTTTATAAAATTACCATGTTTTTTTTTTTTTCATTTTATCCGTTAAAACTTTACAACTAGAATTACAGGATCTGAGTAGAATGTTTTTCCTTCACTCGTAATATCCAATGCCTTCTTATACAATTTTAATAACAAAGCAGTTGAGTTATGAGTTTTAATAAGATTATTAATATAGAAATTATTTAGAACATATCCCTACGTAAACTGCCAGGATACTTTTCGGCGTGATATTTAATGTCAAAGTTCAAAATTAATGGACTTGGCTTCTTTTTCTATCTGCTGTATCACTTTGGGGCGTAGGCAATAATAACACCGCTTCTCTCGTTATTCCGCTCAACCCCCTCCCCGTTATCCATCTGTTCAAGTCTATCAAGTATGTCACGCGTTGCTTTCCCTTACCTCTCCTTTCCTCTATTTTTCCCATGAGCATCAGATTCTCCAAGCCCTCCTTCCTCACTACATGTGTAACACTATTTTTGTTACCGAAAAAAAAATGAAAGAGAGAAGAGAAAGAAAGGAAATAATAAGTAAATATGATATTATTATTATTATTATTATTATTATTATTATTATTTATTTATTTATTTATTTATTTCTTCTTCGGTCACTATAGCTAGATGAAAGATATGTTTAAACCACAAGTGAAATAGATAAAGTTTTTTTATGACTCTTGGGTGATTCTTATCACAAAAATTGAAAACCCATTACCCCTAAAAATGAGTTTCCCTGTTATTGAAAATTTTAACGGCCATTGATAGAAACGACGGCTGTCTATGGGACAGGGTATGAGGTATTTTACGACTTCTGGGGACAACCGTCTCCCACTGAGAAAGACAGGCTAAATTCCCGGAAATAATGTCTCCTGGTTCTTTGTGGAATTTTGCGACGCTAAGAATTAAAGGAGAAATATATGATTTTCTTTTCGACCGAAGTTAGATAATTTCTTATAACGATTGAAACGATAAAAATACAGATGCGAAACGACCACACACCGAAAGCGGAAAAGCGAAAGGAATGATAATTGAAATTTGACCG
Organism: Ascarosepion bandense; assembly: GCA_037127315.1. NCBI lineage: Eukaryota > Metazoa > Mollusca > Cephalopoda > Sepiida > Sepiidae > Ascarosepion > Ascarosepion bandense. The sequence goes on along the minus strand of JBBBDQ010000548.1, from coordinate 9,409,201 downwards.
TTGGGTTGAAACACGCCTATCGAGCGGTGGTGGGAGGTACTTACACAGGAGAGAAAGAGACGGGCTGATCAGATGACGAATGAAAAAGGACCTCCAGGAAAGTCGGAGGAATGAGCAACAGAGGGAGGCACTCACATAGGAAAGAGGGAGACGAGGTTGATCAGGAGACCAAAAGGAGAATCCCTTATTGGTCATTTGAAAATGCTAAGTGTACCCAAAGTGCGTTACAAATAACCCGAGACTCAATATAAGCAGATGAGTAGATGGGTTTTCAGTCAGTTGAGAGAAGACTGTTGAGAGAGTACAGTTGAAGCGATTTAACACGAGAGACGTGTTGTCACGTGACTGCCTGCCTTAGAAAAAAACTCCGATTTCAGCTTGATACCGAACCAACCAACTTAGTGTTACATCCTGTAGAAAACGTAGGTTGGAATTATAGTTGTCTGCATGAAAGAATGATAAATTTTAACCAAATACTATACCGAACAGAACATATGTATATAAACTCTTTGTTGTTATTTTTACAAAGACTTCCTTTTCTTATTTTGGCTCCCAGCAGCGGATTTTCAGCGACTTTCAACCCTGATCGGCTTTATAATCAATCAAGCCCAACGTGGGCAGAGCCCCAGTTTGGAACAAAGTGATAGACTATCGATCGGATGCGGAGATTTGGGGCGTCGACGCGAAGGACTGGCGGCGATGGGGGTTCACACATGTCCCATAAACTTCAGCTGTTTTTTCCTGATGTTAGGTATCAGTTTTCTTTTCGTGTGCATCCTCTCCAAAACCTCGTCGTTGCACACATGTTCTGTCTATCGTATCCTCAGTATCCTTCTGTAGCACGACATTTCTGTTGCTTTAAGTCTTTCTTTCATCTTTGATGAGATTGTTCAGCATTCGCTGCCATAGTGAAGGACAAACATTTCATAACAATCCAGTCGCTGCCATAGTGAAGGACAAACATTTCATAACAATCCAGTCGCTGCCATAGTGAAGGACAAACATTTCATAACAATCCAGTCGCTGCCATAGTGAAGGACAAACATTTCATAACAATCCAGTCGCTGCCATAGTGAAGGACAAACATTTCATAGCAATCCAGTCGCTGCCATAGTGAAGGACAAACATTTCATAACAATCCAGTCGCTGCCATAGTGAAGGACAAACATTTCATAACAATCCAGTCGCTGCCATAGTAAAGGACAAATATTTCATAACAATCCAGTCGCTGCCATAGTGAAGGACAAACATTTCATAACAATCCAGTCGCTGCCATAGTAAAGGACAAACATTTCATAACAATCCAGTCACTGTCATAGTGAAGGACAAACATTTCATAGCAATCCAGTCGCTGCCATAGTAAAGGACAAACATTTCATAACAATCCAGTCGCTGCCATAGTGAAGGACAAACATTTCATAACAATCCAGTCGCTGCCATAGTGAAGGACAAACATTTCATAACAATCCAGTATTTTCTGCTTTTTTCTAGCGAAATCTTCCTATCTATCAATACTCTATTCAGCTTCTAGAATGTATCCTTGGCAATGCCGATACGCCTTCGAATCTCACTGTCGCACTTTCCGTCCTCTGTTAGGAAACTTCCCAGGTATTTAAATTTCCGTACCTGTTTGATTTTAGCATCACCAACTTGTACACATAAAATAAGTTTTTTATATAAAACAAACTAGCTTATCTTTAATTTTAACAATTAAGCAGAAACGATTTCTTTCCTTTTCACTTTTGAGTTCAATTATGAAGAAAGACTTTTCTGATATCAGCCAAAAGGATATAACTTAAGTAATAAATCAATCATATCCATGAACAAATTGATACCTAGATATGTACAATCGTTCAAGAAGGGACAGACAACCTCCAGTACGTAATGAACAATTAAACACAGGTCTTATCTATGTAGTACTTTGACTATTAAGTTTTAGTACAGGTCTATGCGGAATCCATATGTTTTAAATCTACTGGCTTAACTTCAATTCTCTCGACAATACTCTCTGATTCCTGATTTAAGAAAAATTAACAATAAAATTCATACAAGCCTTGCTTACTTAATTGTGTAACTACTCTATCGAGTACCTTTAATGATACCTCATGGTTAGGGGGTACTGCAAGTAGTTGTACCCCCTATCTAAAGAGATATAATTCCCGACCATATCTCTTAAGATGATGTAACATACATTCTCATGGGACGAGGATATATAATCCTCACCCCATGGCAAATCTACAAAATAATAACTATTTTTATAAAAGATAGAATTTTTAAAGTCCTTAATTTTATCTTTAGTACAATCACTAACAGAATTTTCTGATATCCCTGAAGTTTCCAGACACAACTTTTTTTACAGAGTTTTTTCTAGAAAGAAATCTGTGAAGCAATCTAAAGGATATAATACTAAGATTTAGGATCCCGAACGCAGTAAATATGTGTAACAGAACACTGAGAATAATCAAATATTACTTGATTATAATTGAATTCACAAACCTCATCCTTTAAAAACTCTGTCAGTAGGAAACTGTAAATTGGATATATTACCAAAAGATACAATTCTTTGCAAAAATTCAAAAACACTGCTCTTGAATTGCATGGGACTCATATAGTTAAGCACATCGACACCCAATAATCCATGAACTGAAATGCATTTATGCTGAACGCGAGAAAAATCAGCCGCTAACTTATCACCACCATTTTTGAGATTTTCAACTATGTTTTCAAGACCACTTAAATGGGATGCCAAATCCAACTTGTCACCCACCCAAAAAAGTACCAAACATTCACATTCATGTCATTTTACAACCAAATTCTATTTAATTTATACTTTTTTGAGTTGAGCTTAAAAAGGTTTTTATGACAAAATCATTCTTAATATCCGATTTGTAATCTAAAATGTTGTATATTTTATCAGATAAATAAGAACGTTAACATCCAGTATACAATAAACAACCGAACTTATTCTCACAGTTATTATAACAAACAATGATTTCAATTAAAGGCAATAAAAGATCTTTATCCTCTACTTGAAAACACGGACTGAAATTTACTGGAGATTTATTTAATTCAGGGCGTAAAACCCTGACGTGTCTTCTATTTAACACTTGCAACAAAGTTTCAGCAGATCCATTCTACCAAGACAATTATCTGAAGAATGCGAAGGACTAACACAGACATTACGTTGTGTATATTACACAATTTGTGTACATTATACAATTTGTCTACATTACACAATTTGTCTACATTACACTGCTGTAAATACTCTTTCAAAGAAGGAAATCTTTTGCACATAAAGACACAACGAGAATTAGTCTTACAAAAATGACACTTATAAAACAGACGGTTACACATAAAAGTTCTGTAAGGTAGTTGGATTTTTACTTCTAATATTAGATTTAAACCTGTTAGAAGTAAAAGATTTAATTTTGCTTGCCTGTTTAATAGGACCAGAAAACATAGAAAACTTATTTCAAAAGTCCTGATGATGTCAGAAAATCTTTTAAATATTTTATTTAGAGAATGATACTGAGTTCCAACAACTCTTTGTCCTACTCTGTTTTAATTTTCATCAACGACCTTTCCGATGAGATCAGATCTCAATTTGGTATCTACGCTTACGACACAACCATTTATTCCTGCTTTCATAGCAATGCTGATCAATACGACAAGGTCAAAACGGCAGCTTATGTCCAAAACGACTTCAAGATAGTCGTTAATTGGGGGGAAAAGGTGTCTTGTCAGTTTTCAAGTCCCCAAAACTAAACTCATCTATTAATCATCGGAGAGACCCCTTTCTGCCTTTTATCTGCATGGTTGATGCTCACCTCCAGAAAAGTGACTCGTTGCGCTTTCTCGGGCTAATGTTCTCAGCTGACACGAAGTGGAAAGACTATATTCAATCCATTGTGAGATCATCTGATAAGAAAGTCGGTTCACTGTGCCATGTGCGACAATTTTCTCTCCGGAATCTATCTTACATATCTATAAGTCTACCATTCATCCATGCTTAGAATATTGCTGCCACATAGTTCTTGTGGTTTCACTATTTACCTTCAGTTCCTTGATAAGATCCAAAGAAGAATCAGCAATTCTATCGGTCCTGATCTGGTGTCTCGGCTTCAGTCACTTACTCACCGTCGTCAGGTTGCCCTTCTGTGTCTTTTTATAAATGCTTTCATGGTAATCAATCGGATGAGCTCTTTGCTGTAGACTTTATGAATTTCAGCGCAGTACTAGACTGTCGTCGAGACCTTATCAATTTACAGCTGAGTTGGCTAGATGTAGCCGTAAATTCTATGATAATAGTTTCTTTTCTCGCACTTCTCCCTTGCGAAACTCACTTCCGGTTCCATGCTTTCCAACTAACTTTAATCTGCAAAAATTGGAATGCAATGTCGATCACTAGCTACTGTTCCCCTGATTACTCTTTTCCCTTTCTGCTCATTGTTAATGTTTCCGTTCCTAATTCTTCCACATCCTGTATCCCCTTGTGTTTTTAGTTCCTTGTATAGGGTGATGTTGTGGTACAGTGGATATCGGCTCGGAACGAGAAACCGGGGAGCCGAGTTCGAATTCCAGTTGAATCCATTGTATTCACTTACGCGCAAATACTCTTGGGAAAGGTATTAATCCGTCTGGAAGGATCCAGTTATGGGTTAAATAGTAGGACAGATTGGGTTCTATAGCCTTGGTCGGCAACCAGTCTACCGCAGAAAGCAATGGCAACCTACTGCGGGATAATCATCTGCCCAGTCAGTCATGTCTCTTTCGAGACATGATCGCCCAAGCGTGTATAACATATGGCTGACTGACTGATAGGGTGATACCGATTTAAAAAATTTATGAAAACGACCAAAATGTACTGATCGTATTCGGGAATCAATAATATGTCTACTTCTAAGCAAATTTTAGACTGTCTGCAATAACACATGCACACAGTAATACAAGTAAAATATTTATAAATTAGTTTACTATTTGTCCTTGCATTGCATACTGTTGCTATATCTGGCCTGGTGCTCCTGCTGTACATCTAAAAATTATTGACAAAATCCAAAGAAGAATCTGCAATGTAATCAATCCTGACCTGGCATCTCGATTTCATTCTCTTTCTCAGCGACATGAGACGGCTTCACTCTATCGTTTTTACAAATATTTTCCTTACACCTGTTCTTATTAGTTTTTTTTTTTCTTTTTTTCCCTGGTGTCCCCAATACAAGAATTGAAGCGTGTTACTAGATTGGATGTGCGTTGTGGTGCAGTGGATATCGGCTCGGAAGGAGAAATCGGGGAGCCGAGTTCGAATTCTAGTTGAATATCTTGCGTTCACTAACGCACAAATACTCTTGGGAAAGGTATTAATCCATCTCTTCCTTCCAGTTATGGGTTAAATAACAGGACATTGGGTTCTATAGCCTTGGCTGGCAACCAGTCTACCGTCTTCTGCCCAGTCAGTCATGTCTCTTTCGAGACATGATCGCCAAAGCGTATATCACGTATGGCATTTAACTGACTGACTAGATTGGCAACTAGGCCTGACCGTTTTACTACTGAACTGGCTAGATGCAACCATCACTTCTACTCTAACAGTTTCTCTTCTAGCACTTCCTACCTATGGAACTCCCTTCCAATCTCTTGCTTCACTGATAATTACAACCTTCAAAGATTTAAATGCAACGTCAATCGCCATCTTCTGTATCCTTGAACTCTTTCCCATTTTTTGTCATTTCCTCAATCCTTCCCATTCTCAGTTTTCTCATTTACTTTCACACGTTCATTCGTTGTAAATCCCTGCAGTCTAGTGGCATCATCACCTTGCTTGGGGTGAAACGATATTTTTTTTTTTAATGGCAATAGCCGAAAGAGATCGATATTAACAAATCTTTGAATAATTAACTCCGAAAACTAAATAACTTATTCAAATAGAAGAAAAATGAAAACCATTTGACAAAACTATTTTGTCAGTCTTTTTTGACAAAGTCAGTCAGTTAAGTGCCATACGTGAAACACGCTTGAGCGATCATGTCTTTTTCGAGACATGACTGACTGGGTAGAAGATTATCCCGCAGTAGGTTGCCATTGCTTTCTGCGGTAGACTGGTTGCCGACCAAGGCTCTAGAACCCAATCTGTCCTGCTATTTAACTCATAACTGGAGGGAAGAGACGTATTAATACCTTTCCCAAGGGTATTTGTGCGTAAGTGAATGCAATGGATTCAACTGGAATTCGAACTTGGCTCCCCGGTTTCTCGTTCCGAGCCGATATCCACTGTACCACAACGCACCGTATTTTTGACAAATCATATATTAAAAAAATATTCGCTCCGAATGAGAAGTCGGAGAGCCGAGTTCGAATTTCAGGCGAATTCGTTTCATTCACTTACGCAAAAATACCATTGGGAAAAGTTATTAATCCATCTCTTCTCCCACAAAAAAAAAATAATAGCTCTATATAATAATATAAAAATATCCAAAAACTCTATCGCTTTCTATGTCACGTGATGTAAACATCTCGCGACAGACGCTCCTCACGCCGAACGCTTCTAGTTTAAATTTTAAAATCATTTGTTTCTGATGAAAGGCCGAGGCCGGTCTGAAATATCAAATATATATATATATAATAATAGAAATAAATAAATACTGTCAAGAATATACATTTTTAAACTTACAACATTTTAGTAGTTTTTCCTATACATATTAAGACAGTATACGTGGATCATCATTATGCTATATATATATATATATATATATAGTTGCATTCCCTTTTAATATCAGTCAGTTAATTGCCATACGTGATACACGCTTGGGCGACTATGGTTCTTTCGAGATATGACTGACTAGACAAGATTTTCCCGCAGTAGGTTGCCATTACTTTCTGCGGTAGACCAGTTGCCAACTAAGGCTACAGAACCCAACCTGTCTTGCTATTTAACTCATATCTGGAGAGAAAAGAGATGTATTGATACCTATCTCAAGGGTATTTACACCTAAGTGAATACAACGAATTCAACTGGAATTTGAACACGGCTCTCCGATTTCTCGTTCCGAGCCGATAGTACTGCGCTTAAATTCACAAAGTCTAGGTGCCAATGAGGACCGTTCATCAGAACAATTACCATGAAAACATTTATTGAAAAGACACGGGGAAGCTACGTTACGGCGGTGGGACTGAAGCCGAAATGCCAGGTCAGGACCAATAACATTGCATTTTTTTTTTCATTAAAAAAAATTTCAGCTCTGATGATGATGATGATGATGATGATCGTCTCTCCAAAGCAAAGAGTGGCTTAAGGTCATTAGCTGGCAACTGAGGCGTACTCACAAGAGGAAGTTCCTAGTGGGCTTCAGCATTTTTTTCCTCAATCCATATATGGTTGCCGGAGTAGCCTGAAAGTTAACAGTGTTGACAGCCAGCCTCCTTCGGGACTCCACCCCGAATTTTCTGACTGGATTTAGTTCAATAATTTTTTCGTGTTTGGATATGACTGCAAGGTAGCGGAGGTTTAAAATCAGGGTTTTCCTTATCCTAGATACACTGCCCTCCTGGGCTGTCGAGCTCCATCCAACCGACGCAGTACTGATACTTTTAGTGTGAAAACAATGTTATGATTTCAGTTGAATCTATAAATTAATTCATAAAAAAATTATTGCCTAAGTTCGCTATTATAAAGTTGGCTCTTGAGGTGAGATTTGTTAATTGACCTCTGGTAGTCAACGGGTTAAAAAGTTTTGACGGGGAAGGTAATGACTTCTCCAGTTGTTAACCGTTAAAAGTTGGCAACTTCTTATTTAAAACTTTGTAAATTTGTTCACCGTTTCGTGCTAGACAATTTTTTATCTCCAGAATCAATCTCATATATCTAAAGTCTACCATACGTCATTGCATTGAATATTGCTGCCACATATGGTCTGGTGCTTCTGCGACATATCTAGAGATCCTGAATAAAATCCAAAGAAGAATAAGCAATATTATCGGTTCTGATCTTTCCTGCCACCGTAAACTTGCAAATCCAAAACACACACCGCAAACTTGCCCCCCTACCACCACCACCGCGTGCTTTTTCTATAAATACCTTCATGGTAAATGTTTAGAAGAGCTCTTTGCTATAGCACCTAGACTTTAACAATTTAAGCGAAGTATTAGATTGTTGATGAAGTCTCATCAATTTACAGTCGAGTTGGCTAGATGCAGCAGTGAGTTCTATGATAACTTTGTTTCTCGTGTTTCTCGCTTGTGGAACTCTCTTCTGGTTCCATGCTTTCCAGTCAACTTTAATAATTTCAAGGCAATGTCCTCTATTGTCCTCCTAATTGCTCTTCTTTTGTTCTCGCTTTTAAATAATGTTTCTGTTTTCTGATTCTTCCACACCCAGTAACCCCTTGTGTCTTATTAGCTTTAAAGTCTTGCTTGCGGTGAACTAGATTTTTGAAAAAATCATATAAAGATTTTACCATGAGGATAATTAATGTTAGAGGACATGAGAGAAAAGCAGAAATTATAGGCTCTGGACATAGACTAATAAAACTGCGGTCTCCAAGAAACCAAAATCAAAGACGGACTTAATATTAATATCAGAACACGAAGGAAATAGTTTTCTCCTTAATACTAAATGAAAGAACAACATCCACATATGTTTAACAACAGCATTAAAAGAACTATCAATGAAATTCTATCATTCTCAATAAAACAAAAAACTCTGAAGAGCATGGAAGACCCGCAGCACTTTATTGGGTTAGTAAAATACAGGGAGATCTGGATAGGACTTGTAGGTTATTTATAAAGTTGCTGATGGTGATAAATCAAACTGATTGACAGTGTATCTGCAAGTCGAAATAGCTCTCATGATGATGAAAAAGAAAAAAAGACGATTAAAAAAGCAAGTATGAGACCAACAAACATCATTTACTAGATAACTTTCAGATAAGTATACTTATAATAGCAACGAGTGAAATCAATTTTTATCACACAAAAGTTCATTATGAAAAATTGTCTGCTGTACAAATTGAAAATGGAAACGAAAGCATCAAAGCATACACTAAAAAATACTTTATGGCGGCGAAGTTAGTGACAGGGCTGCTCGAATGTAAGTCGTGGTGAGTCAAGAGGTTTTCAATTTCTGATAAAGGACGAAAGTGCGACACTGAGATTCAAAGGCATATTGGAATGGCCAAGGACGCATTCCAAAAGCTAAGCAGAGTACTGAGAGACAGGAAAAATTCGTTGAAAACAAAGAAGAGAGTACTAGACTGCTGTGTGATATCTGTCTTTCTATATGGCATCGAATGCTGAACAATCTTCTCAAAGATAAAGCAGAGGCTCGAACCAGCAGAAATGTGGTTCTACAGAAGGATGCTGAGGTACCCTGGAGCGAACATGTGAGTAACGACGAGGTTTTGAAAATAATAGAAACAAAAAGGAAACGTATACTGAACATCAAGAAGAGACAGTTGAATTTTCTTGGATACGTAATAAGGAGGAGGCTTGGAGAATCTGATACTCACGGGGCGAATAGAGGGAATATCAGCCTGGAATAAGAACTCGGAGCCGAGTTCGAATTCCAGTTGAATTCGCTGCATTCACTTACGCTCAAATATCCTTGGGAAAAGTATTAATCTATATCTTCTCCCACCAGCTATGGGTTAAATAAAAGGACGAATTGGGTTCTATAGCCTTGGTTAGCAACTACTACCGCAAAAAGTAACGGCAACCTACTGCGGGAAAATTTTCTGCCCAGTAAGTCATGTCTCTTTCGAGACATGATCTCCCAAGCGTGTATCATTTAACTAATACATGAGGGAAATTAGTAGTGTGTGGATTTTGCAAACACACAAAAGAACAGTTTTTGTTAGACAATAGAATTAACATTTGCATTGCATTCAACTATCTTTTATCCAGAAGTTCGGAGGAAAAGCACGAAATGTTTTTTTTTTAAACAAAATCAAATAAAATTTTTAAAAAATAAAATTGATAATGTTCATTATTTCCTGAGTGGGAGATAAAGTTACCTCTCTGTGTCTTTTTTCTATAAATACTTTTCATCGTAACTGATCGAATGAGCTCTTCGTTATGATCCCTAGACCTTATGAACTTAAGCACATTACTAGGCTTGCATCGAGATCTTATCAATTTACTGTTGAGCTGGCAATATGCAGCCGTTAAGAGTTTCTTTTTGTCGTACTTCTCACTAGTGGAACTCTACTTCCGGTTTTATGCTTTCCAGCCAAATTTGATCTATATAAATTTAAATGTAATATCAATCCCAGGAACCACTTGGGTTTTAATAGCTTTACTGTCTTGTTTGCGGTGAACTCGATTAAAAAAAGATGTTTGAAATGGCGAAAAAGAAACGAGAAACGACAGCTAGCTCGACAGAAAAAAACGATTGTTCAATCTAGTAGCTTCTCGTATATCTGACAAAGTTTCTATTATAAAACGCAATTAGACACGCACAAAAAAATTGAAAAAAGAAAAATCAACTTTCCATTGTGATAATTCCGCGGTGATTTGTTTTGTATTTTCTTTTTTGTTCATTTGTTGTTTTTTAGAGTATTTTTTGTAGTTTTTTTTTTTTTTGTTCTTCTTCTTCTTCTTTTTCTCAAATCTGTTTCTTTCATTTCTTTTCATGACGAAGGATTTTACTTTTCATTCTTCTTCGAGCGAGACGGATTCTCCCGCGAAGTTGCCAATGTTAGCGACAATGATTCGCTTTCTGTGCCGGCCAACCATCTTCTCACACGGTCATTTAAACTTTCTTGGTTGGACCGATTTTGACTGTCCATCTTCTCCAAGGAACTTTCCGTCAGGGGCAGGAACCGTGTCGCTCTGCTCCTACTGGGACCAGTTAGTTTTTCAGACGAAGGATGACACTCGCGCCTGCCCCCCGTTACTCCAGCGGTCGTCGTGTTTTTACGAGACGGCAAAATGGCTTTGCTCGTTGGCCCGGATCTTCGGGGCCGGGCCGCGGCTACATTATTCTCCATTGAGAAGGCTTTCCCGTGTGTTAACTCGATTTCCTGGCGTCAGTCGACACCAACGGATTTACTTTATTTTTTTTTATTTGAAAAAGAAAAGCTGTTGTTTTATTGTTTTAAAATCTCTAGCGTTCAAAATTCAAATTTCACTAAGGTAAAATGAATAGAATTATAAAAGAAATCGACGTCACTGTTGCCCTTAACAACCGGTCAGTTAAAAAGAAATAAATATCTTTTGTTGTTTTCTCTTAAATTTCCACTGGCTTAAATCAAATTGAATTGGTTTGGGCAGAGAAGGTAATGGCAACCGATTGTTTTTATTTTGAGATATTTCATATAGCATAAAGCCAAATGTTGGGTGGAGTAAAGGTTGGTCGTCACTAACCCTGCACCTCGCTACCCTGCACCTCGCTAATCTGGTTCACGACCTATTCATTCATTACAATTTACTCATACACCACAAAAACTCATTTGATCGCCATTTAATACAACACCTATTATAATACCGTTTATTTAAAGGGATCCTACTAAAACACCCATTACATAAAAATATATATGTTTTCTTTTGGGTTTTTTAATATAAAAATATATAAAATTATGACATGAAATGAGGAGAAAAATGTACCCAATAACGAAAATAAAATACAACAAAACATTAAAAATAAAATCAAAATATTATAGGACCTGTCCACCCCACAGAAAAATAAGAGACCCACTGTCCCACTGTATTCTGCCGCTAAACACAATGAAGCAACTCAAAGGCAAGGAAGAGACAAAATAAATTACGGAATGGAAAATTATGAAATGCTGATCCAGTCAAGATAAAAAAGTTGTAGAAATAAAAACAAACTAGGGAGGTCGGGATTCTTGACGGGCATTATAACAACAATTACTCGCATTAACTAGGTAAACAAAGGCGTCTAGCTTAACCAGAGGATGGATCCAACAGAAAACTTCCCCGTTGTGTTAAAAAGCGTCTAAAAAAAGAAAATCAAGACTGACTCTGTTCACACAAACCAAATTCGCAGTTTTTACTCATCTTTCTCTTGAACTGATGTCGAAAGAATCTAACCAAATCCTGATGTGAAAGATGTTCGTATCGTAAGATTGCTTCCATCCTCGTCGTCCACACCCCATCCTTGCCACGGCCAGCAGCGTCAGAAACGTCATCGGTCTCATCCCAGAATACTATGGCGGCACATTATTGCACGCGTATACGAGATCAATGGACATAAGATGTTCGGGCTCGAAGATATCTGCCCAGTCCACTCTGAAGCCCACGTCATTGAGAGATATCGATTTCCAGATTAGTCGCCAGGTAAGCAAAAATTCAGGGTTGTTGATGCAATTTGCCGCTTGCGTCCATGACAGAAAAAATGCAACTCGGTCGCCGACAAGCCGAACCGCTCACAAAGTGGGTTACTACACGACACCTTCCACTAGTTCCTGATACAATGACCGCCTAGGCCATGAAAGATCACTAGACCGCGGAATAGCACGCAATGTCTTTCGGCTCATGTGAAAGAATTCGGGCTGTTTCCGGGGCTTACGACAGCTTTCAGCTTCAAAATCGGGAGGAGTAATATTAAGGTTACGGAACGCGGCCCAAACACTCTTCATCCTGTGTGAACCTTCTGTCAACGATAATTGTAGAAAAAAATAATCTCGAGGCGTGTTGATGATATTCCAAGTGTGGTAATCCCCAGCCCCAAAGAAACGGACGTTGAACACAGATTTCTCTGCAGACTTTCGATTTGTGTCCGCCCCACAAGAGGGAGAGCAGCAAGCGCTCGGTCGCCTTCCTACGTTTCTTGCAGAAAGAATCTATCCTATTGTTAATCGTGAGAAGTTAGCAAATTCTTATTTAAAACTTTGTAAATGACTTTAATTACATACAAAGAGTTTACCAAAGCGACATTTAATTTTAAATGTCTTGTGAGAAAAAAAGAAAAGCAGGAATTATTGGCTCGAGTTGTTTATAGCTATAAAATTGATATATGTGGTTTCCTAGAGACTAAAATTAAATAAGGATTTGATATTAATATCGGAGTTTGACAGCACAAGTTAATAGCTATGGAAACAGAAAATATTATAGAAATGGTTTTGTCATCAATATCAAAAGGAAGATTAACATCCATGGAAATTACACATTGAACAACATCATTAAAAGAACTATAAAGAAAATTACAGTATTCGCCGTAAAAAAAAAAAAAAAAAACGTGTTTGGAAGACTATTTTCGCGTGTTTTCACAAGACAGGAGTGAAGAGGACTGATAGGATATAATTACAAAGTTACTGAAGATGAGAACTCGCATTGATTTGCAGTGTACTTTCAAGTCGAAGCAGCTCTCGTGATTATGATGGTGACAGTGGTTGAGTCATGCAAAATTAAGTATAACCTGAAGATGAAGGTCGTATCCCCAGATATCTTTTTATTACATTTTAAAAGGAAAGAGTTCAGGGAGCACCGTAGTTTGTCCAAAATGCATATATATATATATATATATATATATATATATATATATATATATTACTCACCGTAAAAAATGTTCGTGACAAAAGATGTCTTAATTGTAGACAGAGAAAATACCCTATTTTTTCTGTAAAAAAAATTATTGTCTGAGCAATCTCTTTCCTTGATAACAACAACGGTCCTTACGTATTATCGGGAGGACCTTTAAAAAAACGACTCAAAAATTAAAGTAAATTATTTATTGAAACGGTTAAAACAATAAAATAACATTACATTTGTAATTCCGGAGGCCAGAACGTCGCAATTGCTTCCAAAAGTGACTCAAAGACATCAGTACAGGCAACATGCTTCCGCCACATGAATTCGGCCAAATACGACTCCAAATGGTGACGTGCAGTGCCACAGTGCTTCTTGTTTCGCCACTTTGTCGATCCCCATAGGCGTTCCACTGTCTGCGTATGAGCCCCGGTGTTCGAATCCACAAAGTTGTACTTGTGGTTGACGTTGAGGTGATGAAAGCCTGATTTTTCCAGTTCCTTGGTGTTATAAGCGGGGAAAAAAAAGAAAAAGTAAAAATCAAAGGTCCTCCCGATAATACGTAAGGACCACAACAACGCCTGTCCGTGTTATCCAGTTGAGGGAGTTTTGCTGTGACTGTCTTTAGACATGAAATTTCTGGGCGATTATTTTTCTTGGTCTGAAGTGTTGTTCTAAAGATTTTCTCACTAGCGTTTCTTTAGGCCGCCTCATTGCATATAGTAAGAAAGTGAATTGAAAAGCTGTAAAAAAAGAACTGAAAAGGAATTGAAAAACGAAAAAACGAAATGAAAAACTGAAAAAGAATTGAAAAAGAAAATAAATTGAAAAAGGAACTGAAAATCTGAAAAAGGAACTGAAAAGAAAAGGAAATTGAAAAACCGTAAAACGAAATTAAAAATAACAGAAAAAGTAAAGTAAATTGAAAAACCGTCAAATGAAATGAAAAAAGAACAGAAAAAAGAGAGTAAATTGAAAAGCCGTAAATACGATTGACATTGCATTTAAATTTTTAAAGTAAGAGTCCGGAAGAGAGTTCCGCAAGCGAGAAGTGCGAGAGAAGAAATTATTAGCAGAGAACTTACGGCTACATTGCAACTGTAAAATGATGTGACTCAGCTGCCAATCTAGTAAATTTAGTCAATTAAATGAAATAACTATAAATTAGCAGTACATTTGCAACGATCATCTTTAAAATTTTTCTTTGAATTTTTGTGACGAGATCTAGTAAGTATTAGGTTAGGTTTAGGTTAGGTTAGGTTAGATTAGGTAGGTTAGGACTTCTAGGCCTCGCGGCCTCTCGTGTGTCCCTTCTTAAATCCCCTCTCCCCTCTCTTAGCGTTGTGGCATGGCCGAGATGGAGAGAAAATAAATTATTTCCATCTCTAACCAAACTCATATTTTAATTTTAATGATTCACTGGCCTTGTTTTAATGTACTTCTTTTTTCATATATGGAATTTTGCTTTGGGGCTTAAAAAGACATCCTCAGGCGCCCAATGGAAATACATAATCATATACAAGATACAACGCAATAAACATAAAGAAAAACGATAAGACGCTTTCGTATACATTTCAGAGAAATGTTTGTATATTTCAAAGTACATATAAGTAAAGAGAGATATAAAGTTTTCAATAAGGCTTTTAAATTCCGAAAGAGTTTTTGCCAATTTTATGTGTGATGGTAGTGCATTCCAATACTTTGTGACTCTGTTACAAAAAAAGTTTTGTCTAATATTAGTTCTACTGTGCTGGGTTATTATTTTTAATTCGTTGTTATGTGTTCTAGAATAGTCAGACATAGTGAATAAATTCTTATTGGTGTGGTCAGTAGAATGGAATATCTTGAAAACATTTATCAAGTCCCCCCTCAGTCTTCTATATTTCAGTGATGGTAATTTCAATTTTCCTAACCTATCCTCATATTTAATAAATTTTAACGACGTCAACAATTTTGTTGCTCTTCTTTGAACTCTTTCAATTGCTACTGACTCTTTTTAGTAGAGGACTCCAGATTTGGTTGCCGTATTCTAAATGTGGTCTAACTAAGCTCTTGTACAATTTTGATAAAGTTGGACAGTTTAACCCAGAAAAGCACCGTTTAAACCTAGCATTTTGTTTGCTTTATTTATGGCCTTATTTATATGCATATTTAAATTTAATTTTGTGTCAAAAATTACACCAAGCTCTTTCTCTTCAGTACAAGTATCCAATGTATGTGTATTTGTTCCATGAGTTATACTGGAGCTGAAATTTGGATTCTTTAACCCTATATGCATAACTTTACATTTGCTTGCATTAAAATACAAATTCCATTTTTCGGACCAGCTTATAAGATTATCAATATCATTTTGAATCACCTGTTGGTTTTTTGTTGTATTATATATTTTTATATCGTCTGCAAATATTTTACGCACACTTTTAACCACTTCTGGCAAATCATTTATAAATATTGTATTTAAATTCCTAGTGCTTGAGCGAACTGATTTTCTTTAATTAATTTCTCGTGGTTTGTTTTAATGATTCACTTGCCTTGTTTTAATGTACTTCTTTTTTCATATATGGAATTTTGCTTTGGGGCTTAAAAAGACATCCTCAGGCACCCAATGGAAATACATAATCATATACAAGATGCAACGCAATAAACATAAAGAAAAACGATAAAACGCTTTCGTATACATTTCAGAGAAATGTTTGTATATTTCAAAGTACATATAAGTAAAGAGATATAAAGTTTGAGCTGATCTATTGGTAGCAACATATTCATTCAGAGAACTGTCTCTTGCCATCGAAAACAGGAAAAGAGATTTTTTTTCAGTTATCAACAAAACATCTGTTCCGATACATCATGTGAATATTCTTTGCTTATTTAATTTTTGTTATAATCTAAATTTTATCTTTCTTTATTGAAGGGATCTTGAAAAAATGCGATGCCTAAGGTTTAAAATTATTTTTTTAATGAAAATCTTTCTTGAGGCTTTTATTTTCATTTTAATTTTAAGCTAATAATAGATTAAATTTAATATTTATCATAAGCAAAATACTTTGCTGCATTTCAAAACTAATTTAAATTGACTGGAAGGAGTTTATTTTTGTTTTATCTAAAAAAAAAAATGACGATTGTTGTAGATTCGTTACTATGGTATCTTGGTTGGTGTGGGATTTTGCTGTGAAGTATGTTTTGCGCTAGGTGACGCGCAGGTGCAGGCTGAGTTTTGTTTTGACTAGCAACATGGTACGGAGTGCATCGAAAGCTGCAGGTGTCAGTGGGGACAGCTTTATAAGTGACTTCAGCTGTCACAGAGTACAGTCGGGTTTGAGAGGTGGCCTTAGCATTTGCGGATAGCATTCGAGTCGTCAATTCTGCCTATGCCAACCGCTAACTAAGCATCGACTCCATCACACGTTTCACTGAGGAAAAGAGAATAATAATAATAATAATAATAATAATAATAATAATAAAATATAACATTTTTTATATGTCCGTGTCGAGGTTTTTTTATCAGCAAAGCCGAGAAAATCTTCAATTTTGGGTCCAGCCTATTCTTCATCGAAGTGATATACAATACCATTTTTAACCATACTTCATGATGTGGACCCAAAGAGGAGGGCCACGGAAGGAAAACACGGAACACGGGTTAAAGGTAAAGAAAGATATACTAAACAGAAAAGTTACAAAGAATAGTGTAAGAGTAAGCAGCGCTTACTATCCAGTGGTGTCCGACATTGGTAGTCGTACTAGTGCTACGACTTCATAATACTACCATTCACATAGTAATATAGTACTGGAAGAGTCCATGATGTAGGTGAGTATCGGTCTCACAACACCCACCTTCCAAGAGATTTTCTCTTTTTTTTTTTTTTTTTTTTTTTTTTTTTTTTGAAAGGAAAAAAAAAGTAAAACTGTTAATACTTCTTCTTCTAGGCATTCACGTCGAGTGGTTGAGTAAATTTTCTCTTTCTCCCCGAGCGTCGTATTTCCGGCGAGACTTGGGGCGTGTCAAGATCGAAATGTTCGAATATTACGTCGATCGGCTCTTTGCAGATATTTTGTGGTGATTTCTCAGATTCATTTAAACGGCATTTCCTGAGCTGGTTCATATGGGGTTTGTGGGTGTTTTTCGGTCCCTGGACAATAAAGACCAGTTCGCCAATTCTGTTTAATGCTGCCTACTTCCCAGAATGTAATGTTGGTTTTGTAAGCCTTAAAAAGGACTTTGTCGCCAGGATTAAAGTATTTCTTAGGGAGCGAGACGGTTTTCCTGAACTTCGCTTGCCGTGGAATGAGTTTATCAATGACGGACTTGATTTTTATTGCGAACACTGTTTCTCTGATGGTAGTAACGATCTAGATACGTGAACCATCTGGAAGTTTATGGAGAATGCAAGTACCGATGCCGTGTGAGCTTGCATCACTTGCGACTATGATGTCGAGATTAGGGTCGTAGTGTGTGAGGGAGAGATCCGAAGTAAGTGTTTTCTTGATCTTCTCTAATGCGTCTTGGCATTCAGGGGTCCATAACCATGGTTTATCCTTTTTTAACACGGAAAGAAAACACGGAAAGAAAACACGGAACAAGGGTTAAAGGTAAAGAAAGATATATTAAAACAATAGTGTAAGAGTAAGCGGAGCTTACTAACCAGGGGTGTCCGATATGGGTAGTCGTACGCGGCTGCGCACTACTAGTGCTACAATATTAAATCGGCCTTCCCACTTAAGGCGAAATGTGACACAAGGTGATTTTTATGTGGGTCTTCTGGGCCATGTAGCCCGGCCAAAAATATCTGTCTATCTTTTCCCAGTCGTTACGCTACCCTTCGGCGGAGCCACGACAGGGTCAGCGCTCTCTGCCTGCGGGCGGAGAGCGCTGACAGAGACAAAGGTAGCACTACTGGTGCTACAATATTTAGTTGGCCCTCCCACTAAGGGCAACATGTGACACAGGGTCACTTATAAGTGGGTTTTCCGGGTTATTTGGCCCGGCCAAAAAATACCTGTCTATTTTTGCCCAGTCATGATTCTACCCTTCGGCGGAACCACGACTGGGTTAGTGCTCTCTGCTCCAAAGCAAAGAGCACTCTGGTCAGTTATGACTGGGATTTCCGGGTTATATGGCCCGGCCAAAAAATGGCTGTCTATTTTTGCCCAGTCGTGCTTCTACCCTTCGGCGGAACCACGACTGGGTTATTGCTCTCTGCTCGGAAGCAGAGAGCGCCCTCTACCCGAAGGCAGAGAGCTGACAATGTCAATAGAAGCACTAGTGGTGCTACTTTATTTAGCTGTCCCTCCCAGTAAGGGCAACATGTGACACATGGTCAGTTATGACTGGGATTTCCGGGTTATATGGCCTGGCCAAAAAATGTCTGTCTATTTTTGCCCTGTCGTGCTTCTACCCTTCGGCGGAACCACGACTGGGTTACTGCTCTCTGTTCGGAAGCAGAGAGCGCCCTCTGCCCGAAGGCAGAGAGCTGACAGTGCCAGTAGCAGCGCTCGTGGCGATACTATCATAATATTACCATTCACATAGTAATATAGTACTGGAAGAGTCCATGATATTGGTAAGCATCGGTCTCACAACAGTTCACCAAAATATAATACTCTTTACTTAAAAAAAATATTCGAAAATAAAATATACTTTTCTGATTTTGTATTTGAGCAATATTAGCTGATTTAAAGTTTAATTAATCTGACATGAAACAAATATTACTTATTTTAAGCTTTAAATATAGTTATTTTTTAAAGATTTTTTTTTCATCATATAGTAAATCTAAAATTTCTTGTTTTGTTGTGGGGAGGGTTGTATATTTTAAAGTTTTTTATGACTTAACTTTTCATTTTTCTTTTATTATTAATTATTAATAATTTTAGTTTCACAGTCTAGTACTGAAGGTAGTTATTTATTGATTTATTTATTGCTATCACTACGAATTAATCACACCAGATGATGCACTCTCTTCCAGAAAATGTAACTAAGGTCCGCTTAGTATAGTTACAGTATATGCCATAGGTGTGTTCTGTGGATTAAGCAGTGGACTCATTAGCGGGTGGCCATTTCAGGCCAATGGAAGGCTTCGTTTTTCTTCTTCTGTTTCCTCTTAGACTCTGCTACCAGAAAAAAGAAGATATAACAAAGTGTCGGCTTCATAAAATCTAATTGCAAAAAAAAAAGAGCACACACACACCTACACCTTTTCACGAGCCAATTAATACAGCATATACACCAATAAAACAAAAAGCTTTTGTCATGTGACAATTGGCTTAAAAACTTTGTTGTCTACGGACGTATTCGTAAACAAATTGGATATATTTCTCATTTATTAACCAATCAGGATTTAAACAGAAACCTACAATAAAAGCTTATTACACATATATAAAATACATAAATAGTGTGAAGTTTTGCTTTCTTACCAGAGAGAACCCAGTTGTAAACTGGACTCTACATCCAGGAGACATACATTTGATTACTCTCTCACTTTCTCTTTTTCACTGCAACCATTGATTCTCCTTCTTCCCTTTTTACTCATTTACTCTCAGGCAAAAACAAAATCAAAGACACCATTTCCGTCTTTTTTTTTAACTAAGAAAATAACCATTCGCTGACTACTAACACAGTCACACACACCGAAACGGAGACTTTTCTCTTACACAAATTCATTTCACACCATTCATTTCACACCATTCAACTGACTTTAAAAATGAACTCTAAAAATACACACATTCGAAGGAGAGACTTTATACGGACTTTCAACGCGTATTTTAAATCAACAAAATATCAGTTTCTCTCGTTACATAAATTTTACATTTATTATTACTAACGAGATATTTTTATCCTTCTTTTCATTTTTGTTCAACAGAATTTCTTTCAATGTTGATGGACTCGGTTACGTTTAACACAAAGCCATTTGCTGTATATTCTTTTGTTCGGTGTGGAATTTCGCCTTGAAGTATATTTTTTAAAAATATCAAGTGGGTACGAAAGTGGCTAGCATAGGCTGGGTTTTGTTTTGACGAACAGAGGCCAAAAAGGTCAGCGCCCGTAGTTGGACAGGATACACCGGAAGTGTGACGTGTCATTTTGACAATGAGGACAACTAAGTGAAGACAGTTTTGAGTTTAAAGTTGCAGCAGTCGAGTTGAAAACACGGGGTGGCCAGCCGTCCGCTGGCTGCTCGTATGCGCGTGCCTAATCCTACCAGCTACGACCCAACTACCTACTCCACAATATAACCAAGTCACAAAAAGGCAGGTACGAATAAAAATATTGAATATTTTTCTTTTTATAAGTGTTGATGTCGTCATTTTGCAGAGTAAAAAAGCAAGTTACTTTGGGTTCAATTATTATTTCGTCATATTTCCTGAGAAAATAATTATCATTTGGTTCGAGATTATTCTCGCCGAATTGGTTACGGTTTGTTTTCGTCGACGAAGCAACAGCTACATGTCGAATTGGTTCCAGAAATTAGTCTTCGTCGTCGTCGATTTGATTCAAGTTTATTTTCGTCATCTTCATTTATGATATACAAAACATTCACAAGCATAACCGACCACTAACCACAAAAGCTTATCATATGACATTATTAAAACAATATGCTGGGATGATGAAGAAATAGTGTTTAGGAAGATCTTACTGTGCCAATATTCTAATTGCCTCATACATATTTTCCGTGATAAAATATATGATTTTATGTTGAATTTCCAGAAAAGCAAGTCCTCCCCAATTAGACACGGATTAATCTTCGTGCTAGCTTTAGCTACGGTGGGGAAAAAATTGATAGTAGAACTACTGCTCTGCGGAATAGTCTCCCAAGAAGATGCTTCTCCGTTCACTACTTTTAACCTCTCTTGGGTCAATCATTATCTATCCTATCGTCATCATCTCTACTTCTTACCTCCTCATATTTACCTCCATAAAACAAACTCATTCAGTAATCATTTACTTTGAGTGTCTCTTAGGCTTTGGGTGAAAAATAATAAAATAAAATGTTTGTTGTAAGCAAAAAGGCTATGATGCGATAACTGGCTGTGTGAAGGGTTATCTGTTAGCCTGGAAAATCAACACTCGAAATCCGGACCTTATCTTGGATCAAACATTAACACCTAACACCGATGAGAAATATGCAACTATCTCATCTACGAAGCACCTCTAACTTAGTTATATATAAAATTGTAATCGGTAATTCTGACATTATTTTTTTAATTAATCTTTAAAGAAACGCGCATACATGCACACGTGTGCACGCTCAGTGAAAGTTTCAAGGGAAACAACTCCTGTCAGCTAACATCCGTATTATGGAAACGAATATGTTTGTCGACACAGACGTTTGTTGTTCTTGTGATTGCCTTTTAGTGTTTTTTGTTTTGTTTTGTTTTGTTGTTTGTTTTTTTTTTTCTTTTGTTTTTTTGGAGGGGGGTGTTTTTTTAGTTTTTTTATTTAATGCTGTATTTAAGCTTGTTAACCTAATATATAAATGGGCTAGATACAAAACGCTGTATCGGTAGAGCTTAATTATGTTTCATCAAAGCCAAAAGACCGAAAATTAAGATCATAGTTGTCTCCCTTGCATTTTAAACTTTTTTCTTTTTTTTCACATTGGAACATTTTTATTGTTTTGTTTTGTTTTGTTTTTAATTTCGATAAATAGCTACAATGTAATTAACTCAAAATATAATGGCACATGTGCATTGTGGTGTAGTGGATATCGGCTCGGAACGAGAAATCGACGAGTCGAGTTCGAATTCCAGTTGCATTCACTTATGCGCAAATACCCTTTGGGAAATAATCGGTCTATTCCTTCCAGTTATGGGTTAAAAATAACAGGGTAGATTGGGTTCTATAGCCTAGGTTAGCAACCAGTCTACTGTAGAAAGCAAAAGCAACCTACTGCTGGGTTAAAAAATTCTGCCCAGTCAGTCATGTCTCTTTCGAGACATGATCGCCCAAGCGTGTATCACTTAACTGACTGATAATGGCACAACATGTGCCTTAATTTAATATATTTTAGTTTTAACTTCATTTTTTGGCGAAATTTAAATCTTACGTTGCTTGAGAAACAATTAAATAAAAAGATGTAAGGACAAGTAATAAAGTTTATCTGTGTCTTTTCCAGCATAACTATGACAATTTTTATTTATATCTTTACAATACATTATTTAGATTCGTACTATTGTTATTTTTGCAGTTATTATCGCAACGTTTCGGCTATTATATCCTTCAGCCTTCATCAGATGCTTATCGATCCGAGTAACCCTAAGGAATTTCGAACTGATTTTATAGGAATTGAAACCTATATATATTTTTCAACAAATAAAATTCTGTCAGGAGATTTGTTTGATAAACAATCATTACAACGTCAAATACTGCCAAAATACTCGTGGAGGTAGTTGTAGACCTACCACGTGTTATTTTTGGACCATATAAAAAATAGCAATAATTTCCTTCACCTCTCCCGCATATTCAAGAAAAAAATAATTTAGCAGGCCGGTGTGAAATTATTTTCTAACCAATGAAAACGTTGTATTCAAAAAGTTAAAATGTGTAATTAAATATTGATTCTCCTTTGCGGATATATATATGTATTCTTATTCGTTAAATTGTGTGTATATATATGTATGTATGTGTGTACTTCTATAGGTATGTATATATAATAATTGTAATTCATTTTTTTTTTTTTTTTTTACCTAGTGTTGTCTTTATTTAGTTTAATTTCAAATGACCTAATTTTTTTAAAAATAATTTTATTTTAAATCCTACATCTTTTTATTCCCTTTTATTAATAATTATGCCTTTTTAAGTAAAGGCCTTTTTCTAATACTTCAACGTTTTGGGGAAATTAGGTTTTTGAATTTGTCCAGCGTCTGTAATATTTAAAAAAATTTTTTTCTTTAGTTTCTTTCTTTTTCCCTCCCTTCCTTCTTTTATCTCTCTTACCACCTTTTTTCCGTGTTGCTTTAACTGACGTCGATTTAACATGGCTGTCTGTTAATTTTTAGTTACATTCTCCCCTTTTTTTTTGCGAACCCAGACGATGTCAATTTTTTTCTTTTCTTATTTATTTGATTTTATTCTGTCTTTTTCTTTTTCTTTTTCCTTTTCTTTTTCTTTCCCTTTATTTTTATTTTTATTTTATTTTATTATTTATTTTTTAATTTCTTTGCAATCTATTTAAAAAGGAAAAGTAGACTAATTTTTCTCCAGTTTCTGAAAGTTTTTTTTCTGTTGCTGAGGTGATGTGTCGTTCCCCGTGGGGATCTTCATATCGAAATGG
Organism: Ascarosepion bandense; assembly: GCA_037127315.1. Taxonomy (NCBI): domain Eukaryota; kingdom Metazoa; phylum Mollusca; class Cephalopoda; order Sepiida; family Sepiidae; genus Ascarosepion; species Ascarosepion bandense. Next base: position 9,385,457 of record JBBBDQ010000548.1, on the reverse strand, counting down.
CCATTCAACATCTTTGAATTAATCCTTTTTTTAATATATATATATATATATATATAAGCATACTATTTCGGTGCTCTAATCCATTTTGGAGGCCAGTTTGATCTAGACGTGCGCACATACACACCCACAACAAAGAGTTGACAGCCAACAGCCGCCAACTAAGGCTTTGTCTACGAACTCACAAACGCATTAGACTGACCTTTATAAAGAAAGTCTGTCCACAAATTTCACGCAGTACTGAAAATACGTAATTTATGAAACAAACTTCATTGCGAAGAAAATTGAACTCTTTATTGATATTGTATGTTTCTGAAAAGAATATATAAATGTTATTTAATCTGATATTCTGCAACAACTTTTACTCCAGAAAATAAACTTCATATGTTTCATTTAAAAGTTGTTTTTAAAAGAGGTTTTCTTTCCAACCTTTTGTTTAAGGTGGTGTACAAAGTCAACATATTGATTATATCATTTTATGTTTTAGTTACATGTGCTACCTATTTTTGTTGCTGTTGGGAGTCTTCAAGTGATGTAGGCTTTGTTATTTGGTGATACCTCGATAAAAAAAAATAAATAAATAAATAAAATACATCCTCCAGCAGCCTGTTCACTCTTATGTATCAGCATAAAAAATTCACAGTGACGAAAATTATTTTAAAAAGAAATGTCGTGTGTGTTGCCAATCTCCAGCAGGAAGAAATAGGGTAATATGATGACTCATTCTAACTAGATTAGTACCGTCCTATTTTTAAGGGTTTAAATGACACATGTGCGTTGTGGTGCAGTGGATATCGGCTCGGAACGAGAAATCGGGGAACCGAGTTCGAATTCCAGTTGTATTCATTGCATTCACTTACGCGCAAATACCTTTGGGAAAGGTATTAATCCGTCTCTTCCTTCCAGTTATGGGTTAAATAATAGCCTTGGTCGGCAACCAGTCTACCGTAGAAAGCAACGGCAGCCTACTGCGGGATAATCTTCTGCCCAGTCAGTCATGTCTCTTTCAAGACATGATCGCTCAAGCGTGTTTCACGTATAGCACTTAACTGACTGAATGTATCAGCGCGTAATTTCATACCGGTGTTATTCAAACGCGTGATACTCTCTCTCTCTCTCTCTCTCTCTCTCTCTCTCTCTCTCTCTCTCTCTGTGCATTGTGTGAATGAACTTGTGTCATATGGTATCGCTGCTCCCTCTAATTTTTTTAGCTAACGCCATTAGTTCATTTAAATAAACGGATGGTCTGCCTGTGAGGGTGCGAGAAGACATTAATTAATCAAGCAACTCTGGCTTTGATTTTTCTGGACTTTAAAACAGTGGGTAGTAGTTTGCGTACTGTTTCTGGTGGTAATATAGCCAACATGATAAAATTGCTGAACGATAGTCCTTATCTTTGTGATACCCAAATGCACTTCTATAATGGTGAACCAAGCAAGTACATTTCATTCCATGAACAGGGGCGGTTTGATGGCTACTGTTTGTATCGATTCGTTAGTCCCTGTAGTTGCTCGATTCATATCCATTTCGTCGTTAAACATCTTGACTTATGTGAAAGCCGTAAGTTTTAGTTTCCTCGCACGTCGGGATAATCCTCGCACTGCGGGATAATCTTCTGCCCAGTCAGTCATGTCTCTTTCGAGACATGATCGCCCAAGCGCGTATCACGTATGGCACTTAACTGACTGATATATATATATATTCTTTACAAGAAGATGATATAATTATCGCAAAAAAAAATAAAATAAAAATGTCACTATTCAAGAGCAAACACGCGACTAGAGCTTTCATAACTGGTAGTAAAGTTTAATAACTGGTAGTAAAGTTTAATAACTAATAGTAAAGAGAATGAACTGAGCCCACGTTGCCTCGCTATTGTCTCTCTAATAAACCGAGCCGCCGCTGCCTCGGTATTCTCTCTCTCTCTCTCTCTCTCTCTCTCTCTCTCTCTCTCTCTCTCTCTCTCTCTCTCTCTCATTAGCACAAAAGGATATATAGTGTTTAATTGTGATAGCGCCAAAGGTTTTTTTCAGTGGTTATTACTGATAAAATATATTTTGACAAGCAGGTTTATTGTTGTAAAGTGCTCAATATCGAGATGTAGATAGTTTATAGGAGTTTGTCTCTTTAATAGAGTCGATTCATGCCAACTTCGAAGTTTCGTCAGGACAGTTATGATGTTCAGGGCTGTTTGCCGTTAAGTCCCGGTTTTTTCTTGCTTATATAGAATATGGTGTGATATTGTGGGAATGGTCTTGTTTGTGATTGGTTAGTCATTCTTTTTCTTTTTGTTTATGATTGGTTGATTTATCCTTTTCTTTATTTTCCTTATTTTCATTGTGCACAGTTGTTTGATTAATTTTTATTATATATATATATATATATATATATATATATATATATATATATATATATATATATAAATTGTGTGTATTTTGGCAGCATTTTTTCATTAATGCAGGTTTCATTGAATAATATAGACAAGTTTTGTCTATTAATTTTGTGTAGGATCCGTTCATGACCACACAAAATTTAAAAAAAATTAACAAAAACCCGACACACCAACTAAAATCTAAACTTAATAAACTCATTAGTGCCAACAACGCTGATCATAATTCCTTAAAACTCCCTAAAATTATTGGTGACTAATCACGTCGGGGTCACCATTGTAGTGGACGAAGCGTCCACTTACTAATTTATGTTTAACGAGTCGACTCGACGTAACTGGTTGGTGAAATAGAACAGTCAATAAGAAAGAACGAGTAAGGCGAAAGTAACCAGAAAAACAATGTATTGACAAAGGTTACATGGGGTTGAGAAAGCATGCACAAGAAAGTGAAAAGGAAAGAGTCATTCCCCTTCGTCTGTTCGTAGAAACAAAATAAGATGTATGAAGTTTTTTCTCTAGCTGAAAGAAAGGTTTGTAACAATTGTTAAGATTATCGTAAAGAGTTCAAAGTTCAAATCCTTGATGAAGACAGTCAGACAGAAGACAAAGTTCTGTGTCTGTGTGTGCGTTGAGTAGCGAGAGAGAGAGACTTACATGCGAATGTAGTAGTCTGTGGATTTCTACTGACGAAGGTTGGGAGAATTGTGAATTTATGTGTAGAAAGTTATTTTATGTAAAATCCTGTTTGAATGAAAGTTAATGTGCATAGTGTTAATGTCGGAGAAGAAAAATAAAAGAAATTTGCGCCACTAATTGCTACCCGCAATTAGCGCGCGTGTGTTTGTGTGAGTTAGGGAGACATGTTTGCTCTTGTCCCGGGACGAAATCCTAACTGACTACCACGTGATGTTCTTCGCTTTTATTAGCATCGTTTTGGCGGGAAAACAAGTCATCACGTGGACGCCGAGTGACCATGCGTGTGTGTGTGGGGGGGGGGTGTCAATGTATGAAACCCCACAACATATACGGAACCATAAAAACTCATAAACCTAACTATCCTCTCCGCCCTATCATATCCCAAATTCCTACGCCTGTATACCAGTTAACTAAACATATTAACCAGCTTATCACACCCTACCTTCCGAGTAAATACAGCATAAAGTCAACCCTAGAGGCAATCCAAATCCTCAAGAGTGAAAAACCTAATAATGAAATCATAGCTTCACTTGATGTGGAAAACCTTTTTACTAATGTACCCGTCAGTGAAAATATTGATATAATTATAAGAAATGTTTACAGTAATCCTTCATTACCCCCACTCAAAATTAATCCCAACATCCTAAGAAAAATTCTACTAGCTTGTACTATATCAGACGGTATGAACGGATCCTACACAAAATTAATAGACAAAACTTGTCTATATTATTCAATGAAACCTGCATTAATATATATATATATATATATATATATATATATATATATACGCAACGGCCTTTATTATATTAGAGAGGATAATGAAAAACTAGTTGAAAAACTGTATTAGTTACTGCACATCAAAATACACTCATGCAGGAGTAGTGATTTGGAGCTTTTAGTCTTCATTAAATTAATAGTCAGCCAATTTGACTTTTCCTCATTTCTTGCCATGCGTGTCTGTGTGTTCGCTCAAGCCACCGAAATGCGGGTGTGACACTCGTGTCTGTTGTCTGCTCATTGCTCGGTAAAAATGGCCACCAAGCGAAATGCGCGCTATAGGGAAATTTTTTCCGATAACAATGATTAATGACTTTCTTTGCCTAGAGTGGCCACAGATAATGTCAATTCACAATACCCAATTCCATTATCTCCATATTAAGGTAAATTGACTAACTGGCTTTTGTCACTAGTGCCAGAAATCGAAAAATATGTCACCTATAAAAATTGCAGTCGATTGTCGTAGAAAAAGACCTTAATTTTAGGCGATCTTGCTAATAGGCTATATGGCATTTCCTTTATGGGTGCGCGGCCGAGTGGTCAGAACATTCGCTTTCTGACTGTGAATCTGAAGTATGAAGGGGTAATGACGAGAAAACACGTGTGTTATTTTTAACGAAACCAGATAAGGAACTTATTTAAAAATTTACACATTTGAATTTTCAGTAGCTTCAGGTTAAATAATCAAATATTAAAGGTTCATAGTTTTGATTAATAATTTAATACATTAAGAGAAAATGATTAAATCATTGGACACGGAGTAATCCTCCAAAATGTTTAAAATAAAAGTTATACGGCTGTATTCAATAATTTTTATTCATGAATAAAGATATATTTTAAGGTACTTAACTTAGGAGTTGAATAGAGGTCTTTGAAATTCCCCTGTTCACATTAAAGACTCAAATCGGGGAGCCGAGTTCGAATTCCAGTTGAATTCATTGCATTCACTTACGCGCAAATACCCTTGGGAAAGGTATTAATCCGTCTCTTCCTTCCAGTTATGGGTTAAATAACAGGTTCTATAGCCTTGGCTGGCAACCAGTCTACCGTAGAAAGCAATGGCAAACTACTGCGGGATAATCTTCTGCCCAGTCAGTCATGTCTCTTTCAAGACATGATCGCCCAAGCGTGTTTCACGTATAGCACTTAACTGACTGAATGTATCAGCGCGTAATTTCACACCGGTGTTATTCAAACGCGTGATACTCTCTCTCTCTCTCTCTCTCTCTCTCTCTCTCTCTCTCTCTCTCTCTCTCTCTCTCTGTGCATTGTGTGAATGAACTTGTGTCATATGGTATCGCTGCTCCCTCTAATTTTTTTAGCTAACGCCATTAGTTCATTTAAATAAACGGATGGTCTGCCTGTGAGGGTGCGAGAAGACATTAATTAATCAAGCAACTCTGGCTTTGATTTTTCTGGACTTTAAAACAGTGGGTAGTAGTTTGCGTACTGTTTCTGGTGGTAATATAGCCAACATGATAAAATTGCTGAACGATAGTCCTTATCTTCGTGATACCCAACTGCACTTCTATAATGGTGAACCAAGCAAGTACATTTCATTCCATGAACATGGGCGGTTTGATGGCTACTGTTTGTATCGATTCGTTAGTCCCTGTAGTTGCTCGATTCATATCCATTTCGTCGTTAAACATCTTGACTTATGTGAAAGCCGTAAGTTTTAGTTTCCTCGCACGTCGTAGGTCACAAGTAAAGGAAGCGGTTGAGATCCAGTGAAGACAAGAGATAAAGAATTTATTTACAAATTTACACATTTGTAATTGTCAGTAGCTTGTTTCAAGACAAATAATCAAACATTATAATTTCGTAAATTCGATGAATAGTCAAGAAGAGAAAATGTTCATATTAAATCATCAGACACGAAGTAAATTTCCAAAATGCTTAAAATAAATTGAGAGAGTTCGTTTTTCACACAAAAGTTATGCGCTTGAATTCAAAATAAAAGATATATTTAAGGTACTTTCAGTCTCTCCCGTTTTTCTCTGACTCCAACTGTCACTGATCGACCGGGCACGTTAATAAGTAGGCCAGATTGGTGACGTGGTCAGTTTCAAACGTAAAATCATTTTGGGGCGAGAAGAAACATGACACGGGTTGCTGAGAGTTCAGTTTGTCATTTTTGTAAATTGCACTCTTTCCATTGGTGAATAAACATTTTCACACTGGCTCGTAAAATTTGCCTTGGTTTTTTTATCAGTATGGAGTCAATCTTTTTTTCCATTGGTTAAAAATATATTTTCACACTGGTTTGCGAATTTGCAAACAGTGAAGACAAGAAAGATATTTTTATTTCGTATTCACTACACATTCGATTTCGAAGTTTTCAGAGAGCCAAGGAATTCAAACAACACATTAATCGTCTTTTTCTTACGGGCGGGAAGTGGGTAGTGTTGAGAATCTTTATTCAAATCTTCCGAATTCTAACTTCTCCAGGAGCTAAAAAATTTGGACAACAGACTGTCTTTTTGTTACGGGCAGAAAGTTGATAGCGTTTAGTATCTTTAATCAAAACACCCGAATTCTAAGTTCTTCGGAAGCCAAGGAATTCTGAGAACATATTAATCGTCTTTTTCTTAGTGGATAAGATTGTATTTCTTGGTTCTGCTCAGTTCTACTGAATTTTGTCTCCTTAAATCTAGGTTCGATTTCTCGTAGAACTGTTTTTAATCTCAATGTTTAAAACAAAATTTAACGCGCTCCGTATCCTACTATAGTGTATCTAACTCAATATCTAACTCAATATAACTGTGATCTCCCTAGCGCCCCCAAGTCTCAGGCTTGTGTAGATATTTGTTGCGTGCGTCAACTGACCGTAAGTTAACTTCAACTGAGGCTACAGCCGGTAGTCTGCCGTTCAGTCCCCGTATGATCGAAGATGTTGATGGTCCGTCAAAACCCTCACTCCTCCTGCCACGTTATGATTTCTGATCTCAAGGTGAGCTGAGGGCACGGAGGACGGTCGTCTTGTGTCGCACTCGGCGACCACTACAAATGAAGAGTAGGGGTGGATGCGCAATTCAGGAATAGGGAAAATCAGACAAGAACAAAAACAAACAAAGAGACAGCAGCAAAAACTAGTCTATGTGAACTAATGATTATATTCGTAACTCTTTGTACAGTAACAGAGTAAAAAAAGAATTAATAAAAAATAAAAAACACAATACAACTTTTTCTCAAAGTTCACAAATTACTGCCTGCTACTATGCCTAATCGTTACTAAAGGTAAGACAGTCACTGTCCCCCTATGCTACCCTTTCCTATTCTTTCTGCTTAGCGACGGTGGACGCGCCTGTTAGCGTTGAGGGGGGATGGCTCTCGCGTCTTAACTCTACCGCGTCTCGAGCGGGTTTCTTTTCTTTTCAAATCCGTGTGTCTTTTTGTTGAAAATTGTTCGATCTGACGTGGGGAGGGGACTGGCTGAGAGTCAGGGTATTTTTCCCCAAAAGTCTAATGTCAATTTCGTGTATCTGGTTTTAATCACCCGTTACAATTTCGTGCCAACGTCTGGTGGCCTGAAAACACGGAAACAAACGTTTGTTGATTTTGTACATTCACATGTCAGCGTTAATTATAATTCCTCTCATCATGTGGGTTGTTCTTTTTTCAGCAAGACGATAAATTAACCGATCGCTTCTCTGAGGAGAAAGGAAGAGAAAAGAATAACAGTTCTCTCTCTTTCTTCAAGTATTTTCATGACAACTGCTCTGATGATTTTTTACCTGGTTTATGTTTATTTGCTGTCACATAAATCAATGTCATTTCGTGAGTGCCTTGTGTCTCGCCTCTCTCTGTTTGCCAGCCACCCCTAGCGCCCGTTCCCCTCTCTTTCTTTAGCCCAGCTCTTCCCAAGAAAAAGAGAAAAAAATGTTTACACATCGAGACATTCTTCAACCATCTATGTCAGGGTTCGAATCCATGGTCCGTCGATACTATTTTAACGTGGGTGCATAAGGAACACTTCCAGTGTTACATAACTTCTACCCAGATACCGCGCGGAGGTCTATCGAGTCCCTCTTCTCGCGTGACCATCAGGTCAGGTGAGTTTTAATATGGATATTTATACCTGTCTCATATTTTCTAAACAGGCTATAGTCGAAACGGGAGGATGAACTCACATTACAGTAGCATCGCGTTCCGTTTTCTTCTCAGCCATTCAACCTACTCCTGCGAATTTTAATAACTATTATCCAATTAGTAGTCCTGCCTTTTTACCGTCGAAATAGTTAGAAGTAACCGCCTCTTCTACTCTCAATAAATTCTTTTCTCGTCCTTCTCTTTTGTGGAATTCACGTCAATTTGCTTGCTGCTCTGACAGTTACAATTTCCAAAAGTTTAAATGCAACGTCAACTGCAAGCTTTTATCTACGATATTTTCATCCATCTCTTATCTTTTTTTTCGACAACCTCTGTAATTTTTATTATCACTGTAACCCCCTGCGCACCAGTGGCATTTCTGCCTTGCTTGGGGTGAAACGATTAAAACTGTTTTACAACATACACGAAATTATTTTATCTAAGTGTTTAGCGTTTTTATGACCAGCAGTAAAATCTACAATGTTCTTCAAAACAACCACCCACTGAGAAAAACGGAATAAAATTGATAAATTAAAACTTTCGGGAATAAGTGCCATTTGGTTGGAAATTAGAAAGTTCCACTCGCAGGTTTATATAAAGTCATAATTAGATCTAAATGTACTTTAGAGTATGTTTGCTAGTGGAGTACACGTTGTTTTTAGATGGAGAATTTCAGATCGCGCATTAAAGAGTATTTTCAAGTTGTGTGCTGTGTAGAGATGGACAGAAGTGTCACCAACAAGTGAATCGCTAAATAAAAGCCGAAATATATCTAGTTCCTAATTTTGTCAAATAGTTTAAGATGCCAAGAAATGTTATATTAAATCTTGATTACAACACTCGTTAGCCCGTTTTTAGGAAAATCCCATCTGAAATAGTGTAACACTGTAAGTGTTCCTTATGCACACACGTTAAAATAGTATCGACAGACAATAGATTCGAAGTCCGGAATAGATATTTTGAGAATATCATTGTGTGTTTATTTTTATTTTTCTTGGAAAGAGCTAAGAAAGAGAGGAAGAAAGAAATAAGCGCTGGGGTTGGTCAGGAGATATAGGCAAGACGCGAAACACAAGGCATTCACGAAATGATATCGACTGATATGATAGCAATTGACCAATGACCAGATGTCAAGCCTGACTCGCGAATGGAGAGATTCTGTTACTTTCTTTCTTGTCTGTTTGTTTCTCTCCCTTTCTCTCTCATAGAAGTGAAAAACGAGCGACTGAAAACTAAATTGTCGGTCAATTCCGAAAATGACCTCCCACGTAAGGATGGAATTATAATTAACGCTGGCAGATGAATGTACAAAGTCAACAGAATCTTATCTCCAAACTTTCAGATCGGCAGACATCAGCGCGAAATCATAATCGGGTGATTTATGCTAGATACACGAAATTGACATTAGGCTTTCATGGAAAAACATTCCGAACACTTAACGGCCCACGCCATATTGAAACGGTTTCAATAAAAAGGCAACGGATTTGAAAAACAAGTCAGTGACGTCAGAAAAACCCGAGAATAGAGAAAAGACCCGCTCGAAACGCGTTGGAGTGAAGACGCGAAAAATCCTCTCTTCCACGCTAGCAGACATGTCCACCGTTTCTAAGCAGAACCCAAGAGAAGAGAAGCATAAAGACTGTATTACCTCTAAGAACAAATAGACATAGTAGCAGCATGTAATTTGTGGATTTTTGGAAGAAGTTGGATTTTATTTTCTTATTAATTCTTCTCTCTCTCTCTCTCTCTCTCTCTCTCTCTCTCTCTCTCTCTCTTGCCCTACAGAGTTATAACCATTAGTCCACATAGACTGGCTTTCGCTACTGTCTTGTTATCTTTTTTGTTCTTGTCTGTTTACCTTCTTTCTGCATTATACACCTAACCGTCTCTTGATTTTCAGCTGACGAGGAATGCAGTGCTAAGAAGACCGCCCCGCCCTTAAGTCCTTAACTTTCTCTTAGATCAGAAATCACAACGTGGCAGGCGAAGTGAGAAATTTCGACCGATCATTTGACATCTTCGATCGCCTGGAGACGGAACGAAGCGAACTGCAGACTCAGGTGCGAAGACCTTACGACCAGTTAACGCACACAACACACATACATACAGCCTGAGAGAGGGGGCGCTGTGGGTCATAATAGAGACACAGCCTGACCATCGTTAGAACCCCAACTCATTCAAGTGGACCCTAAAATGTTCAGTACGAAGTGTCTACTGCCTTTATATCCAGCAGTAAAATTTACGAAGATGTTCAAAGCAACCACCAACTTGACCAAAAGAGATTAAATTAGATAAATGAAAACTTTCGAGAATATGTGCCACTTGGACGGTAGTTAGAAACTTCCATCCACAGATTTATATAAGCAGAGTTATATTGAAAGAAGAATCAGCGATCCAACCAATCACGTTGGTAGCAATTACTTGACGGAAGTAAGAAAAATGAGGTGAAATGATCTAAGTAGCACGTAGATACCCCCAGAGAGAGTGTTAAGTCTAATTTGAAGAACGACCAGTGAAAAAATAACCAAATCATTGAAAACAAGATTCACGTTTTAATTTCCAGCAAATGGTTTTTGTTTCGCCATCAGTTTCCGTGAACGTGTAACAGACCTTTCCCAGTTTTTGGGCATATTAGCGCAAATGTGAATTAAAACACAACATGGAGTAAATGACCCAGTTGATAAAAAAATGAGGGTCCCTGGGTGCATGTTTACATACAACATGAAGGGAAGCGATAGTTTTTAATTTTACGACCAAATAAGCAAAGTTAATAATTACAAACACACCATTGTGAAAATTAATTGAAACAAAATGAATGTCTTCTTAAGACCTTTCCCTGATCAACTGCATTTTCTTTTACATTTTGAACTGATGGATCCAGTTTATTTGTCGCCTTGATGACAATGACATGAGCAACAATATCTGCGATCTATCTTTAAGGCTTGCCAGTGTGTTCGTGCAGCGTTACAATTTTCGTACGCTTCCTTGGAGTAACATCAATCGTAGATAATGTTAATAGAACAACTAATCTACAGTCGAAACAAAAGTGTTTGTCATGATAAAAATTTGATGCAATCACGGATTACACAATAATTTTCAAGTCCAAACAAATTTCATCATACACACCGAAAATCGACTCATATTACTGCACACCACGGCAAACGACCTAATCTGAGGAGAAAATAAAAATTGTTTACACCTCGTCACTCCAAACCTGAGTGTAAGGTGAAAATAAGGGAAATTAAAGCAGTTGTTTCAATTTTATGTTTTTTTAATCGTATCACCCCGAGCAAGGCGGTAATGCCACTGATGTGCAGGGGGCTACATAAGAGTAAAAAGATTAGAAAGGAGAGAGTGAAGAGAAAGACGAACCAGTTAGAAAGGAGCAAGAGAAGAATGGAAATACAGGTGTGATGACAGTTGCAAAGGTGGAGAGAAAGGAAAGGATATACAGGCTGGTGTAGAAAGAACTAGAGTCAAGTGGTTAGGAGATAAGTATTGACATTGCATTTAAATTCCTGGAGGTTGTAACCGTCAGGAAAGCAAGAATATGAAAGTGAGTTCCACAGGCAGGAAGTGCGAGAAAAGAAGCTTCAGGAGTAGAATTGTCGTCTGCATTTGGTTGATCTAACTATGAATGGGTGAGACTCAGTTACCAGTCTGGTTGCACGAGTAAACACCTGTTGCAGAGGCACCAGTGACTTAAGTTCGTTGGAGCAGAAGCCATGAAAGTATTTATAGAACAGACAAAGGGAAGCCATATCCCATTGGTGGGGAAGTGTAATTAACCTGCAAAAGTATATATATATATATATATATATATATATATATATATATTTCTTTATCATAATGTTGAGTTGTGATAGTTTTTACCACCAAGATTGTTTCTTTTTCAGTAGTTTTACTGATAAAAGGAAATTTGGCAAACAGGTTTTTTGTCAAAAAATGCTCAATATCGGGGTGAAGATAGAGGCTTGATAGTTTTAGTACAAATAATGTGTCACTTTAACTGAGCAGGTTCATGCTGACTTCGAAGTTTTAGAACATTGTTATGATGTTTTCAGTCATCAGGGCTGTTTTTCTTTTCTGCTTCTTCACCTTTTTTTTTCTTTGCAGAAAAAATCCCAGACCCAGCGAGTGAAGACATCATAAGTGTCCCCACTGAAACTTCAAAGTCGGCATGAACCTACTCAGTTTAAATGACAAATTCTTTGCACTAAAACTGTTATCATATATATAGATTCATATATCACCTACCACTACAAATGACCTAAACTGAGGAAAAAACAGAGATCAATTACACCCTATCACTCCAGTGGGTCTAAAACTGAGCATAAGGTGAAAGTAAGAAAACTAAAGCAGTTGTTTCAATTAATTTACACAAGGGTGCATATTTGATATGCTTGTAGTTTTCAAGTTTTTATTCAAAATAGATATTAACTAATGACATAATGATTGGAATCTTGTTTTCAATCACTTACAAAACATATACAAGTACTTGAAAAATAAGAAAAGACAATTTACAATGATTGTATAATTTTAATAAATTTTCATACAATGTTTATTTTTCCCCCATGCAAAGAACATAGATATATACAGTAATGAATTTTTTCTTGCCCATAAGAGGTTGAGTTGGGTTTAAACAGGGAATTCGTGTTAGTGTTCTTATTCCTTCAATAAAACTTGAAATTGAAGAGGAAAATATGAAACCCATTTGAATAGGATCATTTGTGTACTTTCAATTGTCAATATCTGACAAATTGTAAAAATATCCACATCTGAGGTTTTCTTGGTCTCAAATGAATGACAAGAGTTCACTTTCTAGAATTCTGGACACTTAATGATACAATAAACATTAAAGAAAAAAGAACATTTTAATACTTTATGTATAAATGCATTCAATTCCTAGAATTGGGTCTCAAAATAAATATCTTGAAATCCAGTTGCCACATCTTTGAGAACATTGGCCTAATTATGGTAAAGCCATACTGAAAGCACCAGTTCTTATCTGACCTGATCAGTACCAAGACGAATGACCACTTAATAACACTATAAGGAGTACAAATACTAGGGGCCAACATTTCAGTGCCTTGAAAAAATATATACACATTCAATTTTCATTAAAAATGACAGACAAGGTATATAATTTTTCATGTGATCATATGATTTTTTCTTTTCAGAAAATAAATTATATAAAATGCAAAAACAGCTAAGAATAATGGAAGCATTAAAGAAAAATCCAACACTTAATAATATCAACTATGAACATGGCAACAACGTGCTTTCCACGTTCAGAATATGAAACACATGATTCTATACACATACATAAACAATATGCATATTCAGTCACACGTAAAATTCATCTTCGATAATGGCTAAAAGTATAGCCGAAAGTGCTCGGAAAAACAAAACACTTGAACAATTTTTATATAATTTATGTTCTGATTCCTTGAAAAATTATATAAAAAGAAATAATCATATTGCTTTTCTTGTTTGTCATTTTCAATAAAACCTGCATAAAAAAGAATGCTGCCCAAACATACAATATATATATATATATATATATATATATATAAACGGCATGCAGCGGCACTTTTATAGAAATGTATAAGCACATCTTAAAAACATGTACATATGTATACTGTAGTCAATGTGAGTACGTCCATGGCAGAAAAAGTGTCAAGCATCTTGGAGCATGGTTAGTAATTACATGGGTAACCATTTATGAAAACCAGGTGCTACAAATAGTTTGTGGCCTTATGCCAAACTAAACGAAGCGTATTAAACAAGAATATGGCAATGTTTTATTCACAAGACATGTTTTTATTTTAATGAAATTAGGTGATCAAGAAATATGTCTCAAAGATTAAATTAGTATTACTAATTTAAACAATTTAATCTGGCACCATGCTAAATAGAAATTAGGAAGATTGTGTAGCGTCAATCTTCCAAATGTCAAGAGACTGCTGCTTGTCTTGAAATACTTGATTTTACTTAAGCTGAAACACTAGCAACTGCTAATATAAAATTATGCAACTGTCTCAGCCACCAAGCCAATCCTAGCATCTATTTCCAGTACTTTTGGATCAAGCAACGGTAACTTTCCACAAATCTTGAACACTTTCCTCTGAATTTTTGCCAAGTACAATAAAGCTGTGATTTGAATAGATATTTATTAAGCACCCCTTAAATTCAGTACAAGGCCAAATTGGAGAAAATAGATAAGAAAATTATGCTGCATCAATCTTCTAGGCTGTCTACCTGCCTTGAAAATCAGCATTCAAAATCCTGAATTTTACTTGAGCTTGAACACCAATCACTGGCACCAGTGAGATATATAGAGCGATCCCAGCCTCCAGGCAAGGTCAACTAAATGTCTATCTGTAAGCAAAGCATATTGTATACATTTAGCAGTTTTAAAATAGCTCTGCTTTTTGAAAATTTGGCACTAAGATTAACTTGTCTACTCGTAAAAAAATGGAAGGATTTTTAACAATTTTTTACAAATTAGCATTTATTAGATCTTTCTATGCCCTCATCATTTGTTAGAATCGAAAATATACATTTTTTTATCATTTTAGTGGTGGTCTTGTTTATAATGTAAATAAAGTGTCAAATTGATACCTGACTTCTTAAAAAGTTATTTCTATTCACAAAGGTCAAGTCTGAAACTGTGCTTACATCACTGATAATTGCATACCATTATACATTAGGAAAAAGGACAACACCAGTAGCATCCAGTTTTTAATGAAGATTTAATTGGTAATTAAAAACAAAGTACAGATAACTCTTTAAGAAATCAGGTATCAATTTGACCCTTTTCCTATTGTGAGCAGGACCCCACAGTGTTAAGTCATAAGGGATTGACTTATCACAGTATCCTTTCTAAAATAATAAAAAAAAAAATCAATATTTTTCAATTCTCACAAATATTGTGGGTACAGGAAAGTCTAATAAATTCTAATCTACAAAAACTATTCCCAATAAAAAATTCTTCCTTGTTTTTATGAGCGGACACGTTAATTTAAGCGGTGCCGAAAATGTAAGAATTATCAGTTATGCAGTTGTATAGGTCTAGTTGAAAGGCGGTTTTGTTCACATTACAAAAAGATCTCTTCTTTTAATACTTTATACACACAAACACACCAAAAAAAAATAAAAATAAAAATAACTTGATAAAAATTAAAATACAAAAATATACAAACATTTTTATTTACTGACTTCAAAGAGAGAACAGCAAAGAAAAACAATAGAATCTTCATTCCTCTTGGAAAGTCAAGATTTTTTTCTGTTCTTTTAATCTGGTTCTAATTCTCTGCATCCATTATTTCTTCATAAACTTGCTCTTTCCATTCTTTACTCAAAGGACTTAAACCGCACAAACACTGAGATCTGACAAGGACTTGTTCTACAATAAAATTTTTTTTTTAAAGATTAAGTTTCATTTTAAAGATTTTTATTTTTAATCTGACATTTTTATTACTACAAACAACTTTTGAGAAAAATCTGAACAAGGTGTTTTTTTAAGGCAAACATAAACTTGTTTGGCTGTGAGGCTCTTCACAACCAAGTGGTCCAAAGCATGCCAGTTCAAGTGATAGTTCCACTTACGAAGGGAGACACAGGTTCAAATCCGGCCAGGGAGCACATTTTCTTTACTAAGTTTTCTCAAATGTGCAGGTAGGCAAAATAAACACTGTTTAAAAAAAAACAGGGTATTCTACTCGATTGCGGCTTTCCACTAAAAATAATGTTCAAAGTAATAAAAGGATTAACTTTCTATAAAATTCAACTTTTACCCTTCAGAAGTTCAAGTTGAACAAATTTCATTCTTTCAGAGAATTTTTTTTTGTGCAGTAACATTGGATCAATTCATGAACAAAGTCAATGGCAAGAAAAGGGCTAAACTTACAATTAACTGATAAATTTTAAATATTAAACTGAAAAAAGAAAACTTATTTTTCAAAAGAAATCTCTTCCTTTTATGCTAAGCTGTTATTTAACTCATGACTGGACAGAGAAGTGACAGATTAATACCTTTCTAAAAGGGTATTTGCACATAAGTGATTCCAGTTGAATCCATTGTATTCACTTACATGCAAATACCCTTGGGAAAGCATTAATCCATCACTTCTCCCTGCAGTCATGGGTTAAATAGCAGGACAGATTTGGCTCTATAGCCTTGGTTGGGAACCAGTCTACTGCAGAAAGTTAATAGTAACCTACTGCAGGAAAATCCTCTGCCCAGTCAGCATGTATTACGTATAACACTTAACGGACTGACTGATAATTCCAGAAAAAAATATTTATTCTTTAAAAGGTACAGATGTGATGCTTGAATTGGCTTAGGACACACCCAAAGTCAAGCGGACCATAAATAATTTTACCTGGGTCGAGATTTGTGACTGTATAGATATTCTTTCCCAACAAGTTTGTTTTCTTTTTCAAATTTTACACACATGAATTTGAGATTGTTTTAAAAAAAAAACTTTCATTGCATATTATTAGCAGTAAAAGTAATTGAAAAAAATTCCCATTTTCATTTAAAACAGAGACATATTTAAAAATTATCTGTGACTCAGCGCATCTTCAACAAGTTATTTTTAGTAAAGAACAGAAGTAATTATAAGCATCTTTAAGGAGAATGTTTTTTTTATTTATTTATTCTTAGAAAGAAATAATTTCAAATAGAGACAATTGCGTATAAGCAACACAAAAACAAGTGAAAGATTTTAAAAGGTTGTGTCTCCCACTCAACAAACAAAACAATTAAAACAATATTTTATCAAAAATATAACAGTTCTTCAAATTAAAAAATATTTAAATTTTGAGGATCGGTCTTTTTTTTTTTTTAAGTTTATTATTACATTCAGAGATAATTTAATGTATATAAAACATTTTTCTTATCAAACATGATATTCATCAAAATTTTTACAATTTCTTACAAATGCTTCTAGAAAAGTCGATGTGGATATAAGTTGCCTGCCAATCTAACATTAATTAAACAAGACTACCACTATATTGAATTTGTGCAGAATTAACAGCTTAATTAATTCAGATTTAGACCTTAAAGTGTTCACTTCAGTAAAGAAAATATGATTTAAGGCTGTGTAAAGCTCTGCAGTTAAAATGCAGCATAAGGATTAATATTTTTACAAAAACAACCAAGAATAAACAAAAATATCAATTCTAATTATGCATCATGTATACAATAAGAGTATAAAGACAAAGAAACAAAAGGTATAATTCTAATTGTGAATCATGCGTAGAGAGATAAGTATTAAAAAAGAAACAAAAGATGTAATTCTTATTGCAGATTATGCGTAGAGAGATGAGAATAAAAAAACAAGTATAATTCTAATTGTGAATCATGCGTAGAGAGATAAGTGTTAAAAAAGAAACAAAAGATGTAATTCTTATTGCAGATTATGCGTAGAGATGAGAATAAAAAAACAAGTATAATTCTAATTGTGAATCATGCGTAGAGAGATAAGTATTAAAAAAGAAACAAAAGATGCAATTCTATATTGCAGATCATGCGTAGAGAGATGAGAACAATAAAAAAGAAACAAAAGGTGTAATTATATTTGTGAATCATGTGTAGAAAGAAAAAGAAACAAAAATCATGATACTAAATGTGAATCATGTTTAAAGAGATAAATATTAAAGAAAAAGAAACAAAAGATGTAATTTTATTTCTGAATCATGTAGAGAGATAATATTAAAAAAGAAACAAAAGATGTAATTCCAATTGCAGGTCATGCATATAGAGATGCAAATAAAGGAAAAGAAACAAAAGGTGTAATTCTATTTGCGAATCATGTTTAGAGAGATAAAAATTAAGAAAACGAAAGTGTAATTCTATGGATTGTGTGTAAGTGTAATGGACACAAACCCACAAGCAATTTTTTTACATCATGCATCAAGGGATAAGATCAAAGCAAAGAAACAAATGTTGGAATTCTGAGGAACATCTCTCACACTCTGGAGGAATGGTAGACTTTGATAAACAGTAGCTACTCTGGCATGCACACATCGCTCATTCTGTAATGAATTAGAGCACTCTGGCTATTGGGCGTGCATAATGATAATGTATACGCTAAAAAGTCTGCCTTCTTCTACCGAGCGCCTATAACCCAGAGGTAGAATCGCAGACTGACACCAATTCGGTCAGGTTTCAATCCTGAGTCTAACCATACTGATGAGCTGTGATACAGCGAAACAGATCTGTCTGCAGATGACTATATAAAGTAAATAGCTAACCTAAAGAGCCAACGAACCTACCAAGGTTTCACCTAACGGTACCCCTCCCCCGACCTTTTGGTGTTTGATGTCTTCTGGTTCGATCACATGGGCTTCTGAGTTTTCTTATCACCTTCTGTTAGCCTCTTTAGCCAACCTTCCCTGAAGATCCGTTAGGTGAAACCTTGGTAGGTTCGTTGGCTCTTTAGGTTACCTATTTACTTTGTTTGCTCTACTTGCGTACTGAGTATTTTTTTGTTTTAGGTTACTCGTCTCGGGTTTTTTTCTTTGGGCTATGTACTTTGACTGATGTTCAAGTGCTTAGCTTGGTCTTTTTTTTATTACCATTTTTTCCTTCCGCATATGTACTCGAAGGGTTTTTCGAAATGAGCATAGCGATAAGTTTACATATATATATATATATATATATATATATATATATAGAGAGAGAGAGAGAGAGAGAGAGAGAGAGATAAGAACAAAGAAAAAAAGCAACATTTTGTGGATCAAGGAGAGATTTCAAAAAAATTGCTAATTTGCTGATTTTGCACAGTGATAGAAAGAAAGATAAAGAAACAAAAGATGCAATTTCAGTGGATTTTGTAGACAGATAAGGAGAATGTCAAAGAATAGATAAATGTTGGTTTGAGGATCTTGCATGCACAGAGAGATAAGGACAAAAAGAAGATGTCTAAGCCAATCCATCAGCCTACTGATTGGTCTTTGTATCAGCCAATCAAATTACTTCTCACATTTCTTGCACATCCTGGCCTTTTAATGGTGCTTTCTATGATAGTTTGCTGTGTTTTGTAATTTTATATTAATTTTTTTTTGTTCCAAGTGAAGGCTTATAAAAAGGCCTCCATCTTCTTAGCACCGAATCTCCAAATGAGGCTCTGTCTCCAAAGGATTAACCATTCTTGAGTTACTGAATTTTAAAATATAGAAAGGAAGAAATGATAGACCAAAATTAAATGTGAAAAATTGGAAGGACAATTTCTGGATGTAAAAATGTACCTTATCACATTTATATACAGCAAAGTTTCTTTAGCAGTCTCAAAGCTATTGAATAGCATCATCATCATCATCATTTAAAGTCCATTTCCATGCTAGCATGGGTTGGACGGATTTTTTTTTGATGGCTCTGGAGTTGAACCATCAAGAAATATTGGAGCAAGTTGTACAGTTGTATACCCTTACTAACACCAACCAGTTTAGGAAACAGAAAACTCAGTGTTTTTATTGAAACACCATCTCTAGGAAGATTGCCTACCAAGGTTAGAGAGTTCAGCTTACCCTATTCTACACAGAATATGTGTATATAAAAAAAAATAAAATAAAATTTATATATATTATTGTAGATATAAATTAATACTATAGTAAATTAAAATCTTTGGATTTAAAATCAGAGGCTTTTAGAAATTGTTTTCTTAAGTTGAACATTGCAGTTTTTTTAAACGATGCATTAGATGTGGTTCTCTAATAGTTCTCAAAAAAAACAAAAAAACAGAACCTTAGGTTGCATTCTAATTTTTATGAAATTAAAACAAGTGGCAGGCAACAACAAAGAAAAGAGTTTGGTTTGCTTGTTGTTTTTATCTGAGATTAAGGATTTTAGAAGCAAGAGAAGAAAATTAAAAGTTGAGAAATAGTCAGGATGCACAAAATGTTAACCAGATTAATATCATTAGAAAAGAAAAGAAATGAAATAGGTTTTAACCATAAATGATTTCAGGAATTTTGACGAGTATTTATTTTAATCAATGGGGGGGGGGGGTATCACAACTTTTAATCAGGCTGTCAATCTCAGATCAGAAATAAATAAGGTTTTAATCAATAGTAGTAGATAGGGTTGCCTCTTATTGTCCAGTTCACACTCCCCCCCAGTCATCTGAACAGGAGAAGAGGTTCATCCCTCATTTCCTGTTTAGGATTGGGTTTCCAGTTACTTTTAAAGTCTACTTCAACTCTGTACTCCTGATATCTCTGCCTGAAATGAAATTTGATTTACTAATTAAATCTTGACCTCTTCAGGTCTAGAATTAGAAGTCTATTTTTCCTGTTATCTTACACAAACAAAACTCCACACAGTAACCCTCGACCTGGAGTGGCCTTTGGGACTTGTATTTGGTGAACTTTAGTAAAAAAAAAAAAATTAAAAATTAAATCTTGACCTCTTCAAGTCTAGAATTAGTTATCTTTCCTGCTATATTGCCTTTTCTTCTTATGCTAATGCAACTCTACGCAGTAATCCTCTACCACAAGTGGACCTTGGGCCTTATACTAGGTGAACATTAGTAAAAACAAAAAAATTTGAACAGATTCCTTTTACATGATTAAAAGTTGCAATGCAAGGGAATTGATAAAATTAAGATGAAAGTAAATACTAGTCAAAAAATTAATAATGGTTGACAATGCTTCATCTGATAAAAATAATGTTTCAGCAGTAATTTAGTATTTATATACAAACATTTTAGACACTTTTCTTTGTCAATTTTTTTTTTTTTTTACATACACAATGAAAGGAAAATTCACTGCAAATAATTTACACACACACATATACACAAAAGAATTCAATACATATTGTAAAAACTTAGTGTCACATTTAGCTTTACCTTTTTCCTGAACAAGACAATGTCATTTTCAGTCTTACAGTTGCTGAGTGCTTAAATTAGGCTGGTGCCAAACTTGGCTACTCACCATAAAAAGACGGCCAAATATGGATAACTAGGAAATAATTTCCAGCCAGAAACAAAGCAGAGCCACCAATCACAAATGAAGCTGTTACTAAGCCAATACAAATAAGAGATTGGCTCATTAAAGAGATGAGGCTCACATTTGGGGAATATATTTAGAGAAATATTTTTTTTGTATGTCAATCAACCATTTATTCAGATGATAGAAAACTGCAGAGATGAAGTTCATAACAAGCAGGTAGGACAGCACAAGGAATCAGCTGGAGCCAGCCATCACAAAGTTCTGTAAATGAATTAGACATTGAAAATGAATACCATTTGAGTTATTAAAAATAACAGGATCAATGATGACAGATGAAAATTGAGATATCATGTGCAATCTCAACATTATAGACTACATGTAAAAACTAAAATGTTTTAAACATTCCATTTAGAAAAATCCGAATTCGTCACGGAATGAAAAAGTCAATTCTATGTTTCAGTTTTTGTGTTTGTTTTTCAGCTTCAGGCAAGCGCACACTTTTTTAATCGAACTTTTGGACTGAATGAGACAAGAGGCCAGGATGGCTTCAGTTTTTGTGAACATGTGCTACGATTGACAAGCTTGAGTGGAATGTCTGGATGGCTACGTTTACAATGTCGTATGACCATCATCTTTGTTTTAGCCGAGAAGCCACAGTGCCGGCAACCAAATGGGTGCTTGTCCATGTGTGTTGGGATGTGTTTCTCCAGGACAAGAGCACTTGGGGTTGTATAAGAACAGTATGGGCAGTGCATCTTACAGCCCTGTGGAAAGAAGTTGTGCAGCGAGATGTGACGCTGAAAGTGTTCACGGTCAGACACTCGGAATAGGCACCAAGAGCAACTAAAGAATAAGCAACTCTTACTGCCCGTCGATACTGACATGTGTTTTTTAGCCTTAATCTTTAGTGATGAGGAAATCTTGAGAAGTGACCGAGATTTGGAAATCATTCTTTTTTTGGTTAAGATTCGATTCTGTGCCCGAACAGGAGATTTCCTGCAAGAGATTGAAAAAAATTTTCAGATAACTTGATCATCATTAACAAAAAAATGTAGAAAGAATTAAAAATTCAATCATAGCATTATATTGTAAAACTTTTTAAAAAATCATCAATATAAGTATTAACAGAAAATAATCAATTGTAGATATGAGGTTACAGCAATTATTGAGTAATAATGACAAACCCACAATCATATTGTTTAACTACCTCCAACCACCCCTCCTTAATTTTCTAAATAACTATGAATTCATCTTATATTTTCTAAAATAAATCCTTTTTACCATTTGTTTTTAAAATCACCTGAAGAACAACAATATCGTTCTGAAACATGAAAATATTTATGTAGTGATATGCTTTTATAAACTATTTTAACAAAATAATTACTATATATATATATATATATATATATATGAATTTTTGGTCATAATTAAATTAGACTAGTACTCAGTTGTACTAAAGTGTTCAATACATTTATATTGTAGAGCTTTTGAATATTTTTCATTTGGAAATTATTTATTTCTGCAATCTAGGTTTCAAACTAGGTTACGCAAATAACTAGGTTGTGTAGTGATATAATGCTTTTATAAAGCATTGTAATAACAAAATTACTATACATATATATATATATATATATATATATATATTAACAGATGTGCCAGGAATGGTTAAACATAGAAACCCGAACGCAAATATACTGTGGATGAACTAGCAATTAAAGCACTTTCTAAGCATTTTTCTTTGTAAATTGTTTTCTTTTTTTATGTCAAAATTATGGTCTGTTGCATTACAGCAACCAACTAATGCATTTAATATATTGTATTATGAGTTTCTTTAATACTTGCAGGTGATATAGAAAATTCCCCATTATGTTTTGGCTTCATGTTTTATTGATTAAGTCTTTTACTGTTTTCAATGTAGTTATGAGAAATTTTATATTGAGCTTAGATAAATTCTTTTTGTATTGTAGCTGTGATAGAGTTAGTGGGTAGAACAGCATATATTTTTGATTTGTTGGGTTTGTCAAGAGAGGCTGCTTTTCTATTTTGGAATATTTTTTGAGTCTTTTGTTTCACAGTGAATATGAAATAAGACGTTGGAGTGTCTTGAAAGTATTTTCAATATATTTCTCCTCTTTGTGTAAATACTGAGAGCTTCAAATTCTGGATGCTTTTAAGTAGAATACCATGATCATTCCAAATTTTATTTTGTTTCACAGAAAATTAAATCTGAAGACAAAAAAATGTATACATTTCATGTTTGTAGCTTTAAAAATCACTTCAAAGCACAGCTGAGTTTTACAAAGATGTCTTGTGATGGTCATACTCAACATTGATGTAGTAGTGGTCATTGTGTGTGTGTACATAAAAAACAAGGTGTTGACTTCAATGCCTACTTGTGTGTGTGTGTATATATATATATATATATATATACACAGTCAATCAAATACCACATCATTGATACACGCTTGAAAAATAATGTCTTTTCTGATTCATGACTAATCAGATTTTCCTGCAGTAGGTTGCCAGTTTTTTCTATAGTATATTGGTTGCCAACAAAGGCTACAGAACCCAATCTGTCCTGCTTTTTAACCCATAGATGGAGGGAGAAGAGATGGTTTAATACCTCCCCAAGGGTATTTGTGCATAAGTGAATAAAACAAATTTAACTGGATTTCAAACTCGGCTCTTCGATTTCATTCTGAGCTGATATCTACTGTATAATGCACATTACAGGGTGAGTGAAAGGTAACTCCTCATTTTGAAATACTTGTAATTTATTTATTAACTATAATTCTTACAAGAAATTGAAGTGAAAGAAAAATGTTTAGCATGAAGTTTTATTTAAAATTCAATATGGGCACTAGATTTTGCTACCAGTTTCTCAAGCTGCCTAGGAATTGTATAAACTGCTTTCACCAGGAACTTTTGTAGTATGGAAGACAACTTCTTGTATTCGCCCTTCAAGTTCTTCATTTGGTATAGTAGACTTGATCCTTAAATCAATTCCAAAGAAAAAAGTCAGAGGGTGTTAAGTCAGAAGTCCTGGCTGACCAGTCATACATAGAGTTACTTTTCAATTACCCTGTGTGTGTGCATGTGTATATATAACAAAAAATTTTAACAAGTAACTGATATTAGTATTTCAGTTTCAAATAGACAAACCAGGAAAATTATTCTATTTTTTTTTTTTTCAGAGAAATATCCACCAGGGATATCCTAATTCCAATCATACCTTTTAATCAATTCAGGAAATTTCCTCCCAGCCTTTAATTTATGCTGCTCATTTTTGCAACCACACTTTATTTAGTATTCATAAATCTTACAGTCAATATTCTTTATTCCAACCGTTACATCTATTTGAAACTCAAGTGTAAACCAAAATAAAGAATAAATTCCAAAAAGGTTAAAAAATAAAAAATAAAATTAAAAAAAAAACAATGCATTCAATGCTATGTTGAAATAGATGCTTTATTTGAAATAATAATTATAAATTGATAAATTGTGAATTTATGCTGAATTTTTTTCCAGATAAAAAAAAATATCAAGCATAATTAAAATATCTTACTATTCAATATTTACACTAATTACATTCAGGCTATTGTCCTCATCTTTGTTGTTATTATCACGTTTAGATTGTTGTGCCATACAAATATCCTCAGATACAATACAGATAACTTAATGAATTCTGAATTGAACCTTTATTTAATCTACAGATGTAGACTGTTCTCATTCTACTGCTCATGTCAGGGATACCATCTAGTTCTTATTTTCATTTAGCACTGCTCAGTTATTGCTCATCTTTCCACTGAGTGCAATCCCAGCCCAGGGATCTAATTCACAATCACTATATTACCAAATTCACAAATTACTACTTATCTACTAGGCCATTGGAGCTCTAAACCTAACCTACCTGCTGATGTCATATTTTACTATCAGACCAGAATGTTCATGTAGGTTGTTATATGCACAACATTTCAGCCATTGCCTCCTCCTGCCTTCTTCAGGTATGCCATTCTACTCAGTAAACTTCTCCAAATTTTGAACTCAGGGCTTTCCCAGGATTCAAGGACTGAAATTGATGCATGCATACACACACAAACTGATGGTCAGCAATTTTAAAAAAAAAAAATCTTTGTGATTTATCTTTTAATAGTTTGACAGATGAAATATTCAAAAAAGCTACAGCTGATTCTAATAATTCATGTCACATGGATCAGTTGGAAGCGGTGAAAAAACCTAAGTGTTGAAAGCTAAAACACAACTGAATGTAGACCTGGTTATGTTACACATTTTGTGTAGCATTCTACACAGTTTGGAGTTCTACTACACTTTTAAATCTTGAATTACATACTTTAATTCTGATTGCTACACATTTCAGCTATCTAGACTACTCATGGTTTGTAAATGTCACAAAAATTCTTGATTGCTGCACATTTCCTGTGAAGTATAATGATTTTAATGAACAGAACTACAAATGAAAATTTTCACAAAAAGACTACACATTTTAGCTACCCCTACTACTTATAGCTTTTGTTGTAAATGGCACAGAACACAATGATGCTAACAATTTTTCATTTCATCTAGTTTAGCATTCAGCTTCTCTTTCAATTTTAATATATCTCTAAGGATTTGTCCTTTGCAGATATTCACATGGCATTAGACTTTGCAGTAAGTGAGAAATTCTGAATCTGTTTAGCTTTCTCTGCATAGATGTCAGCTGACTTTTCTTTTTTTAATCATTTCACCCCAAGTAAGGCATTCCACTGCCATTATTGCACTTGGGGCTACATAGGAGAAGGTAAATAGAAAGAGTGGTTAGATATATAAAATGTCAGAAGGGGGGGGGGCTGATAGGTAGTTGGGAGGATGGGAAGAGTGTTTGAAAGAATGGAAGCGAGTTATTGTGTTAGGAGGTGTCTATTGACTTTACATTTAAACTCCTGGAGATTGTAGCTGTCCGGGAAGCAGTCATGTGGAAGGGAATTCCACAGTCGGGAAGTACGAGAAAAGAAACTGTTGGAGTAGAAGTTGCAGTTGCATTTTATCGGTTTCACTGTAAAAGGGTGGGATCTAGTTGCTAATCTAGTATCTCGTGCAAATTCGAACCTAGGGGGCACCAGTGATCTAAGTTCATAGAGCAGAAGCCATGGAAGTATTTATAGAAGAGACACAGGGAAGCCACGTCGCGCCGGTGAGAGAGAGACTGCAGGCGGTCTGCCAAGTCAGTATCGATCACATTACAGACCCTCCGCTGTACCTTGTCGAGAAGCCCAAGGAGAATAACACTTGTGTGCAACTTTCAAGTTTGTCTTTTTCAGTGTTCAGTTTTTCAATTTCCAAAAGCGTAGATTTCCATTTTTGTTCAGCTGTTTTTTCTTGCCTCTTTTTCTTCCCAGCCACAAGGTATTGCTTGTATGCTGTTCTGGTATTGGAAGCAATGCAGGAAAAAGCCTTAGTCATGGGAACATTCCATGCAACTCCAACTGTAGCCAAATAGTCCATGATAATGTGCTGAGTCTGTTTCATATTGTCAGTAGAAATTTCCTTAATGACTGAGAAACCTTTCTTTACTACTGAGGTCTGTACATGAAAGAGTACCACTAGTAATCTGCAAACACTTTTCCAATGTTTTTGATATTTTATGTTGCTAGACAAAGAAAAGTAGAACAATGTGTTCAGACAGTCTTCATATTTGCTAAATTTCTTGCAAGCAATATTTCCACCAGCCTCCCCACTCAAACACTTTGCACTGGCTGATGATGTCATCAGACTTGCTGACTTCTTTTCTATCCATCATGTGAGAAAGACATCTTTTTAGACTGTCTTCTCTGGCAGATTTTTTTTCACAAATGGATCCAAGGTTCAGCCATGCAAGTGACATACAAGAGGGTATCTAATAAATATATATATATATATATATATATATATATATATATATATATATATATATTGCCAACGTTTCTCAATTATGGTGATGAACATTGTCTTTGTTGCAATTATGCATGCAAACAGATTTTTTTTTTTTTTTTTTGACACATTTTCTTTTTTGGATAACTTTTGCTGACATATTTTACCAGAAATGATTCAATGTCTTTCTAAACAGACAGAAAAATTTGCAGTTTCACTGAAAATAAAACATCATTCATGTTTAACGGCACCAGAGAAAGACTTGGTCTGGACAGTTTTGTTTTTGTCCCCCCTCCCAAATCTTAAATTTGATGACATCTGACTAAATGTCTAGTTATTCATGTTTATATATTTTCTAGCCATCTATGGCAGAAATACAAAAGGTTGCTAGATTGAACTTTTAAATATAAAATCAAGCAATAAAAGCTAAATAAGTTTTAATATATTTCATCATTTTTTCACACTTACAACAAAAGCTAGAGATACAGGTTATTATTAGCTTGGAAACTTTAAAAATAACATACTTTTTTTTTTTCAAAGACACATGAAAGGCACATTTTATTCTATCATCCTCCTTCTCGGCTACATTTTCTTTGATTCTCAGATTTGTTACTTTTGACAACAATTAGACTAACAGTTTACAAATATACTTTGACACAGCGCATAAAGTATATTTTTTCAGCCTGAACTCATTCTACTTTTGAAACTGACATATGAATAAAATTTTAATTGTTCAAATTTTAAAAAACCCTGATAAATTTTTCAAGATTCTACTAAAATGTTTTTTATTACTGTAAAATAATTTACTTTCCTTTCAAATACAAATTCGATTTATCTTTGATGGAGATGTTTGTCTCTGATGTCTTTTATTTTTGCTTTGCTTCTTTTCTTGCTGAGTAAGGGTAACAGAAGAAAACGCACCTTCATATTATTTTTCCCTTTCTTTCTCGTCACCTAGACTAGAAAATACAAAAATAACTTTGAGGTCATGAACTCATTCACGTCAAGGAAACAAACCACTGCTTGCAATAATTTCCAAATATCACTGACTAATAAAAAAAACATTTTTCTTAAAGAACAATTTTAGATTATAAAAAAGCCAGATTACTGGGATTTGGCATTTTGACTTTCATGAATTGAGAAACGGGATATGTGGGCAGCACAATTTAGAAAATTCCAGGACTTTTCAAGCTCTAGAAAAGGCCCTGTCAATTTTCCAAGACATGTACAGACTCTGTAATTATTCTCATTCATCTCTACATGCTTAGGGAAGATAATTCATATCAGTTGATAGTCACCAGTCTTATTCCTTTTCTGTGTCAGTTCTACTGAAACAGGCTATGTGATTTTTCAGCACAACCAGACACAGGGAACCTACATCTGCCAGAGAACCAAACATGTTTTAACAAACATTTTAATTAGGTACCTCCATTTTTTCATGATAATCCAACAATCATTTTATTTTTGAAAGAATTTTCAAATTATGTTGTACAATGGAAACAAAGGCATTAAAATTTCAATAGTAAACACTGATTCAATGCTGACAGAAAAAAAGAAAAAGAATTTTTAATCAAAATTTCGAACAAGTCAGAAAGGATTAAAAACTATTAAAAAATACTTTGGTCTTAATAATAATATAAACATTTTAATGATAAAACTTATTTTTTATTAAGTTTGGGGGATTTTTTTTTTAATAAATTTTAGCAAAAAAAGTGGCGGTACTAATTTTAATCCACTAAACCATTTGTCATTTTACAACATCTGATGGCTGAGACAACCTAAGTATAACAAACAAAATGAGCATGCTGATCTGTAATAACAAATAGTGGTTATATTTCTTAACAAAAGAGATTCAAAACACAATTACAAGAGATAATTAGCTAATGTTTATAATGCTTTACTTCTTCAGTAAATGCACTTTTAGGCATTAAACATAGCTTTTATTAACAAACTGTATATATTCTTCAGACACCTTGTCCATATAGACATTAATTTTTTTATTAGACGGATTTTAGTCAATAACACAATAATACTCATGCACACAGTAAAAAGAACCTTCAGATATTGAATCAAAACAACCCACACTTGATAAAATAACATTTCAATCTAGTCACAACACATTACATTGCATTGCATTTAGACATATGGTTCTGTTAATATTTCGGTCTCTCACGCGGTGTGACGTCATAGAACCGCATTACAAATTTACAAACTGCGTCAGCTATTTGGTGACTGTTATTGTTGCTTAGCAATGTTTTATGTCAACACAAGATAAAATCATCTTTGATGATGGATGTATTTATGTTAACGTCCATGTATCCTTTTTGAAGGTGGCTCATGTGAGCCGAAAGCTTAGAACCAACATAATAAAAAAATATCCAACTGTTGGCAATTTTTGTCTTTATTTTCATCTGAAATTAAAGTGAAAATACAATGTTTAGAACGGCTCATGATTAAACATAATAGACATTCATTGTCTGTTATATTTAATTAGTATATGTTTAGAAAAAAAAAATTATATATATATATATATGATAAATAAAGAAGAACAAATAGGAAACATCTCAATCTAACGTTTCACTTATATTAAATGTCTTCAAAAGTCAAGAGAGAAATTAAAAAACACCAATATTTTGTGTTTTTTCATTTTCCTCTCAATTTCTGAAAAAGCTTTAATAAAAATGAAACGTTAGATTAAGATATGCTTATTTTTTTCTTCCTTATTTTATCATCTTGTCAGATTTTAATCCATGTATTCAACTCTCTCTCTCTCTATATATATATATATATATATATATATATATATAATTTATGCATTCGGATAGTAATCCCTCCTTAACACATTTCATTGAACAACACTTACAAGGTATTTTTGTTAAGCTTTTTTATTATTTTTTTTTTATGCATACAAGTGTTTTCTTAATGTTTATAATTAGGCTGGTAACGCCACCAGACTTTCAAGACAACTGACACTACATCTCTATGAGCAGAGTTCAATACATTGAAACTAGCATAGAATCATGCTAACATCCATATGCAACATACTTGGGAACACAAATGTGATATGTGCCTTTCATTCAAGAAGTGATGGAAGACCACATTATAAAAAAACAAGCAAACAACCCTTAATAACATCTATTATGAACCTTACCGCAATGTATTGACTGTATCTGGAAATTAAGAATATGTCTACTTTCAGCAACATTTATACAAGCTACAATAGCACTTACCATTTTGTTTGCCAGCAAAATTTATTTTCAAACATATCTGGTGTATATAAATGGTTATTATATGAAGAGTTCACCATCTGTCTTGGAATTTATCTAGCATAGAAATTAAATCTAGTTTATTGAGCCCATTATTAGCTGAAAGCTGAGAGGTCTTGGAGAAAAGGCAAGAAAACTTTTCAGTCAGTTAAGTGCCATATGCGATACACACTTGGGTGATCATGTCTTGAAAGAGACATGACTGACTGGGCAAAAGATTTCCTGCAGTAGGTTGTCATTACTTTCTGCGGTAGACTGGTTGCAAAAAAAGGCTATAGAATACAATCTGTCCTGTTATTTGACCTATAGCTGGAGGGAAGAAACAGATTAATACTTTTCCCAAGGGTATTTGCGCGTAAGTGAATGCAACGAATTTTACTTGAATTCGAACTTAGCTCTCCGATTTCTCATTCTGAGTTTATATCCACTGCACCACTAAGCACATCTTAAGAAAACTTGTACATTTTCTTTTTAAAGGCCATGTCTTTCCAGGATGAAGGTGACTGGTTGCCTACTTCTACCGAGTGCCTATAGCTCAGAGGTAGAATCACCGACTGATGCCAATTCGGTCGGGTTTCAATCTTGGGTTAAAAAGCAATCAGAGTCTAACTGTACTGATGAGCTGTGATACAGCGAAACAGATCTGTCTGCAGATGACTATATATATATATATATATATAGAGAGAGAGAGAGAGAGAGAGGCAAGTATGCAGGCTACTGTTGGAGTGTCAGTGACTAAAGCAGTTATCCCACTCCAAGTTCTTTCAAGTAAGGTAAGTGAGCTTAGCAACCCAATATGATGAAAAATAAGACCTATCAAAATGGAGGAACTCTTGATGAGTTAACAGGCAGCTAACTAGAGATAGTGTCTCAATAAATCATCATGGAGGAGGTGACAGGAAATCATTCCACTATCAATCCCCAAGAATATCATGGCAATTATCAAACAAAATATGAAAGCTGATGGCGTGAAGGGGATTAAGTCTATGGGAATGAACTCCTCTACTTGAACATGTGCAACAGGTGTCAACTGACACATCATCGAGCAACTGTTAGCATAAACAGTATAAAGGAGATGCCTCGCTCGGTAATGAGACGTGTCACCTGATTGTCAGCCAGTGACTGTTCACATCAAACAAAAATATAATTCTTGAGACATCATTTCAACATGATGCAAAGCAGGCAGAAAACAATGCCAAGACATGGAACGGAATACAGAAAAATACACAAAGAAATAAGAAACAAATGCAGACAGGCGAATGACTCAAGAATGTGCAGAAATAGAAAGAATGAGTAAAGAAGATATGCATAAAAAATAAAAGAACTAACAAGACAAAAGACATGCTCATCGACAGGCTGCATAAAATCCAAGGACAGAGTGCTGATATTAGAGAAAGACAAACACTTCAGATGGAATGAATACATCGGAGAGCTCTTTCACAATGAAAGAAAACAACCAGTAATACACAGAAATATTGATGGACTGGAAATATTAAAAACTGAAGTGGAAGCTGCACTGACCAAAATGAACAGAAACAAAGCAGCAGGACCAGGTGGTAACAGAGATGCTGGCAGCCTTAGACAATTTCAATATAGACAAGATCACAGAAATAATAAACAATATCTACAACAGTGTTGATATACCAAAATACCTAAGTAGATCTATTTTCATAGCACTACCTAAGAAACCAGGTGCAAACAAATACAAACTCCACAAAACAATGAGCCACATAGCAAAAATCATGATGTGACTGCCCTTGTATTGCAACGTTGTAAGCAACGTTGAGCCTGGTCAGTACTTACGTGGGTGACCACTTGGGAATACCAGGTGCTGTTAGCGTTCACGGATGTGCGTTGTGGTGCGGTGGATGTCGGCTTGGAGGGGGAAATCGGTGAGCCGAGTTCCAATTTCAGTCGAGCACACTGCACTCACTTGCGCACTAGTACCCTTGGGAAAGGTATTAATCCGTCCGTTCCCTCCAGTTATGGGTTAAATAACGGGGTAGGACTTGGGACCCTGCCCTTAAACAAATCCCAATGAGACTTGCTCCGTCAGGGAGGAAGCCCGCTCAACCCGACTAGGGTGAATGCGGCATACATACATACATACCTTGTATTGGAAGAAAAAAAAAAGGCATTCCAGGATATTGGAGTAAGAAATTCACAAATGGATAATTAAGTGAAAAAAAAAAAAAAAATTCAAGGCTACAATATGAAATGTAATAATAACTAGTATGAATAATAATAACTAGTATGAATATCACAGATTTGTGATTATGTAACACTAGATTCATATTCTTAGAATATATTTCAATGATTTGTGATTATGTAACACTAGATTTATATTCTTAGAATATATTTCAATGATTTGTGATTATGTAACACTAGATTCATATTCTTAGAATATATTTCAATGATTTGTGATTATGTAACACTAGATTCATATTCTTAGAATATATTTCAATGATTTGTGATTATGTAACACTAGATTTATATTCTTAGGATATATTTCAATGATTTGTGATTATGTAACACTAGATTCATATTCTTAGAATATATTTCAATGATTTGTGATTATGTAACACTAGATTTATATTCTTAGAATATATTTCAATGATTTGTGATTATGTAACACTAGATTCATATTCTTAGAATATATTTCAATGATTTGTGATTATGTAACACTAGATTTATATTCTTAGAATATATTTCAATGATTTGTGATTATGTAACACTAGATTTATATTCTTAGAATATATTTCAATGATTTGTGATTATGTAACACTAGATTCATATTCTTAGAATATATTTCAATGATTGGGTTAGTGTCCAAAATGGTTCTTCATTTTTTTTTCTTTCATTATTCGTCCAGTCAGAATTTCATGAATTATTCTTTTTTTTCTTCTTCCCAACCCACACCAGACATTTTTTCTTTATGTATTTTTTTTGCATTTTCACATTTTTTCATATTCGTTTGACATTTTTTTTTAATTTAGAAACAAAGACTGTATAAAATATATTACAATTTGAAAATATTAAGAACTATTTTGACCGTTACATGTTAGTTTTGGTAAGAAAAGCTAATGTAAGATGAAATTAGTAGAAGTTATATTGAAGAATACATTAAAGTTGTTCACATTTGTTATAACACAATGAAAATCAATGAAAAATTTAAACACCATATGTCTATATGTTAAAGATTTATACCAGCTTGAATACTAATTTGTTTTACTTTTTATGGTTTTTATCCAGGTATTTAAAGTCAAAAATACATTTAGATTGTAAGACTTTTTTGGAGATAATAATGATTTACTGATACAATTCCTACTAAATAACCAAGAAGCTGGGAGGAAAAAAGATGGATTCATACTTTTCCCAAAGGTTATATTAACAAACCTGACTGAAAATGGAACTCAGCTCTCCAATTTCAAACTATTATCCATCACATCCAAGCTTACAGCACCTGGTATCCCCAAAGTGATCACCCACCTAGATACTGACCAGGTTCAACATTGCTTAACTTCAGTGATCATATGAGTGAATACTATTTTAAAAACACCTGTATTAAAGGTGATGTAATGAAGTGTAGAGGATAAGTTATTTTTTTCTAGTTCTTCTTAGAGGTATAATGGCAATATTTGCTGTTTCCTTATAATGAAACATTTGGCATTCATAACAATAGCATTAGCTATTTCCATGTAAGGAAATATTTGGCATTCATTGACCAAGCAGTCAGTGTTGCTTTCAGTTGAAATTTATAAAATCTTTCTATTAAAGGAAAATAGGTTTCTCAAATCTAATAGCAGTTATCACTTTTCAGTATTGATGGCGATCTCCTTCCTAACCTTTTGTTTATAGTAGTGTGGAACGCTAATATCTTGATTATGCCATTATTTTCTCTTCAAGTTATATATATATCTATTTTAATTGTTGCTTCTGTTAAAAGTCCTTAAGTGATGAGATTTCTGTTATTTGGTACAGTTTTTTTGTGAATCTGTAATGCCAATAAATAAGTTTCAAAGGATGGTCCTTGCTAAGACCTACATTTTTAATTCTCTCAAAACCATTTTCAATATTGATCTGAGAAAGCAGCTGTACACATATTTCTGAATGAGTGTGGTATCAATGAAACAAGGTTATTTAAAAACATCACTCAAGCTTTTAGGTTAAGGTTTCATTTTCGTAGCATTTTGCAGTGTTGAATGAAACTAACCCTAGCACAGCCTATTCTATGTTCAAATTCCTTACCTTCAATACTAAATTTATAAGTAATGCAATAAAAACAGATATTAAGAGGAAACTTTAACTACAAGAGTTTGAAAAGTGAAAAAAAATAGAAAACTCGATTGAGGAAATTAAAATATAGTGTATACCGACTATAAAAGGAAAACATTAAGAAAATGCACACGTACCAATAAAATATTACAATGAGTATGTTTATATACAGATCACACTAAGTCCTAACAAACAATTCTGTTTGTTTACAAAGTTGTTTTGAGTTAATAAAACTTGTCTCGAGGACTTTTAAGTGAAAGTAAGAATGTGACCTGCTCAAAATTGAGAATGTTCTCACAGAAGGATGATGCAGACTTCTAATTTTTAACACAGTCTAAGATTGCAACTCCAGATGTTTGAATTTGAATTTTTGTTTAACGGCATATCAACACCTCTGTGTGTTATTTAATGCCAAAAAGGTGGGGTTTTAAGATTTTTTTAATTTTAGAAAACTGAAGATATCTTCTAGCTTTATATTCAAAAATTTATTGCTGGTAATAATTATTTTTCTTTCAAAAATGTATTATGGCAACAATTTTCTATTTTCATTCAAAAATGTATTATATTAATAATTTTTTTCCCCTTTAAAAATATATTATGGCTTAAAAAATGTATATTTTTCTATAAAAGTCTATTTTTATACTTTCTTAGTGTTTTGACCCTAGTTTGGGGATAAATTATTTGCCCATAGCTTAGACCCTAACAGGTGCTACCACTCCAGGTCAGGGTGGACCTGGGAACAACAGCAACTAAGAGTTGGTTTCATGCTCCTCATAACCTCCCAATTAGAGGCATTGCTGCCAGATGCAGTTTACAGTCATACCCAGGACCACAACCCCAGATGTGATGGAACATTTATATAAATTATCTAGTCAATCTTTTCTAATAAACATTGGGACATACTGATCACTTCTCTTTTCTATTTTTCTTTAAACAGAAATGGTTTCACTTTTAAAAAAAAAAGCCTTTATGGAGTCATTAGTTACTTAGTAATATATATGAAGCTGTTTTAAAATACTTCAAGGCCAATACAAGCTCACTGATGCCTCCCTCTTCAATAATTTACTCGAGCAACCAGACTTGCAACAAGGTCCCACCCTTTTACAGTTAAATCAACTAAATTCAGCTGCCACTTCTACTCCATCAGCTTCCTTTCTCACACTTCTCACCTGTAAAATTCCCTTCCATGTAATTGCTTCCCTGACAGCTACAATCTCCAAGAATTTAAATGCAATGTCAATTCCATTTCTTGTCCACTTGACTCCCGTCCTTCCCTTGTCCTTTCCCCCCATCACCTCATGTGTTTTGTTCATTTCCTTTCTCACAACTGTCTTCACACTGGTATTCCCATCCTTCTCTTGCCCTTTCTCCAACATCCCCTGTAACTGGTTCGTCTTTCTCTTTGCTCTCTTCCTGCTTAAACTTTCACTCTTTTCTTATTTGGCCCCTGCGCACCAGTGGCAGTACTGCCTTGCTTGGGATGAAACAAAAAAAAAAAAAAAAGAGAAATGCATTTCACCATAAAATTAAACCAAATATTAAATTCTACCTTAAACTTCTGACATATAAAAGGAAATGATGACATCATTTTTCTGGATTTTCAGAGAATGATACAAAAGTCAAACATTATAGAATTTATATTATTTCTTCTACTGTAGATTTACTATTCAAAGAAATTATCACTTCTTTTTTTAAAATCATTTCATTGTTTTGTAGCTATTTTATATTCACAAAAATATTTACTGTTTGGACTATTGTCCACATCTCTACTACCATGTTCACAACATTTCGGCCTTCTTCAGGTGCTAGGAATTTCAAACCAAAACTTTTATTACTATCACTGGGGTACATCATTCTCATTCCATGTATGATGCCACTTTTGGTAACCATGTAGTTATCTCCCTTTAACTTAACACTTTTAAGTTATTTGTTCACTACTGCTGTAGCCTGGTATTGAACTCACAACACTGAATCATGTGAATTCTGGGACTTATAAATCAAATGTCTCAGTAACCACTTTTTATTAGAGCTCATAATGCAATTTTTGATACTAATGATTTTCTCAAGCACTCTGTATTACTGGTTCCCATATTGTATTCATTTTTATGCTTAGTCGAATTAGATTTTTGTAGCCTACCATATGTGCTGATTCCTTAAGTTTACGCAGTTTCAAGCAGTGTTCTCTATTTCAACTTCATCTCATAGGGGGTGGTGATCCTCTTCCTCCTTCCATACTTGGTCACCTATGACTGATTGTTCTATCTACTCTTGTGCGATGTTCTTGCAGCCTTACCTTTATACTTCTTTCCATACTACATGAAATGGCATACACACAATCCTTAGTCATGTTCTCCACTATTGGATGGTCCTATTCGGGAGAGGTACCTGAGAAGTGTGGAACCACTTCTGAAGATTGTCCCGATGTCATTTGGACCACAAATCCTTTGTATTTTCTCTGATAACCACTTCACATAGAGTAGACAGACCGAGGCTGTTTTCTGAGAGTTGTTATCCTCATGCACCATCCCTCCTATGTTTGTTGTAACTGTTGGTTGTCATGTGCCCTGGATAATTATTACATTGTAAGGTACTGCTGACTATGACCATTTCCTGTTTGTATGTCTCTGAGTCACCACTTATGACTTTTGCTCAACGTTGCAAGCAGTGGGCAATCCCTTTCTTTACCTTGTAAAAGATAAGGCATTGTTTGGTGAATGCTGGCTAGCTATATAGAGATATTTCGAACTCTCTCTCTCTCTGTTCAAGATCTTAGTACATCCAGTAATGCTAGTTTGTTGTCAATAACTTTTTCCATTGTGAACTGTATCAATAATCTTATTGAGTTCACGTGGTTCATTAATGTCTGAACCTTGTCCTGGTGTGGCAAGAGTATAAAGGTGTTATCAATGTATCTCAGCCATAGAGTTGGCTTTAGAACTGTGGATTCTAATGCCATCTCTTTAAAGTATTCCATGTATAAGTTAGCCAATCATGGGGATAATGGCAAGACCATTGCTAAATACTACCTCAGTAAATACTAATAAATTTACCTGAGAAAATATAGTGTAAATACTACCTCATCTCAGAAGTTTAGACAAATATTGCAAACTTATATATGTAAAAAAAAAAAAAAATTATATTATCATATTTTTATGGCTTTTACATTCTGTAAAAGATTATATTTCAACTTCATTTATAAAGTAGTTTTATTTTTATGTATTTAATTCTTATTTGCAAATTTTATATATATATACATACATATCTATATATATATATAAAAAGTCTTATATAT
The DNA here is from genome assembly GCA_037127315.1 of Ascarosepion bandense. Lineage (NCBI taxonomy): Eukaryota > Metazoa > Mollusca > Cephalopoda > Sepiida > Sepiidae > Ascarosepion > Ascarosepion bandense. The sequence continues at coordinate 9,347,806 of JBBBDQ010000548.1, read as the reverse complement.
AGGTATGATATAAAACCTAAAATATCTTTATTCTTTGATATAAACCAGTTATAATAATATAGGTCTACTCAAGTTAGGAGGTGTATGCACAGGCTTTATGAGATATTGAGGCTATAACCATTTAATTACATAAAGGAGTTGGAGGTGCCAAAAATAGAGGAGTCAGAGGTTTCGCATTCCGATTCCACAGCCCTGGATTACATGGGGTGGGGTGAATATTTGAGCATTCCCAGATTCAAAAACATAACTGTTCATAACATTTTCACTATGACTGTACTACAATTATTGCAGAAAAGTAGAGCTTTAATTATGCTAAGTTATGATAATAAGTTTATGCAAGTGCACAAGATAATTTGAGTGTTGATAAGAACTGGATAACAGAAAAATGCATGAGGATAGTTAAGCATCCTATTGTATTTAGAGCTTTCAGTGGGTTATTTTTGGAAGACTAAAATATATTTTGTATGTAAATTAATGAGGAATTACTTCTTTACTTTATGTCATAAGAGGAGAAACCTGAATTAATGTACAGTACCAGCCATAATTATCAAGTCACCCCATTTTTTTTTTTTTTTAAAGAAATGATGTATTTCATACTATTTTGAGTATTTATTGCCAAATGAAAATAAAATGGTTCTTTTGTTATTATTACTTGGCAAAGTTTTACAAGGCAAGGAAGCAAAGATGAACTCATCTGAATCACCCTAAATTTTCTTGATTCTTTCATTGATGAAACTGCAATATAGGTAATTATTAAATATTTATAAATTCATTTGATGCACATGTTATTGTGCAATATTAACAAAATAACCATTCTATTTTCATTTACAATTATTCACTTGGCAATAAATACTAAAAAATTGTATGAAATACATCAATACATCATCTTTTTAAAACACTGGGATGGCCTAATACTTATGGCTGGTAGTGTAGGTCTTTCATTAAAGTGAAGAAAAATGAACATTTTTTTCTTTAAATTATAAAAACCAGTAAATCAAATATCACCACTAACATCTCTGCTGTTAACATTACTAATACTAGGTCTTTTTGGTTTTCTTAAATAGTCCCCACCTGCACCCCATGTACCAAAAGTAGAATATTTCTTGAAAACATTTAAGATGAAAAAGCATAAATTGAAGAAGTGGGTAGCATTATTCTAGAGAGGAAAGATTTATTGAGCAATCCCAAACCCAAAAATATAAACTTTCATATTTTTGTTTTGACTGACAGGTCTACAATGATTATAGAAACATATGACCTTCTTCCACAGCAGACAATGAACATTAAGATAAGCAGATATAGAGGGTCATTTTGGTGCTCTACAAATGCTCAAAAATTGTTCCCATGTAAATTCATAGTAATTGTTTGCTTTACACTATTTTGGATAAATCTGAATTTGGTCTTTCATAAAAGTGAAAGGAAATCAAAGAAAAACATCCATGCTGATATTAGATTAATAAACAACTGATAAAGTCTCCATCGAACAGCAATAAGGCAGTCATCACCTTATCATCAAACATGTAAAATATGGCTACTGTCAGTTAAAAATGGTTACTGTTTTAAAAATACATTTCTATGTTATTTTAAACTTAAATTAAATAATATTTGTTTCAAATCAGATTAATCAAAAAAATTTAATTTACCTAATTTTCCTCAAATAAAATTTCGAAATAGTATATTTTTGAAAGATATTTAATAGAGAATTACGTTTCAATGAAAGACAACTAAAAAGACCATAAACTATTTTTTTTAGCTTACCCCCACCAAAAAAAAGTGAATCGATTCTAATATAATTTCTGCTTGAAAAATACACTACAAAAAATGGCCAAAAATTTTTTTAATTTTTTAAAATCTCAAAAGTTTAGATTCCAATCAATATAATTTCTGTTTGAAATACACCAGAGTATTTTGCTTACTGGAAATAATAAGTTTAATCCTTTAGCTTTCAATTAAAACCTAAATGAAAGTTTTAAGAAAATTTTTTCACTTGAAAAAATTACCTTAGGTATCATGAATTAACAAAGGTCCCTAATCTGAACTAATGTTGACCTTAATAAACGTGAAGGGAAATCAAAAATAAAAACATGACTGCAGACAATATTAGATTAATAAACAACAAATATTTTAATTTTTATTCACATCATGAAAATAACATCTCTGCTGATAGAACTTTGTAGATACTCAATAAAAAAAAAAAAAAACAGCCAGATTAAATTATACAGCTCTTTCCTCTTATCTACAAGAGGATATGTTCAAATTTATATAAATGAAGAATCCAAGCTTTTTTTTTTTTACCACTATCTCAGAATTTCAGTCACTTTCTCACTGATGTGACATGGCTTTCCTCTGTCTTTTCTACAAATATTTTCATGGTGACTGCTCTGATGAGCTTTTTACCCTGGTGCCCCAACCACGTGAATTTCAGCATGCTACTAGATTGGCATCTAGGTCCCACCATTTTATCACTAAAATGTAACTGCCACTTCTACTCCAACGGTTTCTTTTCTCCCATTTCCTGCCTATGGAACTCCTTTATTTGCTTCCCTGATAGCTACAATCTCCAAAAATTTAAATGCAATGTCAGTTGCCATCTTCAGTTTTCTTAAATCCCATTCATCTTTTATCCTTTCTTCAATACCCACTGTACCAAGTCTTCTCTCACTGTAACCCCTTGTGCAATAGCGGTAGTCCCACTTTGCTTGGGGTGAAATGATTAAAAAAAATAAATAAATAAATAAATAAATAAAACTATCCTCCACCCATACATCCCAATTTTTTTTAATCATCCAAAAAATTTCATACTGTTTCAAAATTAAAAGGTTAACTTAACAAAAACACTATTAAAATATCTAGAAAATAAATTGGTTAAAATTTATAACAGATTTTGGCTTATTCATTATAACTTTACACAGAAATGTTCATACTAATTAATACAGCTTCTCTGTGCCTTTTCTACAAATATTTTCATGGTAATTGTTTTAGTAAACTTTCCTCTATGGTACCTAGACTTTATGAATTTATGTGCGTTGTGGTACAGTGGATATCGGTTCGGAACGAGAAACCGGGGAGCCGAGTTCGAATTCCAGCTGAATCCATTGTATTCACTTACGTGCAAATACCCTTGGGAAAGATATTAATCTGTCTTTTCCTTCCAGTTATGGATTAAATAGCAGGACAGATTGGGTTCTATAGCCTTGGTTGGCAACAAGTCTACCACAGAAAGCAATGGCAACCTACTGCGGGATAATCTTCTGCCCAGTCAGTCATGTCTCGAAAGAGACATGATCGCCCAAACGTGTATCACGTATGGCACTTAACTGACTGACTAGATTGGCAGCAAGGTTACCTCAGTTTACACTTGAAATGACTACATGTAACCATCAGTTCTATGCTAACAGTTTCTTCTATCACACGTCTCACTTGTGAAACTCTTCCAGCTCCCTGCTTCCCAATCAACTTTGATCTTCAAAAACTTAAGTGCAATGTCAATCATGTACTGTCTTCTTAATTCTTGTTCTACTATTGTTTGTTCCCTTGCCTTAATAATGTTCTTTGATCTCATATTCTCAAATGCTCAGTAGCCTCTTGCATCTTAGTGACTTTATTACCTTACTTGGGTTGAAATGATTTTAAAAAAACTCTTTGTCTAGAATTTATTCTAAATCTCCCAGTTTTGATTGTTTCAAATTGTGTTTCTTTAGCTTGTGGCCATATCATGTTAAAACACACATTCCCATACCATCAACAAAGTTAAGCAATGTTGAACCTGGTCAGTACCTAGATGGATGACCACTTGAGAATACTAGGTGCTGTATGCTTGGATGTGCAGTTTATGTAATGGATAATGATGCAGAATTGTCAGTTGGAAAGCAGAGTTCCAATTCCAGTTGGGTTCATTATCTTTACTTACCTTGGGAAAGGTATAATTTTTATGCTCAGAATAACTTTGATTATACTTTCATAATTGTGTCTTCTGCATTCATAGAAAATTAGCACATTCCCAGTATTAACAATAAAAAACATTTCTAAAGTATTTATAAATTACCTGCCTTTTTCCATGTGTTTATAATTTTTTAAAGTCCTTGCATTTTCAATTTAGTTTATGATGAGCAGAAAACAAGACAAATGTTGCTTATTTCAAATTTTTTTAATTAAAATTCAACAGAAAAAATATAATTTTCTTTCTTTATTAAAACAAAATCAGTTCTTAAAATTAGTCATGTTATTAACATTTGGAGATAAATAATACAACTGTCTAAATTTTAGTCCTTCAACCTTTTTCTTTTAGTGTTTCAATCACCAGCTTAAAAGGAAATGCTAAAGTTTCTTTTTTCATGTTCTTGTGTATTCCATTGATTAAAAGTCTGCTAAAATTGGTAACAAATAAGAATTTTTGCATCTTTAAAAAAAAAAAATGGTTTTAGAGTATAATTAATTTAGTTTTAATTTAAAATTTTGCATCATCACAAAAAAAAAAAAAACACAGTCAATCTAATGTCCTATCATTCTCGGGACAACATTAATGCCAAACCCTAGTAGAAATACCGCTTGGTGCTATACTTTCGCTTTTCCAGTAATTTCTAAACTTTATAATAGGGTATCTACCATATGATACAGTTTAAAAACTTGATACAAAAATAAATTAAGATAGAAAGATAAATTAATACTAAAATAGAACAATTATAATAATATACTGTAAATTAAACTTTATGTAATGGATAAAAAATTACCAATAAGGCTCAATAAGAGATTAACCAGAGGTAGCTCATGTATAGGCACTGCAGAACTGCAGTACCTCCACTTTATTTATAACATTCAATATAATGAGTCTTTTAATTTTTTATTTATTTCTTCCTTTATACTTGTACAGTACATAATTCTTCATAAGCTTCATGTTTGTAGCCATCCTCTCATTCATGAATAATTACAAAAATCTATATGGAACTGTATGCTACACCATTCCAGTAATGTAGTGTTTGGCTGTTGTGCTCATGCACATATATCTGAGGAAAGAAGTTGTATACTGGTTAGAAAGAGCACTGTCACTCACACAGTGTCAACTCTGTTGTCCAAGTATAAGATAGTGTTTACTTTTTACTCAACATATACCTAAAAACCATTTATCATATTCTTTAATATGACAAGCTGTAGATGATTATCATGCTTCTAGCTGTTCAATTTAATTGTTTTGTTTTTTTCAGTTGCTTTATTGTATAGAAAATATTAATAATTTGACCATTATCATCTTGAATCCCTAAGAAATAAGTTCTGTGGCAGAAAGTAAACTTGAACAGTTCGTGTTTTCACAGTTGTCTCTCTATGAGAAAGTTACAGTTAAGAAAAGAGGCCGTTCAACACCTGATATTCAACTATCTCCGCCAGAAATAAGCAACATTCGTAGTTTTTATTCTGAATGGTGCCAACGGAAAAGTTGGCTCTGCAGCAATAAATTGACAAATGCATTGTTTTGCTTCCTGTGACTGTTGTTTGGAGGTAACATAACAGGGACAAAAGACGGTTTTAGAAATATGAACAAAATTAAAGAAAAACTGTAAAACCCGAGAAGTCAAAATTGCATGCTAAAAATTTGTTTTCACTGTCACTTTTTGGAAATGTAAATATTTAGAAAAGACTTAGTGATGTATACAAACTTTCAATCAATGAGCATAACATGGAGGTTAAAAAAGAAGCGTGTAATTTTATCACAAATAATATACTGTATTTTATCTGGTGGAAAATTCAAAACTCTCTTATGTAGACATGATGAAAATGATGATTCAGTAAATCCAGAGTTATTTAGAGGATTAATAAATTTAGAGGATTAATAAATTGTGAATCTAAATTAGATCTGGATTTGAAGAATCGCTTTGAAACCAGTGTGGTTTTCAAAAGTGTTTCCAAGATTATTCAGCATGGGATACTTGAATGACTGCTACAAATATGAAGTTCTTGGGACATGTAATGAGGAAGGAAGGCTTGAGGGATCTGATACTCACAGGTCAGACAGAGGGAAAGAGAGACAGGGGAAAGCAGCAGATAACATATTTGTAGGGCCTGATCAGGTGGATGACAGAGCGGGATTTGGATGGGTTAACAGGAGAAAGCGTGCTAAGAGCTACCAGGGATAGGGAGACGTGGAAGGCCATGATTGCCAACGTCCTGAAAGGACATAGCACGTAAAGAAAGAAGAAGAAAAGAAAATCTATGATATCATGAGGAGATGAGGACAGAAATAAGGAAAGCTTTGTTTGTAACCATCATGACTGATGACACAACAAATGTTTCGGAATACACTCGAATGCGTCCCTGGATAATTGTGTACCCCTGGTAATATTCTTTCTTTAAGTTTCAGTTCACTCTAGCAGTGCTTAAAACAAGTACCTATTAGCTTAGTTTCGAAAATCAAACAGCGGTGAAAAATTATTGGTTGTTAAAAAAATTACAGCTAAAGCTAACACGAATGAAATAAAAACATACTGGCTATGAGTAGGGCGATCTTGCAGGGCAAAAATTCATACAGTAAATGAATCGGTCACGACACGTTATAAGGAGCATAATCAATGATCCTCAGCATCTAAAGCTTCGTTTGTAACCATCATGACTGATGACACAACAAATGTTTTTGAACACACTTAAATGGTCAGTGTTCTATGGTACATGTTGAATGAAGAAATATTTGTGCATTTTTGGGGATCCTTTATTCCAGAAAATCAAACTGCAGATAGTATATCAAAATAAAAGGCATAAAAGGTGGAGTTCAAGCAAAAATAAAAGCAGTTTCAATTAGTACACATTTCATTCACTGTTATGCGCTTCAACTTAATTTAATAATGAGAAATGCAGCAAGTATTGTATAGAACATAAGAATATTCTTTCTCTAACATTTTAGCTATCCCACCAGTCTTCTCAAGATCGCCACAAGGTAATTCATACTTAAGAAGTATATGGACGTTAGCATTTCATCTCCATCCTCCACAAGGTGAAACTTTAACATACAGCCCAAAAACAGAGTTCATAAAAATGTGCAACTTTTAAAAGGCTGCTTTACTGAAATTCAGTCAACATCAAATGCAGATCAAACCATTGCAGAAGCATGTGGAGTTTTACAATACCTAAATGATGATAATTTCATGTTTTAGTTAGAGCTTTTTCATGTAATATTGAGAAATTAGTGTGCTTAAAGTCAATGAGTATATAACAGATTTCAAACTGCTATTTTAGAAATAAGAAACTTGAAGTACTATGAGGATCCTTTGAAGACACTCCTGACAGAAGCAAAAGAAGTGTGCGACTACATTGAACAATTTAGTAGCTACTAAGTAGCTTTACTCAAAGAAAGCACTTTACAGCTTCTCTTTGGCATGTCAAATCTGTCATTATTACAAGTCTTATTAAGTAAAACTTATGAATTGTTTCTGGAATTAACTATGGACAATTGAAATGACTGATAATGGTTAAACATTGTGTGTGTGTGTGTGTGTGTGTGTGTATTTACTCTGCCAAGTAAAGCCTGTTATGGGGGGAGAATATGATCAAGAATTGTATGTCCTCAATTCCTTGTAGTTATGGCAGAGAATATAAAGGTGAAACAAACCACTCCTTAAAAATAAGGCTGGTGGAACATCAAAAAGCTATAGTGAGAGGTGAGACAATGAAATCAGGTATGACTGATCATGTATGGTGGGGAAAACAAGTAGTCATCAGCTCCTGTGGAATCAAGTGAAAAAACTGGACAAGAAAGAAAATTGGAGAGTTAGATGTCTGAAAGAATTGGCACATATACTAGGCTATGAGAACCTCCTTAGTAAACCTGGCATATAAATAAATAAATATAGGAACCACTAATAAAGAAAACAGACAGCAAGTTTGCAGCAATCAAAACATAACAGCAGCAGCAGTTACAACCTAATCAGCAGGCAAAGTGAGTTTAAAGTTCACCACAGCAAATTGCCCTAGGAGATAAAAGTGTTGGTGTGTGAATTTGGTGACATAGTAGTTACAATTGAAGCAAAAGAGTTTAAAGCAAAAGAGTTTAAAGTTCACCACAGCAAATTGCCCTAGGAGATAAAAGTGTTGGTGTGTGAATTTGGTGACATAGTAGTTACAATTGAAGCAAAAGAATTGGCACATATACTAGGCTATGAGAACCTCCTTAGTAAACCTGGCATATAAATAAATAAATATAGGAACCACTAATAAAGAAAACAGACAGCAAGTTTGCAGCAATCAAAACATAACAGCAGCAGCAGTTACAACCTAATCAGCAGGCAAAGTGAGTTTAAAGTTCACCACAGCAAATTGCCCTAGGAGATAAAAGTGTTGGTGTGTGAATTTGGTGACATAGTAGTTACAAATTCAATGTAGGTTGAACAGTGTGTACTTGCACTCAGTGGAAACAATGAAAGTAGTAACTAAACATTACTAAATAAAAATAAGAACTGGACAATAAGAACAATCTACCCCTGTAATTTAACTAACGGGTTCAATACAGAATTTCCATGAGAGTTACCCAGATTGATATACACCCAAGCCAGGCCTGAGGGCACAATGACCAAAACGTTATGATAATGACATCAAAGATGAGGACAATGATATGTTCATGGCAATTATTCTGATGAGCTGTTCTCCTTAGTGTCTCAATTGCATGAATTTAAGCATGCTACTAGATTGGAAATTAGGTCTTACCATTTTACTGTTGAACTGGCTAGATGCATCTATCAGTTTTATTCTAATAGTTTATTTTTTTCGCACTTCTCACCTGCAGAACTCTCTTCAGATTTCTTGATTCACTGTCACCTAGAATCTTCAAAAATTTAAATTCTTCTTTCTTCCTGAATCCTGTTCTTTTATTGTCCTTTTCCTCACTAAAGTCTTCTCATTCTCTTTCACTCCCAGTAACCCTTTGCATCCTAGTGGCATTTATTGCCTTGCCTGGGGTGAAATGATTATAAAAAAGAAAAGAAAAAGCATAGTTGTGTCAGGCCACAGTAGTAAGAGGTCCACGAGAATCAAGTACACACAAGTTTGTTAACCATTGCATAGTTGAAAGTAGCCATCCATCTCTTTATAATACATCTCAAAAACTATTCTTTGAACTACATATAAGTCTTTTCAATGATTGGAAGACTAGTACAAACTCACCATGCTTATCAATATTAATCGATATTTTTATGAATTATCAACCTTTTGCATGTTATTTAAAGCCACAAAATATTTTTAGATTGTAAGCATTTTTTGAAGATAATAGTGATTTATGATACAAGTCCTATTAAACCAATAGAAGAGGTGAATTCATACCTTTCTTAAGGTAATTTGTGCAATTTCCAATTACAAGCCATTATACAATTACACCACCTGCACATCTAAGCTTACAGCAGCTGGTATTCCCAAGTGGTCTCCATTTAGGTACTGACCAGGCCCAATGTTGCTTAACTTCAGTGATTGTATAAGAATTAGTGTTTCAACATATGGCCATAAGCCTTACCAAATATCAAATCCATCTAATATTGAATATAAAGGCTCTAAAAATACATCGCTGATGCCCTTCGGAACAGTGACATAGAGGATAAAGGGGCTACTGTCATTTAGTGGTTGAGAGTCCATTTCCTGGATCAGGAAATGAAAGACTATGAAGAATATCTAGCATCACATGGATAAAATAAGACAATAATTAACCAATAAGCCCTATCTTGGCTGATAGGGCTTACCGGTTAATTATTGTCTTATTTTATCCATGATGATGGCTGAAATGTTGTGTCTATAACATACATTTTATTTAACAAGAGCTGCCCAGTATTCACTTTCCAGTTTTTCACATCCACTGAAAACTGGATCTGCATCAGTGTAGGTGATGAATTTTCCACCCTAAAGACCTTTTCCAAAGATGAAACATAGCAAGTTTCATTGGTATTTCCATGGAACACGTTTAGACAAACTACATTCCTTAGTTCCACCAGTTTACAGGTAAGACCTGCCATGCCACGCATATTGTAGCAAGCCACCCTCATTTCCTTTATATTCCATTGGTGAAATATACAGTTTTCACACAAGCAACTTCTTCCCAGGAAATGATTTGTGGAATTGATTACCAAGAGAATGTTTTCTCAATCACTACAACCTTAAACTATTCAAGTCTAGGTTAAACTTATCTTACCCGCATATCCCCATAAACAGTGGTGATTCTAAGTGGGGAGGGCCTCCAGAACTTTGGCTGACCCCTCAATTGTCCTCCCCACCCCACTTTTATAAGCTTCAAAAATTTATGAAACTGCTCAGTTTCAGTCTTTTGATATGATTTGATCTTCAGCACTTTTCCCTCTGCATTTTCTTTTTAATTTAGCTTTTTAAGGACACATACAGTTTTGTAAAAGAAAAAAATTCAGAGTAGACAAATCACACTGTTCTGCTAGTATTGACATTAGTATTAACTCTCTGATTTTCTTTTGAAATTAACCTCTCTTGTGTTCAAACAGCTTTAAAGTGGAAAAGAGGGCAATAATAGATTAGAAATCCACTACTATGAATGAAAATTTGTTTTGTTTAAATTACTAAAGTAACATACTTATACTCAAACTCATTCCTAAGTTGTATATACAATAGTGGTGTAGTATTAAAATGAAGACACTGCTTGAGTTTGTCACCCTCCTTCTCAGAAATATCTCGGCTCTAAGTGTCCCCTCCAAACTTTCAGAGTTCCACAATCACCACTGCTCATAAACTGTGCCTCTTACTCTCTCTACCTCAAGTAGCACTTGGGCTTTGTATGGGAAACATCACTGTTATATATATATATATATATATATATATATATTTTTTTTTCTTCATATAGATAGGTGTGAGTTTGTAACCCTAAGTTTCACAGTATTGTGATCATCAAACAAACTGATTAATATTTAAAAAAAAAAAAATTGGCTTTCTGTAGGGCTGCATATATTCGTGTATTTTTGTGGAAGTGGAAGACGCAGGCATATATACACATTTGTACACTCATTGACATGCGCAAAGACAGACACACACACACACGCGCGTCCGCCCACCAGGGCTCACACAAACATATATGCGAATCGTGCGGGGCTCGGCATATATATGTATATGTGTGCCATTGCGCACATACATACACATTCAGTTGGTGTATTTGACTTTAAAATAAAAAAATAACAATGCAGCCTTAAATAAAATAATAGCAATTTTTACCTATCATAGTTTCACACAGACCCCATCATACGTACATATGTACATATGAGAAATCGACAACTGTCTGCACGTTGACATTGCTACACTATTTGAATGCACCAACCAAATGCGTATGTATGTGTGCAATGGCACACATATACATATATATGCCAAGCCCCACACAATTTGCATATATGTTTGTGTGATTCCCAGTGGGTGGACATGTGTGTATGTGTGTCTTTGTGCACATCAATGGGTGTACAAATGTGTATCTATGTCTACATCTGTCATGACAACAGATTTTCCTCCCACTTCCACAAAAATACACCAATATACGCAGCCCTACATATAGCAATTTTTAAAAAAAAATTAAACAGTATGTCTGACGATCACAAGAGCATGAAACCCAGGGTTACAAACTCACACCTATTTATATGAATATGTCAGCTCTATCACTGATATTGAGTACTTTCAAATAAGTACTATGCATATATATATAAATAATATAATATATATAACAAATTGTATATATATATATATATATATATATATATATATATATTATTTATAATTATATACATACACTTTTCACATTATATATATATATATATATATATATATATATAATGGGTATAATGATAATATACACGCTAAAAAGTCTGCCTTCTTCTACCGAACACCCATAGCCCAGAGGTAGAATCGCCAACTGACGCCAATTCGGTCGGGTTTCAATCCTGGGTTAAAAGGCAATTAGTGTCTAACCGTACTGATGAGCTGTGATATAGCGAAACAGATCTGTCTGCGGATGACTATATATATATACACACACATACATATATGATAAAGAGAGATAGAAAGACCTGGGCAAAACTATCAAGCTCATCAGATTAACAATAATCTTACCTGTACACACTGTGCTAAGTCATATCCTAATTAATTTGAACTGGATAGAAGCTTGAAAACCCTGGGGGCACAAATCTCTTAACAATCAATGACTTACATCTGGTGTTTGTGTAATAAATTTTGCAAATTGCTTGCCAGTTTCATGTGACAGTCAGCTGCATGTCTGTTAATGCATGTCAGTGATAGTCATCTCCATTGAACCAGTCAACAGCCATCATTTATCTATCAGTATGTAAGCACTTTGACATGGTGTAACGGTTAGCAAGATTGTTTCACTAGATAAATTTCGACTGAATAGTGGGTTTGATCCTCACAGTTTTGTGCCACATCTAAGATACGCTTAGAAAATTATAAGGCACTTCAACATGGTGTAGACGACTGAAAAATGAGTTTGATCATCACCAAATGTTCCATACATTCAGCCTTGTGCCACATCTAAGATACACTTAGAAAATCATTTGGGTTCCTCAACGGAGTAGAATGATTGCCGTCTGAATCATTACAATTGAGTAGCGAATTTGATCCTAACTGGGTGCTCCATACTTCTGGCCCTGTGCCACATCTAAGCTGCACTTAGAAAATCACTATATATCAGTATGTTATTATTTTGTGTTTTCTTTTGAGAAGGCACCTTGTAATTTACCCATTTATGCTAACAATACAGAAACAGCATAAGGAATCAGAGAAAAATGATTCATCAGACTAAAACTTTCCAAACAGGTAATTACATGAAAGTGTAATTATCTGCTGTTTTTTTTAATTATTAACTAAATTTTTAATTCAATTATTTCTTGTTTACTGACATTCTGATTTATATATTTGGCTAGGCTAACAAAACCTCAGTAATGTGACTATTTTTTTAAAAATGTTATCAAGGCAAAAAGCTTAGAAAGTTCTGCATTAGGAATTCACACCAGGAGGAGATTCAAAAAGACAATTTTTAGAGAGGAGTAAAAAGAAAAAACTTATTAAGTAAATAGATACCATTTTACTATACAGTAATATTGGAACACTGACCTTAAATTCTTGATAAATAATACAATAAAAATGGTAATTACAGAAGTGCTTACCTTGAAGCTTGATTTAACGCTTTCTTTACAGAACGCTGGCCATGAGAAATAGTCAAATTTTGCTTTTTGACCACAGCTCTCACTGAAGACAAATTTTGCTTTTTGACCACAGCTCTTACTGAAGACAAATTTTGCTTTTTGACCACAGCTCTCACTGAAGGCAAATTTTGCTTTTTGACCACAGCTCTCACTGAAGGCAAATTTTGCTTTTTGACCACAGCTCTTACTGAAGACAAATTTTGCTTTTTGACCACAGCTCTCACTGAAGACAAATTTTGCTTTTTGACCACAGCTCTCACTGGAGTCATATTTTGCTTTTTGACCACAGCTCTCACTGAAGCCTTAACCAGTTTTCGAGAAGTGGTTTTAACTCTTTTTTGATTCACAACCAACCGCTTACTAACCTTGGGTTTGGGGCTTGTGGACTGGGGAGATTTTGTATGTAAAGAAGAGGAAGGGCTTTTCAAAGTTTGAGAGCGTTTTTGTGCAACATACTTTTCCGGAGTCTTTAATAAGGACTTTCTTGCCTCAGTCCGGCTCTTCAAAGATCTTGGACTTTGACGCACTTTAGAAGCTGATCTCAGCAAATGACCCTTGCTACGGGATCTGCTTTTTTGAACTCTTCCTAACTTCAGTTTTGATGTTTTTGACAGAACTTTCTTGCGTAACGTTTTGGGAGTTATCACCATATTATTATGAGACAATGACTTTTTGGATTTTTTCACTCGTGAAGACTTTGACACTAAGCTGGATGGAGATTTCTCAGGAGTAGTCCGACAGCTACGATGTCTGGCTAGAGCATTATTCGAATATTTGGATAGGTGATCAGGAGATGACATGCAGACTGGGGAAAGGCTCTTCTTCTGATTCTTGCAATTGGAAACCTTTGATATAGCTATCAAATGGAGTTCTCTCATGTATTGTTCCTTACACACGGTGATCTGGTCATGGCCCTCCGGAGTGGGTGTCCGCTGTGGCAATTCCTGAGCAGACGGATCCTTGACAGGTGTTTTATCAAAGTTTGGTAAATTTGGCAAGGTGAACAGTGTGTTAGAAAAATTAGAATCAAATTTACTGTGTTTTAATGAATTGCAAGAATCTAAATTTGATTCTTCCTCATTGTGTTTCATATCTGATTCTGACTCTAGACCAAATGAAAATAAACTAAAAATATTGCGGTCTTCATTATTGGAAATTCTAGTATTAGTGGAAGACTGACCTGCAGAATTCCCTTTTGTTGATGGGACCTTGCAGTCAACCGAATCTACCATTTCAAGTGATTTCCTTTTACAGCCAATACTAACTGTTTTGGAGGATAAAGAATATTCTGTTTTGTTTAACTTGGCTTTGTTAGAAAATGGCAAAGTTTGTGTAGTTGCTATCTCAGTCACAGCTGGATTCAGATTAGAAGTCTTGCACGTAGCTGGAAGACAACTTCGGATAACCTGATCCCAGTCTGGCTCAGGAAGAACTGTAAATCCTTGGTTGTCAACATCATGGTACTCACAGTGCTCAGTCATTTCTACTTTGCATGAGCACTTTTTATGACAAAAGTTGCACTGGTATAGAAACACATGCAAATGCATGAGTAAAATATGAGTGTGCATCTTCTGTAGAGGGACACATTTGAAAGTGCAAATACGACAATGCACTTCGTTGCCAACATATACATAGAGTGGGTTGATGATGGAATCCAGTCCAACTGTTCCAACATCCACTTTGCCATGCGACTTGTTTCGAATCAAGATTCTTCGTTTGCAAGACTTTGTTAACATAGCTGAATCTTTTTCATCAGAATCAGAAGTTTTGTCTTTGTCAAGCTTTTGTTTATCAACTCGTTTGTCTTCGAGATGTTGTTGATTTGAACCCAAACGATTCTCTTTTTGTCTTGAATAAGTGTGAGTCACTTTCTTCACTCGAAGATACGCACTACTCTCCTCAGACTCTGAGCCATCCTTTTCCCTATAATTGGATGCAAGATTGATCACGTTCTTTGAATTGTTTTTGTCTTTAGAAAAATCTGAAGAGTTTAATGGTGTTACGGCTATATTACTCGTTTGCTTTGGTGTTACACACTCCTTCTCCTTTAAAAGAACAGGTTTGGTCAAATTTGTTGTTAATTTAGCATTTGAATCGGTGTCATCTTGAGTCTTGCTGTTGGTTTTAATAGAAACATTTTGTGATGACTTGTACATCGTTTTAGAAGCTACATCTTTGCTCTCAGTCTTTCCTTGCACACCAAGTTCAACTTGATTCTGCTCAACATATAAATCATCAACAATCATACAGTCGCTGTTGTCTTCATCACTATCAGAGTTCTTGCGGTTAGAATTGGTTCTGGTTTGTATACAGGTTTTTCCAGATTGTGCCTCTTTTCCAACAGACTTTCCAAATATGTCACGGACAGCAAGATTAGCCTGCTTTATGAGATGCCTATCAAGAATGTCATCGTCAACAATCATGCAGTCACTATCAATATCAGAGCTGTCGGATTCAGAATCCATAAATATGCTTCCATTTAGTACTTTCTGTTTCTGCTGACAAACCATCTGGCCAGTGACAAATATCCGTCTTGGCTTGTCTGGATGATCAGATTTGATATGTGAGAGGATTGTGTTTCGAAGGCTATTACGCACAGAGCAATGAGGACAATGCACATACTTAAGCAAGTTTGCACGAAGGTGCTCATGAAGCGCTGAACAACCCTGAAAATTAGCATTACAGTAATAACAAAGAAAAATGGTTTCTCTTGGATGTTCTTGAATGTTATGTTCAATAAAAGACTTCATCAGATTGGTTCCATAATTGCACTCAGGGAAAGCACACCGATAAAGAATAAACATATCTCCACAAAGGTGAGTTTCCATGTGATGGACTAACATTTCAGGTTCAAGGCATTCCAGTTGACAATGGACACAAGAGTAGCCATCTGCATTAGCGTGCTTGACTTCCTGGTGCTCCTTAAAATCTTCCATTCCCAGGCTTGAAAATGTGCATTCTTTAAATCCGCAAATGTAGAAATTCCCTTTGTAGACAGTGTTCTTCTCTGCCTGACTCGTAATTTCTGCCTTGAAATTCTTGCTTGATGCTACTGCAGATTTTTCACTTGCAATATCTGCCATATTTTTTTCGCTTGTGTTATCATCCACCAAATTCTTTTTGTTTGCATTGTCTTCTGCCATATCTTTTCTGTTTGCATCTTCTTCCACCGTACCTTTTTTATTCGTGTCGTCTTCCACCATATCTTTTTTATTTGTGTTGTCTTCCGCCACATCATTTTTATTTGTGTCATCTTCCGCCATATCGTTTTTGCTTGAATTGTCTTCCACCATATCTTTTTTGTTTGCAACATCTACCTCTGCATTTTCCCCATCAGTGACATGTCCCTCTGCAGATTTTTCACTTGCATCATCTATAATGTCAACCGTTTCATGAATTTCACTTTCATCAATTTTCTCAACATCCAAGACCGGGCTTGCAGCATTACAATCTTCAGTAAAAATTCCAGAAGACTCTTCATCATTTGTAGGTTTTGGCAAATCTGAACTTGATAACGGGCTTTCTTCTTGGCTTTCTATTTGTTTCTCTTTTTCTTTCAGAGGTTCTAATTCTGGTAATTCTACACTTTGCTCTTCACTGTTCAAATCATTTACTTCAGACTGTAACGAAAATGTTGAGGATATTTTTAGCTCCAGAGGCTCAGTGTCAGCACTGTCACTGGAACACTCCATGGGCAAACAACTATCCTGGGATACTATAGCATCACTTTCAGACTGTTGTTCTGCCCCAAGAGGCTTACAGCTTGTTGGACTAAAAGTATCCTCAGATGTCTCAGGCTGTTTATTTTTTGGAATCATAGAGATCACATAATCAATAACAGAACAGTAGTGACATCGATTATCTTTGGAACATTGAGCAGAGTTACGATTCTCAACATGAAAATGCCAGTACAAGTGACTCCTGATCAAATTGACATTAACTTTAGCTGTACACAATGAACACGTTAAGACATCTGCGTCCTGAATCTGGAATAATTTGTTGGCACTGACCATTGTGTGAACGACGAGCTTATTAGAGCCAACTGATTTTCTCACAATGACCAAAGGAGAGGTGTTTGGAGTAGCAGATGTTCCTGATGAGTTTTTCATCGTTGAAGTACAAGTATTTGATGCAGGAACTTTCTTTTTAGCAACAAGTGCAACAGTAAAGTCTTCTGAAGTATCCACACCTTTTGAAATAGAAGTTGATGATGACGAGACACTATCTAAATTTTTCTGAGTTGAGCTTTTCGATACAGATGTTTGGGAACTGATATGAGCTTTCTTTTTAGATGATGATGATGATGATGAAATTATCGATGATGGCATGTCAGAATCAGGTAGAATTTTTCTTTTGGTGCTTAGAGACAATACACACTGTGTTGATTTAGAAAGAGTCTGTTCATCTGAAGATGAATCTTTTGACATCTCATTCTTCTTGAGTTGACATTTATTACTAACTTCAACAGATTTATCCTCTTTTAGAAAAATAGAATCTGATGTGGATGGATCAAATTTTTCTTGCATTTTTTTGGGCGTGCCACCATTTGGTCTGACAATATTCGTTTTATCCAGTAAAGACATACCTGCAACAGTGGGTGCAGCCTCGCTCACTGCAGTGATGGTAACTACTTGGTTCTGAATGGAGCAGTTTGGACTAGTGATGTTGCTGCCAGCTGACGGACTACTTGCTATTACGGTGGTAACTGTTTGTGTTGTCAAAGGTAAACTTGTGAGGGAAGACTGCGTTGTCGTCCTTGTTGATGTTGCAGTTGATTTGATGTGAATAGTCTTAGGTAAAATAGCCGTTTGTTTGGAGATAGAGTTCTGTATTTGACTTGAAGTAAGTTTAGAATCCACAGAAGCTAAACTAGTTTGTGATGGCAATAGCCAAACAGACGGTACCACAGGTGCTACGTTGGGAGCAACTACAGTTGGGGCAGAGGAAATTAAAAAAGGAGACACTGCAGTTTGCAGAGTGGGTCCAGCTAATGAATTCGGAAGGGGTGTAGCCATTGAAGGAGATGTAATAGTAGCACAAGTGACAATAGCACTAGTAGTAATAGCAGCAGCAATAGGGGTGGCTGTCAGAGGGGTTCCTGGAGCAAGCATAGTTCCACTGCTGTTGGCATTTGATGTCAATGGAAACAATATAATTTTACGGTTCTTTTGTTTTGTTGAAGCTACCGTTGAAGTAATCCCGGGTGTATTTGTGACCTGACTATCAGTAGTTGGGCTTACTTTTTGTGCAGTACTGATAATTGCCACCTCAGGGTTGGGACTTACTTTTGAAGTCTGAGGCAAAACAAGAGGTAAATCGATTACAGGAGGTGGACGTACACCTAGCAGGATACTCTTTGGTAAGATGGTTTTGTTTCTTGTGGGATTATTCCAAGTTTTACAGCTTTCCTGACTTGTTTGTATTGCTTGAGTGGCAACTTTGGCCAAGTTTGGAATTTGCTTTAAATACTTGACAGTGTTCAGAGGTGAATTAGTTGGGATCTCTATTTGTACAGGACTACAAGGGACAGATTGGCTTTTAGGTATCAAATTCAATACGACCATTTTGTTAGTGGTTGACTGATTTGTTGTAGAAGAGGAACTAACTGAAGATGTGGGAACCAATTTAGGATGGCTTTGAAAACTTTGTTCCACTGGATATCTCTGGATATCTTCCGTCCCCTTTTGAGGAGATTTCTCATCGCTTTTCGTTTCCTTATCAGACGATGATGTGACTTGAAAACACACTTCCTGTAATGGGCTCTTAGTCACAATGACATCTTTGGTGACCGTTTCTGAAGGAACTGGTTTTGGAGGTGTTTGAGGGGTAATCACTGTTGAAGATGTTGGAACCATACTCCCTGAAGACTGTAACGGAATACGACTGTACACTGCATTTTTTGATCCTGTGGATGAGTTTTCACTACACTGAAGTGCTACTGTCATGTTTGCAGGAATCACAGGAGTATTTTCTCTTCTCCAGTTAACTTGTGGCACAATACGGCTGCCATCAACAATTATTTTTTTGTTTATATCATCTGGTGCTTCATCATCAGTAAAAGGAACAAGACTGACCGTGAGATTTTTGGTCCCATGCGCCAAACGATGGTGGTCCTTCAATGTTTGAATATTAATGAAATATGATCGACAATGATAACACCTAAACAGGAAAACAGTCTGGGCTGGGGTGCTACCTTCAAGATAGGGTTCCTGAATCACGGCTCGCTTTTCTGATATGCCAACCAACCTACCAAATTGACTGGCTGGTTTTTCTGCAAAATTGACTGAAGTATCCGATTTGTTCATTTGTTTTTTCTTGCTTGGAGATGAGAATGGGGATTTTATTTTCTGTTTGTTGAAAAGTCTGCACAGAGAGAGGTGTGCTGCAAATATACCTTCTTCGTTAGTAGTGAAGTTGCACCCAGAGCAACGTTGAACACCCAGCTCAGACCAGTCAATATCTTTATTTTTACTTGATGTTACTCCAGCTAGAGTTTTGGAAGGAGAACGATTGCCAAGATTTTTGTCATTACCTTTGCTTGTTTTTGCTTTGGTTGGGGATTTTATGGTGTCTTTTTCTGCACCTGCTGTTTTGGGCTGAGAACCAGATGTATTCCTTTTTTTCTTAGATGTTGCATTTTTCTTTGAACTAACGCTATTAATAATATTGGTGGCTTTCTTTTTCTTTGACTTTTCAGAGTTTTTTCCATCAGAATCTTTTTTGTTTAATGATTTCATGGAAACAAACATCTTTTTGGATACAACCAACTTTTCAGTCTTTTTCAGCTTCATGTTTTATATTTTTCTTTAAGCTAAAATAGCTTAAAGGTATTTTTCCTTACTAATGTAGTTTCAAATATTTCAACAATTTCCTGTAAAAGAAAAAAATTAAATTATGAGTATATTAATAGTAAACATAATGATTTTAAAACAAATTTAATGAGTAATTATCAATAACATGGATAAATAATAGTTATTAAGAGTATTTCTTGGTAACAATGCAAATGAAAGGCTATACACTTCAGTCTCAAGCTTTCATAATCTCATATGCTGAAAATTGGTATTATCAACTGATGGTTTATTAGAGATCAGTGGATATCATTAATTGAAAATTGAAACATTTTTTTAATGATATGGGCATCATTCAGTCATGATTCAAGTCATTTAATGGTCAATAAAACTAGGATTCATGGGGCTATGTCATTTCCTGAAATATTTGTCTGCAAATAAAACTGAAAGAACAAGTCAAAGACAGTACAATATCTGCATGCCTTCTTGGAGAAAAGAAACAAAAAATTGTGACAACTTAAAGAATACACAATTTTATTCTTCATGAAATTCTTCACAAAGTAACATACTATTAAAAAATATTAAATTTAGGAGCCTAACATTTGTTTTATTTCCATTTTATTTTTATAATCATATTGAGTTAAAATATTTCAGGTCTTTTTTCTTTCTTTTTTTCATAAAATTAAAACAAATTTACCCTTAAAAAAGAAAAGCATTCATTTTTCTCAGTTTTTCACCAGTTTACCATGTACATTCATGAAAACTCCTTCATAACATCTAAAAAAAACTCAAATCATTTAGTGCTTTAGCATATCATTGTCTTTTTCTATAGTTTTAAAAACTTATTCATCAATAATTGAAATCATCTAAAGAAAGTAACATTTAAATTTCTTCCTCCCACTCCCAACATTTTATCAAACTCACAAATGAAAATTAAAAACATTCCAATACTTGGAATATAAGCATTATACCCTGAATTATTATAAAGCTATAAACCAAAAAAGTTTCAGCATTTAAAAAGAAAGCCTTGATTCTTGGAATATTATAAAACTAAGAAACAAAAAAGCAAAATGTTTCATTATTTACAAAGAAAGCATTGTCTCATACAGCATTCTAATGTTCCAATTAGAAAGCATTCATTTCTGATATATCAAACCTACAAACCAAAACAAAATCATTCAAATATGGAAAAAAAAAAGCCCTGTATACTGCAATCTACATAAAAATCTTGTGACTTTCATTAATCTGTCACAACCTCTAAAATAACCATACAACGATTAATCAAAACCAAATTTTGGGGAGAAGTTAAAATAGGTAAGAGGGATACAAAGTAGAGCTGGTTTTACTAAAGTGCATAGTACAATAAATTTTCATTCATTTTATTTTTAAAAATCAAGTTATTTAACATACAAAAATACTCCCACTATTACAAAAACAATATGATTAACATAACACTTTTTAATAAAAAATGCTATATTATTTTTTGCATGCCTTTAGGTTTCATATACAAGAATCCAATTTTCAGTTTATCCTGCATTTGTGAGAACTATAAACAAATCACAAACCCAAGCACTTCAAAAAGTTGTAATTTGGCTCCAGAAAGAAATATTTACACATGGCCAGTTGTACATTGTATGCTCAAGAGTAAGAAATCCTAAGAATTTATTCTTCACTGTTAAAAAGGAAAAATATTTTTTTTAAATTATTAAGTCCTATAAATCAAAGAAATTATTAAATCACGAAGTAAGGTTTTTGTCAAAGTATTTTTCCAAACAAATCAGATTATTCAAAAAATGTTAACAATAACAACAACAATACTGAATACTGTGAGAACTTCAGCACTTGTCAGTGTTGCAAAAAACTCTAGAAAAATAGCAATCAAAAACAAAAAAAAAAGCTTCAATATTTCCAAAGAAAGCATTGTTGCCAGGAATATAAAACTACAAGTCAGAATAAAATTATTAAATGATTGGAAAGAATCATTCTCCTGTAATATTATAAAAACTATTAATCAAAAACACAAAAGGTTTTTGAATATTTGCAAAGAAAAAAGTCACTAGTGAAAATAAAAATATTGTAAACCAAAAATATTAATGTTTCAGTAAGATTTTCAAGGACAAGAAAATATATATATATATATATATATATATACACACACATTGACACCTGGAACATTATGAAACAACGAAAAAAAAAATCAATATTTCAGTATTTACAAAGAAAGCCTTGACGTCTGCAATTTTATAAGACTATGACAGAAAAATAAGTTTCAATAACTGCAATTGAAATAGACTCCTGGAATATTATAAAAACTATGAATGAAAAACAAAAAAAGGTACCAATATATGCAAAACTAGCATAGCTGATTCCAACCTTGAGGATAGTGATTCCTAATGTTTTCCACTGACATGAAGTGAAAAGATTATATTAAATCAATTGCAAAGCCTGCTGCTAAGAAATTAGTTTCACTGTGTCATGCAAGCCAATTTTTGTCACCAAGACCTATATTACACATTTATAAGTCAACCATTCACTTCAAATATTACTATCACATCTGGCCTGTTATGTATTTTATGATTCCTGGTCAAATACAAAGAAGAATCTGCAATGTTATTCATCTTCATCTGACATCTCAGCTTCAGTCACTTTACCACTACCGAAACAACTTCACTGTGCCCTTTCTATAAATATTTTCATGGTAATCGTTCTGACGAGCTTTCCTCTTTGGGACCTAGACTTTGTGAGTTTAACCGCAGTACTAGATTGTCAGTAAGATCTCATTTTACAGTTCAAATGGCAAGATGTAACTGAAAGTTCTACACTAACAGTTTCTTCTCTTGCATGTCTCACTTTCCAAATTTTAATACAATGTCAATCATTATCTTCTCTCTTCTTAATTCCTGTTCATTTATTGTTCACACTTTTTAATAATATTTCTTTTTCTCATATTCTCTAACACTTACTAATTTTTTGTGTCTTAGTGGCTTTCTTGCCTTGTTTGGGGCTGAGAAATGATTTTTTTATAAAAAAAATTGCCAACTGCAATATTATCCAAATAAAATGGTCTCAATATTTGTCAAAAAAATTATTACCTCAAATATTTTAAAACTTTGATCTAAATTCTAAATTAATATTTTAGTTTGCAAAAAACTTATTAACTCCTGAGATATTTTTAAAACTTTGAATCAAGGAAACAAAACAGTTGATTATTTGCAAAAGCACTGTTGCCTGCAGTATCAGAGTTAGGAATAAAAACAGTTTTACAACTTTCAAAAACAGGATTTTAACATCTGTAATATTATGAGTCTCTGAATCTGTAAAATGCTGAAATATTTGCAAATAAAGCATTGTTTTCTGGATTATTAATGAACTATTAAAAAAAAAGAAAAAAAAAGAACCTTTTAACATTTGCAAAGAAAGCATTTTCACCTAGAATACTAAAAAACTATGACTAAAAAAATAATTTTTTGTCAATATTGGCCAAAAAGCATAAACTATAGAATATTTGGAAAGAAAGCTCTGATTACTAGTATTACAAAATTATAAAGTTAAAGAATAAAATGTTTCAGTATTTATAGAGAAAGCATTGACTCTTGAAATGAAGCAAACAAAATGCATCAATATTTGCAAAGTCATTGACTTCTGGAATATTATAATACTATGAATCAGAAAACTATTTTAATATTTGCAAATAAATCATTATCACTTATATTAATATTGTGAACTAAAATGAATGTTTCAACATTTTTAAAGGATTCCTCAACTAGCTATACTATAGAATTATAAAGGAAAAAATAATGTTTCAATATTTTGCAAAGAAGTCATTGTTGCCTGGAATATTTATTACAAAATTATAACCAAAGGAAAGTAATATTTAAAAAGAAAGCACTGGCTCTTGAAATATAAAATAATATAAAAAATCATAATGTTTCATTGTTATCAAAGGAAGCATTGTTGTCAAAAATATTATAAATCTATGCTTTACTATGTGCAAACAAAGCATGGTCACTTGGAATATTATAAAACTTAACAACCAAAAATGTTATTTCTGTAATTACAAAGAAAATAATGATTCATACTTCAATGACCCAAGTCCTGAAAATTGGAATATTATAAACCAAAAAAAGTTTCCAAATGCACAAAGAAATCCTTATCTAGAATATGATAAAACTAAGAACCAATAGAATGTTTTAATATTTACAAAGAAACTATGGTCAACTGAAACATTATAGTACAATGAAACAAAAGCATGTTTCCGTATTTGCAAAGAAAAGTTTATCACCTGAAATATAATATGAAAAAAAGAATCTATTTCAATATATGGAACAAAAGCATTGTTTGAAACAGAATTGAACAAAAAGTATGAGGCAATAAGAAAGCATTGACTGCTACTATAAAAGGACTCATTAAAACAAATTCATTTAATAGTAGTAACAGAATCAAAATCTTTCTGAAAAATAAAACTATAAAAAAGCATTTCAATATTTTAGCAAAATCAATTTGTTTTTATGACTTATTGAGCTTTTGCAGGTTATTTCAAGCCAAAAAATATTTTAAATTTTCAGAAGTTTTCAGAGATAATAATGATTCTTACTGATACAAGTTCTACCAATTGACCCATAGTTGGAGGAAGACAAGGTGAATTCATATCTTTCAAAGAATATTTACACATAAGTGAATATTAACAAACCCGACTGGAATTAGAACTTGGCTCTCTGATTTGCAATTCAGAGCTATTATCCTTTACAACACCCACACACATAAGCTTACTGCACCTGTTATTTCTAAGAAGTCACACATCCCAATATCGACCAGGCTAAACTTTGCTTAACTTCAGTAATCATACATGAACAGTGTTTCAACATATTGCTGTAAGCCAATATTTTAAAAGTACAGAGGATGTGCATTGTGGTACAGTGGATATCGACTCAGAATGAGAAACCAGGGAGCTGGGTTCGAATTCCAGTTGGATCCATTGTATTCACTTACGTGCAAATACCCTTGGGAAAGGTATTAATCCGTCTCTTCCTTCCAGTTATGGGTTAAATAACAGGACAGATTGGGTTCTATAGCCTTGGTCGGCAACCAGTCTACCACAGAAAGCAATGGCAACCTACTGTGGGATAATGTTCTGCCCAGTCAGTCATGTCTCTTTCGAGACATGATCGCCCAAGCGTGTATCACGTATGGCACCTAAACTGACTGACAGACATATGGAATGTTATACAATTATTAGTGTTGTATCTATTTGTAAAAAATATGAATGCAGTGCACGATACAAACATAAGTGTTGGGAGTTAATGAAGATAATGAAAATAAAGAAAAACAGATAAAGATGACCCTCAGCTTGAACTGAACAAGATTGAATGACTCAGAGAAGTACTCATGCAGAAATCTCTTCCACAGAGAAGAAATTCTTGGGGGGTAACAAAAATTGTCTCAGTGAAACTTTTTCCTTATATTTGGAATACAACTGATATTAGGATGATTCAACTGCATTGGAGTTTCATGTCCTAACTGTAAATGTCTAAGCTGATGGATGAATCGATCTTAACATTTGGTATTGAAATAGTGACAAAATATCAACAGGATTGCACTGTTGCGTCTGTAAAAATGGTTGCAGAATAGAAAATAAGTTGTTTCTCAAAAGATTGCACAAACAACTTGAAATTTTTTAAAAATTGGAAAGTGAGAATTAATCAGTTCCAGCCTAGATATAGTAGCAACACTACATTTGTAGCCTGACTTTTGTAAAAAAAAATAAAGCCTTGCAGAAAGTGACAGATGCTTTCTGGAGTGATAAAATAAACTGACCACTTTTTCCAGCATCTTTAGCTATGGATTGTATTGCCTTAAAATGTAAATACAATGTCAATTATTATTTTTTGTCTTTTTAATTCCTGTTCTCTTATTGTTCTCTCTCTTTAATAATGTTTTTCTTTTTCTCATATTCTTTCACATTCAGTAACCTCTTGCATCTTATTGACTTTATTACCTTGCTTAGAGTGAACGGATTTAAAATAAAATAAAATGGAGTGAACTTCAGCACCAACAGATGTTCAAAGCATAGTGTTATTGACAGTAGAATGGTTAAGTGTGACTGAAGAAAATACAGGCTTAGAATTGTGATAAAATGATACAAGGTCAGGTTTTGAGGCATTAAAATTTACAATTCATTTAGTTCAAATGCTAAGTTGAAATGATTGCAAAACACATTCCCATTCCCAATTTATAGGCAGAAGCATACAAATGCATGCAGGGATTTTTTCCTCACCAATAAAAAAGCCATTTATCAGTGGCATATAATTCAGTTGCAGTCTGTCTTGCCTTAAAGTCAGAATACTACATTCGCTTATGTGTCAACACCAATTCTTAGTTTGTGAAATGTTTCTCTTACTACTGTTAATTTGCATTAATCTGCCTTGCATATATTGTTTGCTTGCTTTATATTATTTTTGCCCTGTTCTTTGCCTTTTTTTTTTTTTTTTTTGTTAATTCAGTTTTTGGGCAATTCTGCCATTTATTTACATTTAACTATGGACACTCACTCTACAAATTTCCATTGAGCTGTTAGAATTAGATCAACTACAAGGCTTCAAAAGAGCTAGGTCAGAAGAGAGATCAACTACAAGGCTCCAAAAGAGCTAGGTCAGAAGAGAGATCAACTCAAGGCAAAAGGAGCTCCAAAAGAAGCTAGGAAAAGTCAGAAGAGAGATCAACTCAGGCTAAGGCTCCAAAAGAAGCTAGGTCAGAAGAGAGATCAACTACAAGGCTCCAAAAGAGCTAGGTCAGAAGAGAGATCAACTACAAGGCTCCAAAAGAGCTAGGTCAGAAGAGAGATCAACTACAAGGCTCCAAAAGAGCTAGGTCAGAAGAGAGATCAACTACAAGGCTCCAAAAGAGCTAGGTCAGAAGAGAGATCAACTACAAGGCTCCAAAAGAGCTAGGTCAGAAGAGAGATCAACTACAAGGCTCCAAAAGAGCTAGGTCAGAAGAGAGATCAACTACAAGGCTCCAAAAGGGAAAAATTTATTGCATAATGCTCTCACTTAAGCAAGGAAAATATAATGCTTAATATTTGAAAAGAAAGCATATTAAAGAGATATAAACCACAAGGACAAACATTTCAATATCTCAAAAAAATGCATTGATTCCTGGTGGAGTAGGAATCTAGGAAGCAAAGGAAAGGAATTCTGGAATATAATTAAGAACCAAAGAAATAAACAAGAAAAACAATGACAAAACTATAAAGCAAGAAAACAATGTTCCAATATTTAGTAAAAATTGAACCCCAGTTAAAAAAAAAATTATCAAGAAAAAAAACTGATTCCTAGTATAGTATTAAATCATGAATAAGATAAAATGAAAGTATTTTGAACAATTCATTCTTGCCAAATTACAAAATCATGAAGCAAGACAATATCTCAATATTCAGATAGAAAGCATTGGCTTCTGACAAAAATCAAGGTATTTGGAAAGGAAATGTTGAATACTGAAAAAACCTAAATTATTTCTTTAATTGAAAATTTATGTTAAAAACTATAACTTTGATCCAAGACATAATCACTCAAAATATCAATATTGATTGAATGAAGTAGTATGCTAAATATTTGATAACTTACTAAGATTATACTAGAGTTACCAAAGATATTAAAATGTTACTTTTCATGGAGCAGACTATGTTGCATGAAAAGATTATTGCAAAAAGCAGCATATATGTAGTTACATAGCTTTTGCTTTTTATTGTTGGAGTATAAAGATATATTTTTAAGAAACATTCTTAGAAATTTCACTGGAAACGAGACTCTTCAAATGAATGTTTTTCTGCTTTATGGTACTTAATGGCATGCTGAAATTCTTTGATAAATCTCAGTTTCTAAAATGTATAATTTCAGTATAAGAGCAATGAAGCATTGAATTAAATTGTTAAATATATTTTTCAAGAATTATTACTTAAGTCTTCTAAGGTAACTAATGAACCAGCACTAAAGCTGTCTAAACATTTTAGCAAAATCACACAAGCATTTTCTTTATATTCTATGAAATATGTAAAAGTTAAATATGATTTTAAAAAAATTAAATTTTATAGAATAAAGCTTTCAAATCTCATTAAAATTGTTTGTAAGTCTCATTCATTTTTCCTAAATTATTTTTATGCTTCATTAATGTGTATCTTTGTACAAGTTGAAATCACTTTCTGGAAGATTTATACAGACATCTTCTCTGCTTACTGATCAATAAAAAGTAATTTTAATGAGATATAAATAACAAATCCCTGGCCAAAAATTTCCTTAACTCTACATTAGTAATAACTTAGGACTAACACACTTCCCTCCAGTCAGAGACAGAAGCTGCAGAGTTAATAGGCATTTACTTGGGATCAATCAGTCAGTTAAATACCATACATGGTATACATTTTGGCAATCATATCTTTTTCAAGACATGACTGACTAAGCAGATTTTCTTGCAGTAGAGTGCCATTACTTTCTTTAGTAGACCGGTTGCCAATCAAGGCTATAGAACCCAATCTGTTTTGTTATTCAACCCATAGCTGGAGAGAGAAGAGATGGATTAATACCTTTTGCAAAGGTATTTGTGTGTAAATGAATGAAACAAATTTATTGAATTTTGATCTCAGATTTTTATCCAGCATGAGAATTATTAGACGATAATAGTACTACCAGGTCCTAATCTGTAAGCAAGACTAGTGAAAATGCTCTTGCTCATTTATTCATGATAGACTTAGTCCACTATAGTGTTCATAGAGAGTGCCAGGATATTCCATAACTCCATCCTGTGGAGATAAGTTTTCTCATGTCAAAGAAAAAAATTTTCTTTAGTACTTTCTCCTTTTTGGGTTAAGACTCAGTCGCTCTACTTTTCTTTTCTTCCTGAGGCTTTTCTGCTTCACAACCCTTTGTATTGAGGTAAGTGGATTTCAGGGAGCCGGTACTGATGGTGTTGGGAACACTTCCAACTGGATTAGTAAAGATACAGGCACTGGCACCTCATATGTGTTGTATAATACCTCCATTGTTACTTCATCACTTTCTTGCACGACATCACTGGTGTGTCTCACCTTAAGTGGTTGATATGCCTTTTGCATTCTAATTCATTTCCTTTTATTACACACAATTCTGCTGAGCATTTTAATAATTATGCCATTTTCTCAAAAACTTCTTCCATCTCTGTAGTACTTAAAAAATATTTTGTCACTAGTTTCATACGCTTTTAATTTTAAGTTTTCCCATTTAGAAACTTTTTTGGCCAACCAGATAGCAATCTATTGAATACAGATCTAATCTTTTTTTCAAACATAAGTTCTGCTGGTGAAAACCCTAGGTTTGTATTTGGGTTAGGCATGATCCTATAGACTGCTGGGAACTTCTGTATGCTTTTTTCATCTGTATCTATACTTTGGTTTTTCCTCTATGCTCTCTTGAATGTGTCTACAAACCTCTCAGCCTGACCATTGGATCTAGGATGGTATACCGAGATTGTAAGATGATCAATAGACAAGGATGTACAAAAGTCCTTAAACTATTTGCCTGTAAATTGGGTTCCATTATCGCTGACTAGTGTTTCAGGCACTCCAAAATGAAAAAA
The DNA here is from genome assembly GCA_037127315.1 of Ascarosepion bandense. Lineage (NCBI taxonomy): Eukaryota > Metazoa > Mollusca > Cephalopoda > Sepiida > Sepiidae > Ascarosepion > Ascarosepion bandense. The sequence goes on along the minus strand of JBBBDQ010000548.1, from coordinate 9,318,228 downwards.
AAGTTCATTTAATGCATTAATCGTATTTGCAACAGTTGGATGTTTGCATTTAACTAATTCTAACCATTTAGAAAAACTGCCCACAATCACATGATAATAACAATCATTTGTGTGTCTGGCATAGTTCAAATGCAATCTTGACCACAGAATGTCTGTTTTTAGCCATAGCTGGTGCTTTCGCTGTGAGTTGGCAACCTCTACATTCTTTTACTGTTCGCTCAATGTTTGGTCCATTTTTGGCTAATACATGCATTAGAGATTTTATTCTGGATATGTCTAAATGTCCAACATGGAATTCATTCAAAATTTTTCTCTGCAAAGTGTAGGGTATAACAACTATCTGCATACAAAAGTACTTGTTTGCAAATCGAAAAACAGTGATATTTTTTATCCCTTTTTGTTACTTCTGTACAGCCATAGTTGTTTTTTTTTTTTGTTCTTCTTATAAACTCATAATTTTCCATTGCTTCCTTTATTTCCTACAATGTCACTGGTAATTTGCTGATTACAAAATAATATGGATAGTTCATTTTTCTCCCGTAACGCAGCAATCACTGTCTTCTAGTGGTTCAGCACACTTTGGGATTAATCTAAATAGTCTGTCAGCATGGGCTAATTCCTTAGAGGGCAAAAACTCCATTTTAAAATTGTAATTTAGTAAATTACACCCTATTTCTGTTTGCCGTATGCATGAGTATACCTCTTTTAGAGTAAAATATCGTCAATAGCAACCTATGATCACCTTATAATATGAATTTCTTTCCATGAATAAAATGGTGAAATTTCTTCACTGCATAGATTATCACCAAACTTTCTTTTTCAATCTGTCTTCAGTCTTTGATCCAGTTGTTTAACCAGGTGGAAAAGTCTACACAAACTCTTATTTTCTTCTTATTTTTCTTGAAATAGACTGTAGGGGATGCCCATTCAGAACAGTCAATTTCTGTTATTACTCCCATTTTCTCTAATCGTTTTAACTCATAATTTATTGAATCCAATACACCAAATGGAAAGCTTTTCTTAAACACCAGTTTAACATTATCTTTGAGTTCAAATTTAATTTCAGTTTTCATACAGTATTCAAGACCTTCTGCAAACACTCATGAAAATTCATCTCTTAATTTAGAAACAAATTTTTATGTTTCCTTCGCTTTTTTCTTTATGGCAACATTCACCTTGTTACAAAAAGAGTTAATGGACAATTCCAATAAATCAAACAGAATTATCCAATCAGTGCCTAACGAGTTCGTTGTACCCGAGAGTACGTAGACTTCCGATTTGTAAGTCCTTTTGGACAACAAAATATTACAGCTAAATTTGCCTTTGAAATTTAGTTTTTTACTAGACTCTCTGGTAAATTTTTTGTGCTTGTCAATGTCTGACAACCAATTTTTTTTTCCCCAAACTTGTTCATTTATAATTTAAATATCGTTCCCAGTATCCAGTAATAGTTTTACTGTATGGCCATTTATCTTTACGTATTTCCTTTTTTCATTATTCAGCATGTCTTTTTTTTAGATAATACGACATTCACTACCATTTTAATATTTGTCTGTTTAAATCTACAGTAGAAAATTTTGTTGCCACAGTAATTGCACAAAAAACAGATCTTATCTCTGAAAAAGCAGTTCTTTTTAAAATGGTACCCCCCCCCCCCCACATGCATCACATGGAGATATTTTCATTTAATTTTCAGATCATTTTTTTTTACTTCCTGTAGAGGAGAACTACACTTCTCTTGAATTCTAAAATTGTCTTTCTTGATATTAAATAACTCTTAGCATTCTTTGGTTACTTTTTGAAATGTAATGTACAGCTCTTTGCTCAATCATTGTTAACAAACGGGATGTAATTTCTTTATCCTTCAGGGCTGTCAATCCCTGTACAAATATCAGACATTTGAACATGTCAATTGATAACTCACTCAATTTAAACAATTCACATTGCAAGTTTACAAGTCCGACATATGTGACAAAATCATCCTGTTCAACCTTCACAATATTCAGGCATTTATACCATGTATGGAACCATCCCTTTTATCAAAAATGTTTGACAAAATTCTAATTGTCTCTGCAAAAGACATTTCCTCCGGTTTTTCCAGTAGAATTAGATTTGTATATCTTTGGTTCCTAGTTTTTGTAGTAGTAGGGTGTTTTCCTCCTTGTTGGACCATCCTTGACATCATTTCATAAAAATGGTTTCATATCTACAATATACAGGAAAGGTTATACCATCTTTCAGATCATATCTAAAATCTCTTTCAGGAGAGAAAAACCTAGGATTCCATTCCTCTGTAGATCTAGTCATTATAGTTTCACATAAGCTGTAAAAACTGGTGTATTTTCAGTTCCTTTTTGTTGTAATATTTTGTTGATGCTGTTTTTCTTGCTGTTGTAACATTTGTTCCTGTATTAATTGAATTTGTTATTGTTGCAACTGTAAGCTGGCTTGCAAAGCCTACATTAAATCCGTCAATTGTTCCATTTCCTTATAAAAAATATTTACCCAGAAAAATATTCACAAAAAAACAAATGTCATTAAGCAACATCAACTTTAATATTATTCCTTAGACAACAACTGCTTCCACTTTCAAATTAGAGTCTGTGAATATTAAAACACAAAGTCAGAGTCAATGTTATTGATGTCATTTTTTGCAAGTATCCTGAACAAGAGTACAATTTAAAAAGGTGTAAATCCAAGAGGAAAAATTACCAAGCCAGGTGTAATAGAATAAAAAGTTTATTCAACACAAGAATTAATATTCATGAGAGACTTAATCCACCAGTATTCATAGAGGGTGCTGGGATATTCCATTATAACATTTTGAAATACAATTTGGATTTTAAAATTTGTAGAATCTAATGGATTAATGCCATGAAAGTTTTTTTTTTAAACAGATTTGGGTGAAGTTACAATTTGTTAATATGTGTGCCTTGTTAGTAACTGCTTATATAAAAATGCATTATTGGTATTTTTATACTTATATAGTGCTTTGTTTTTGTTTGGCAAGTTCACTATTTGCTCATAGTGGGTAGCCCAATAGAGTGGACCTGGAAACAAGAGAAAATTAAGAGGTGGTTCTACATTCCTGAAAACTCTCAATCTCCCAATCAGGAGACCTAGATCAGATCCTATTATCATACACAGATAAGTCAATCAAGCACAACCCAGATTATATATATATATATATATATATATATATAGAGAGAGAGAGAGAGAGAGAGAGGGTGTCTATAAAGTCCGTGTGCACTTTAAAAAATTTATAACTGTATTTGTGATAGAAATAATCTGTAAAAAATGCTATAAAGTTTCTTCTTCTCTGTGTCCTGTCCCTTCAGGACGTAGGCCGTCATAGCTTTCCACATTTCCCTATTCCTGGTGTCTCTGAGCACGCCTTCTCCTGTTACACCATGCAACCCTTGTTCCATCATCCACCTGATTAGGTCCTTCAAATATGTTATCCGTTGCTTTCCTGTCTCTTTTCCCCTCTATCTGGCCTGTTAGTATCAGGTTCTCCAAGCCCTCCTTCCTTATTGCATGTTCCAAGAACTTCAGCTATCTCTTCCTGATGCTCAGTATTAATTTCCTTTTTCTTTCCATCATTTCTAAGACCTCATCATTGCTCGATCCATGATATTCGCAGCATCCTTCTGTAGAACCACATTTCAGCTGCTTCAAGGTTTTCTTTCTTCTTTGATATTGTTCAGCATTCACTGCCATATTGAAGGACAGACAGCACATAGCAATCCAGTACTCTCTTCCTTGTTTCTTGCAAAATTGTCCTGTTCCTTAATACTTTAATCAACTTCTGGAATGCTTTCTTCGCCATGCCAATTCGCCTTCAGATCTCTGTGTCGCACTTTCCATCTTCTGTTATAACACTTCCCAAGTATTTAAATTTTTGTACCTGCTTGATTCTAGTATCCCCAACCTTTATTTGGCATATTGGGCTGTTTTTTGTTTACTGATGACCATGCATTTGGCTTTCTTGCAGTTTATTTTTAGTCCTTTCTTGTTACTTTCTTCAGCTACTTTCTGTAGGAGGTCTTGCAGTTTCCTTTCTGTGTCTGCTATCAGCATGGTATCATCTGCATAGCTTAGGTTGTTTAAATTTTGGCCTCCAATTACGAATCCAGGCATAACTTCTAGGGTCCTCAAAATATTCTCACTGTATAAGTTGAACAGATCAGGTGAAAAGACACGTCCTTGTCTTACACCCCTTTCTATCTTTGAATATCTACTCAATTCATTACCTGTCCGTATGCAAGCAGTTTGCTGCCAGTAAAGATTCTTGATTACTCTCAAGTCTTTCCCAAATATGTCCAGGCTGCCAAGCATCTCCAATTCATTGTGAGGTATTTTGTCAAAATTTCTTTACCACAAAATTGCAACAATTTTCAGATAAGTAAAACAATATAAACTGCAAAATCCTATTACCCTTTAATGGAGGACATGTGGAAACTTCAATAAAATTTCAATAAAACCTTAAAAAGTAAAAATTTACTTCTTTCTAATCCTTTTCGCAAATTGTTTCTAACACAAATAAAGTTATACATTTTTTAAAGTGCACACGAACTTTATAGACACCCTGTATATAAACACATTACTTATGTGTTTATAATTATTCAAAGGACTAACAATATTTGGAAATTAATGTTTTCCGTCTAGCATATTATAAATACTCCTACCACATAAAACTGTGAAGCAAAAACAATATTTACAAAGAAATCCTTTCACTTTTAGCATATGAAATTAAGAAGCAAAAATATCTGGAAAGAAATGTTTTTTTTTACTCTTAGCATATGAAATAGTGAAGCAAGACAAAATTTGAAAAGAAAACAAAACATTGAAAGAAATGCTTTTACTTCAGGCATTTGAAACTAAAAAGCAAAACTATTTAGAAATAAATATTTTTTTCCTACTAGCATATGAAACTATGAAGCAATCAATATTTAGAGAGAAATATTTATCTCTTAGCATATGAAATTGTGAAGCAAAAATCAATATTTTAAAATAAGTGTTTTTACTATCATATAAATAAAAATTGTGAAGCAAAAACAATATATTTGGAAAGAAATGTTTTTACACCTAACATATGTAACTAAAACAAAATACTCCTACCACATACTTTCAAGCAAAAACGAAACTTGCAAAGAAGTATATGAATCTGTGAAACAAATCAATATTTGAAAAGAAATATTTTACTCCTAGCATCTAAAACTAAAACAATATTTGGAAAGAAATGCTTTTACTTCTAGCATATAACAATTTGGAAAGAAACATTTTACTCCAAGCTGATGTGAAACAAAAATATTGTTTGGAAATAAATATTTTATTCCTACCATATAAAGCTGTGAAGCAAAAACAAAACTTGCAAAGAGATGCTATTATTTCTAGCATATAAAACTGTGAAGCAAATGAATATTTGAAATTAAATATTTACTACTAGCATCTAAATGAAAAAGCAACATTTGTAAAGAAATGCTATAACTTCTAACATATAAAACAGTGAAGCAAAAACAATATAAACATATTTAGGAAAAACTGTTTTTACTCCCAGTGTATAAAACTACAATGTAAAATAATATTTGGAACGAAATATTGTACTTCTAGCACATGAAACTAAAAAGCAAAGTAATGTTTGAAAATAAATGTTTTTACTACCACCATATGAATCTGTGAAGAAAAACAATATTTGGATAGAAATATCTTACACTTAGCATATGAAATTATGAAGCGAAATCACTATTTTTAATTCATTTGTTTTTTACTAGTAGCATATGAAAGAATGAAGCAAGAATAAAACTTTCAAAGAAATGCTTTTACTTCTATCATATAAAACTGTGAACTAAAATCAATATTTACAAAGAAATGCTTTTTCATCTATTACATGAAACTGTGAACCAAAAACAATATTTGGAGATAAATATTTTACACCTAGCCTATGAAATTATGAAACAAAATCAATATTTTCAAATAAATATTTTTACTTCTAGCATATGAAATTGCGAAGCTAAAAAAAATATTTGTAGAGTAACGCTTTTTACTTCTAGCAGATAAAACTGTGAAGCAAAAACAATATTTGGAAAGAAATATTTTACTCCTACCACATAAAACTGTAAAAACAAAAAGAAATGGTTTTACTCCTGGCATATCAATCTAAAAAGCAAAACAACATTTGGAAATAAACATTTTTACTCCTAGCATATGAAACTATGAAGCAATCAATATTTAAAGAGAAATATTTTTCTCTTAGCATATGAAATTGTGAAGCAAAATCAATATTTCAAAAGAAATACTTTTACTTCTAGCATATAAATAAAATTGTGAAGCTAAACCAATATAACAATACGTCTATTGAACAGGTGAAGAGGCTCATCCTTTGTTCCCTGTTTAGGATGTGGTTTCCAGATTTCTCTTTTCTAATCCTTTCACTCCTTTTTCTTTTTCCTTTTTTTCAATTGGAGTAGATAGACTAAACTATCGCCTGGTTCACACTCCACCCACATCTATTGAACAGGTGAAGAGGCTCATCCCTTGTTCCCTGCTTAGGATGTGGTTTCCGGTTTTCTCTTTTCCAATCTTTTCACTCTTACGTAGCCCCCTGCGCATCAGTGGCGTTACCGCCTTGCTCGGGGTGATGTGATTTTTAAAAAAAATTTGGAAAGAAATGTTTTTACTCCTAACATATGTAACTGAAACAAAACAAAATACCCTTACCTCATACTTTCAAGCAAAAAGAAAACTTACAAAGAATGGCTTCTACTTCTAATATATGAATCTGTGAAACAAATCAATATTTGAAAAGAAATATTTTAATCCTAGCTTCTGAAATTAAAACAAAAACAATATTCGGAAAGAAATGTCTTTGCTTCTAGCATATAACAATTTGGGAAGAAATATTTTACTCCAAGCATATGAAACTGTGAAGCAAAAATATTGTTTGGAAATAAATATTTTATTCCTACCATATAAGGCTGTAAAGCAAAAACAAAACTTGCAAAGAAATGCTATTATTTCTAGCATATAAAACTGTGAAGCAAATGAATTCTTCTTATGCCACTTGATTCTTTGGGGAACAGGGCAGCAACAACACTCCTCTAACACACTTGGTTCTGGCTGATCCTCTTCAACTCAGCCCATGCCATTCCAGCAGCGCTCGTCTCAGCTTCAATGCTCCTTCGGCAAGTCTGTCTTGGGTGACCCACTTTTCACTTTCCTTGAGGGTTCCAGTCAAGAGCCTGTCTAGTGGTGTTGGATGTAGGCTTCTGTAAAGTGTGGCCAATCCAGTTCCACTTTCTCTTCTTGACCTCGATCTCCACTGGGGTTTGGTTTGCTTTGGCCCATAATTGTTCATTGGAGATATTCTCTGGCCATCTGATGTTGAGAATGTTTCTGAGACATCTGTTGGTAAATGTCTGAAGTTTGTGAGTGCTGGTCTTGGTCACCCTCCACGTTTCTGAGCCATAAAGTAGGACTGACTTCACATTGGTATTAAAAATCCGGATCTTGTTGCAGAGTGAGAGGGCTGATTTTTTCCAGATCGGTCTCAAAATGTTGAAGGCATATCTTGCTTTGTTTATTCGGCACTTGATGTGTTCATCCGTTCCCCCCCATACTTACTGACGACACTGCCCAGATAAACAAACTTAACTTTTTTTATGCTTTCCTGGAATAGTTGCATTGGATCTTTCTGTTTGTTGTTCACCCTCATGACCTCGGTCTTCCCAATGTTGATCTGGAGCCGTCTTTCTAGCCTCTTCTGCCACATGACATAGCTTCTCTAGCGCATCTTGGTGCCTGTGAGAAAGCAGACTGATGTTGTCTGCGAAGTCCAGGTCCTCCAGCTGTCTTGTGAAAGTCCACTGGATACCCGTCCTCCGTCCTGCCGTAGACTGCCTCATGACCCAGTCAATTACCAGCAGGAAGATTGTTGGTGACAGCAGACAACCTTGGCGGATACCAGTTTGCACAGTAAAAGGTTCTGTCAGTTTCCTGTCATGAATCACTTGACAGGTGGCATCTTCATAGATCTGTTGTATGATGGTGTCAAACTTTGGTGGAAAGCCATAGTGGTGCATCATTCTCCAGATGACGTCTCTATCGATGATGTCGAATGCCTTCTGGAAGTCAGCAAATACTGTGTGCAGGGACTGCTCAATGATGATGCGCATGGTTGTGATGTGTTCTGTGCATGAGCGGTCTTGTCAGAAGCCTGCCTGTACATCCGGACTGTCTTGTCTAAGGCGGTCTTCAGCAAATGAATAGAAGCAAATGAATATTTGGAATTAAAACTATCAAGCAAAAATAAAACTTTCAAAGCAATGCTTTTACTTCTTGCATATAAAATTGGGAACTAAAATCAATATTTGTAAAGAAATGCTTTTACATCTATTACATGAAAATATGAACCAAAAACAATATTTGGAAAGAAATGCTTTTACATCTATTACATGAAAATATGAACCAAAAACAATATTTGGAAAGAAATGCTTTTACATCTATTACATGAAAATGTGAACCAAAAACAATATTTGTAAAGAAACGCTTTTACTTCTATCATATAAACTGTGAAGCAAATCATTATTTGGAGATAAATATTTTACACCTAACCTATGAGTTTATGAAACAAAATCAATATTTTCAAATTAATGTTTTACTTCTAGCATATGAAATTGTGAAGCTAAAATAATATTTGTAGAGTAATGCTTTCTACTTCTAGCATATAAAATTGTGAAGCAAAAACAATATTTGGAAAGAAATATTTTACTCCCACCACATAAAACTGTAAAAACAAAAACAATATTTGGAAAGAAATATTTTACTCCTACCACATAAAACTGTGAAAGAAAAAACAATATTTGGAAAGAAATGCTTTTACTTCTGGTATATAAATCTAAAAAGCGAAACAATATTTGGAAAGAAATGTTTTTACTCCTAACATATGTAACTGGAACAAAACAAAATACCCCTACCTCATTCAAGCAAAAAGAAAACTTACAAAGAATGGCTTCTACTTCTAGTATATGAATCTGAGAAATAAATCAATATTTGAAAAGATATATTTTAATCCTAGCATCTAAAATTAAAACAAAAACAATATTCGGAAAGAAATGCTTTTACTTCTAGCATATAACAATTTGGAAAGAAACATTTTACTCCAAGCTGATGTGAAGCAAAAATATTGTTTGGAAATAAATATTTTATTCCTACCATATAAAGCTGTGAAGCAAAAACAAAACTTGCAAAGAGATGCTATTATTTCTAGCATATAAAACTGTGAAGCAAATGAATATTTGAAATTAAATATTTACTACTAGCATCTAAATGAAAAAGCAACATTTGTAAAGAAATGCTATAACTTCTAACATATAAAACAGTGAAGCAAAAACAATATAAACATATTTAGGAAAAACTGTTTTTACTCCCAGTGTATAAAACTACAATGTAAAATAATATTTGGAACGAAATATTGTACTTCTAGCACATGAAACTAAAAAGCAAAGTAATGTTTGAAAATAAATGTTTTTACTACCACCATATGAATCTGTGAAGAAAAACAATATTTGGATAGAATATTTTACACTTAGCATATGAAATTATGAAGCAAAATTACTATTTTTAATTAATTTATTTTTACTACTAGCATATGAAACTATGAAGTAAAAATAAAGCTTTCAAAGAAATGCTGTTTTTAGTTCATAGTTTTATATGATAGAAGTATCATATAAAACTGTGAACTAAAAACAATATTTGTAATAAAATGCTTTTACTTCTATCATATTAAACTGTGAATCTAATCATTATTTAGAGAAATAATTTGCTCTTACCATATGAAATCATGAAGCAAAATAAATGTTTTTACTTCTAGCATATAAAACAGTAAAGCCAAAACAATATTTGGAAAGAAATGTTTTTACTTCTAACATATGCAACTGTGAAGCAAAACAACATTTGAAAAGAAATATTTTACTCCTACCAAACATTCTCAAGCAAAAACAGAACTTGAAAAGTAATGCTTTTACTTCTAGCATATGAATCTGTGAAGCAAATCAATATTTGAAAAGAAATATTTAACTCCTAGTATCTAAAACAAAAAATATTTAGAAAGATGATTTTACTTCTAGCATATAGAAATTTAGAAAGAAAAACTTTACTTCTAGCATATGAAACTGAGAAAAGTATTATTTTGAAAGTAATATTTTACTCCTACTATATAAAACTATGAAGCAAAAACAAAACTTGCAAAGAAAAGCATTTACTTTGAGCATATGAAACTGTGAAGCAAATCAATATTTGGAATGAAACATTTCACTACTAGTATCTAAATGTAAAATAAAAATTAGTTGCAAAGAAATGCATATAAAACAGTGAAGGAAACAATATAACAATATTTAGAATTGTTTTTACACCTAGTATATGAAACTTTGAAACAAAACTATATTTGGAGAGAAATATTTTACTCCTAGCATATGAAACCATGAAGCAAAAATAAAACTTTTACTTCAAGCATACACAACTACAAAGCAAAATAATATTAAGAAATAAATGTTTTTAATCCTAGCATATGAAAACTGTGAAGTGAAAACAATATTTGAAAAAAATGTTTTTACTACCCATGTGTAAAACAAAACAAAATTTAAAAAGAAATGCTTTTACTTCTAGCATATAAAACAGTGAAATAAAAACAATATTTTGATATAAATACTTTTACTTCTAGCATGTAAATACAATTTTGAAAAAAAATGTTTTTACTCCTAGCATATGAAACATTAAAGTAAAAATATATTTGGAAAGAAATATTTCATTCCTACCACCTAAAACTGAATCAAAAACAATATTTAAAAATAAATATTTTACTTCTAGCATGTAAAACTATGAAGAAAAAACAATATTTGAAAAGAAATATTTTACTCCTACCATATAAAACTATGAAGTAAAAACCATATTACAATATTTGAAAATAAATGTTTTTACTCCTAGCATATGAAAATGTGAAGTAAAAAAATATTTGGAAAGTAATACTTTACTACTACCATATAAAACTGAAGCAAAAACAATATTTGGAGAAAAATCTTTTACTCCTACCACATAAACTGTAAAGCAAAAACAAAACTTGTAAAGAAATGCTTTTGCTTCTAGCATATGAAATTGTGAAGCAAATCAATATTTGGAAAGAAATATTTTACTGCTAGCATCTAAAACTAAAGCAAAAACAATATTTACAAAAAAACTGGCTTTACTTCTGGCATATAAAACAGTGAAGCAAAACAATATAACAATGAAATATTTTACTTCTAGCATATAAAACGGTGAAGCAAAAATATTTGGAAAGAAATATTTTTACTCCTACAACATAAAATTCCAATATTTGAAAAAGAAATGCCATTTTTTCTAGTATATGAACCTAGAAAGCAAAAAAATATTTGGAAATAAATGTTTTAGTCCAAATGTATTAAATTGTAAAGCAAAAGCAATATTTTAAAATATATATTTTACTCCTGGCATATGTTTTGTTTACCTACCTATATACAGTAATGGTATGTTCTTACATTCTTAAATACATGGACACTATTAGACTAAAGAGTAGTGTGATTATACTGACTAGCAGCTCACTAGTTCATTATCTACTTCACACAGCATGCAAGTCTTGTATCCGTTGATATACTATTATTCCCAACCTCCATTTTGGTGATTACTACCTTTTAGGGTTACAACAATATAAAATTGTGAAGCAAAACAATATTTGGAAAGAAATGTTTTTGCTTCTAGCGTATAAAACTCTAATACAAAAACAATATAACAATATTTGGAAAGAAATGTTTTAACTCCTAGTATATGAAATGATGAAGCAAAACAATATTTTGAAAGAAATGTTTTTACTCCTAACAAAGAAAATATTTGAAAAGAAAGCATTGTCAAGCTTTTTATATACAAGTTTCAATATTAGAAAAAAAAAAAGATATGAGATACTCAAGGGATATTATAAAATTAGGAATGAAAAGTAGTCAAATTTATCAATAATGGAGAAGTAAAATTTAATTTCTGGCAAATTATAACAATCTAAAGAAGAAATGTTTCTAAAGAAAGTACTAACCCTTGTTATATTAAACTATATGCCAAAAAAAAAAATCAGATTTCTGTCATATAAAATTTTGTAGCCAAATAATAAAACCTCAGTATTTAGAAGAAAGCAATTACCCAAGATATATAATCATTAACAAAAAATGTTTTAATTTTTGGCAAAAAAAAAAATTAAACTCTGACAGAGTATAAAATAGAAAAACAAAACATGCTATTTCTATAAAATAGAAAAACAAAACATGCTATTTCTATAAAATAGAAAAACAAAAACATGCTATTTCTATAAAATAGAAAAACAAAAACATGCTATTTCTATAAAATAGAAAAACAAAAACATGCTATTTCTATAAAATAGAAAAACAAAAACGTTATTTCTATAAAATAGAAAAACAAAAATATGCTATTTCTATAAAATAGAAAAACAAAAATATGCTATTTCTATAAAATAGAAAAACAAAAACATGCTATTTCTATAAAATAGAAAAACAAAAACGTTATTTCTATAAAATAGAAAAACAAAAACATGCTATTTCTATAAAATAGAAAAACAAAAACATGCTATTTCTATAAAATAGAAAAACAAAAACATGCTATTTCTATAAAATAGAAAAACAAAAATATGCTATTTCTATAAAATAGAAAAACAAAAACGTTATTTCTATAAAATAGAAAAACAAAAACATGCTATTTCTATAAAATAGAAAAACAAAAACATGCTATTTCTATAAAATAGAAAAACAAAAACATGCTATTTCTATAAAATAGAAAAACAAAAACGTTATTTCTATAAAATAGAAAAACAAAAATATGCTATTTCTATAAAATAGAAAAACAAAAATATGCTATTTCTATAAAATAGAAAAACAAAAACATGCTATTTCTATAAAATAGAAAAACAAAAACGTTATTTCTATAAAATAGAAAAACAAAAACATGCTATTTCTATAAAATAGAAAAACAAAAACATGCTATTTCTATAAAATAGAAAAACAAAAACATGCTATTTCTATAAAATAGAAAAACAAAAACATGCTATTTCTATAAAATAGAAAAACAAAAACATGCTATTTCTTAAGAAAACATTGAATACTGGCAGAGTATAGATCAAAAACAAATTAAATTTTAATGTTTGAAAAAATATAAAGGAAAACAAAAGATTTTAATGTTTGGAAAGAAATCACAAACAAATGGGATATTTTAAACTATGAAACAAAAATAGAAATTAAAAGCCCTGATTATTGGAATATTATTAAGCTATGAATTGTAATCAAAATTCTGTATATTTGTAAAAATGAATTGATCCCTTATCTATTAAAAAACAAAATGCTTTTAATATTCTAGTGGAAAAGATAGCATATTATCAAAGTAGGAATAAAAAGTATAAAATCTTTCATTATTGATTCCAAACATTATAAAACTATGAAGCAAAAAAACAAGAAGTTGCAATATTTTTAAAGAATTTATTGACTCAGACCTGACAATGTATGGCATATTATGAAACAAAAAGCAAAATAGTTCACTATTTATTAAAAAATGTATTAACTAATGTCATTTTATGAATAAAGATAATACATTTTATATATATATATATATATATATATATATATATATAGTGTGTGTGGATTGGAACAAAAATCCATAGCATTTAAGCGAATTTAAAAACAATATTTAGCTGTGCAAAAATTTATTCAAATACACATATGCCACTTTATTCCAGTAACTTTGAAGCAGCTTCAGAATTCCCTCCTCCAAAAACTTAGCATCTTTCTAGGTGATAAAATAAACAATTGAAGTTCTTTCTATTAAGAGAATTTTGTAACGATTAAAATAAGTGATAATTCAAAGGTGCAATGTTAAGGGTGTACAGTGGGCGTAGCAAAAGATCGGGCAGTATCCTGATGAAAGATGACACACTTCTGATTAGTAAAATCTGAAGGCTTTTGCAAGATTGCTACCTCTAATCAGTTTAATTAACAACAGTACATATTTGAATGCATTGTGGTGCAGTGGATATCAGCTCAGAACAAGAAATTGGAGAGCCGATTAAAGTTGAATTTGTTGCATTCACTTTTGCACAAATAACCTTGGGAAAGGTATTAATCCATTGCATCACACTTCAGCTATAAGTTGAATAGCAAGACAGATTGGGATGGCAACCAGTCTACCACAAAAAGTAATGACAACCTACTGCAGAAAAATCTTTTACCCAGTCAGTCTTGTCTCAAAAGAGACAGGCTCGCCCAAGTGTGTATCGCACATGGCACTTAACTGACTGATTTGTATGAATCCAACATTTGATTTTGTGCAAACAGCTTTTAATAAACAATGCCTTTCCAATCCCACAAGGTATTTAGCATTGCATCACCTTCTTCAGATAAAGACTGGTCTTTCGAGTGGTTAACAGTGGATTATTTTGTTTTCCTCAGAAACTTTTTTTTTTGCTGTAAGCAATTCATTATCCACCACCTGGTATGGTTCTTTTCAAAAATGGATCATTTAAACAGAGAATCACATAAAAATGCAGTCCATCAATTTTTTTTTGTTGTTAAAACATTGTAGCAAAACATTTATCTAAATGTATTCAAATGGCTTACAACACCTTTATGACATGTGGAACATCTCTGCAATGTCCCATGTCATGTGACTGGAATTATTTTTAATTAACATTTCTATTTGGTCACCGTCAATGTTTGTAGGCCTACTGAAATATTCTGTCTCCAAGATTAAAACTTCCACTTCTGGATCTAGGTAAGCATTTAGTAACAGGGCATTCAGCTGTGTCACCACCTTCATAAATGACATCTTTTTTGCTGTTTTGTATTTCCCCGACCACATGTATTTACATGTGATACTAGATTGGCATTAAATAGTTAAATATAACCATCTCTTCTACTCTGACAGTTTCTTTTCTTGCACTCCCTACCTATGGAATTCCCTTCCATTTGCTTGCTTCTCTGATAGGTACAATCTTCAAAAGTTAAAATGCAATGTCAGTTACCATCTTCTTGATTCCAATCCATCTCTTTTTTTCTTTCACTATAACCCCCATGAACACTAGTGGTGATCCTGCCTTGCTTGGGGTGAAATGATTATAAAAAAAATTAAAATTAATAAAAAATTTTCTTTCCAGAAGTAAAGAGATTATCAAATGATGATAATGCCTCTCATTTTCTTCCATTGTTTTATCAATGTGAAAATATTTAACATTCACAATCTACACACACAAGAAGCATAAAACATTGAAATGTCACCATTTAGAATACATTCAGTTAAGTGCCATACGTGATACACTCAAAGGAGACATGACTGACTGGGTAAAAGATTTTCCCACAGTAGGTTAACATTGCTTTCTGCAGTAGACTGGTTACTAACCAAGGCTATAGAACCTATTCTGTCTTGTTATTTAAACCATAGCTGGAGGGAAAAGCAACGGATTCATACCTTTCTCCAAGGGTATTTGCGCATAAGTGAATGTAACGAATTCAACTGGAATTCATACATGTGTTATAAATTTCAGTCAGGTTTGAAATAAGATCAAATGTTCAAATGTTATCTATGGAAAAATACTATAAACTTTTTTGTTCCAACCTATACATATATATATATATATATAGTCATCTGCAGACAGATCTGCTTTGCTGTATCACAGCACATCAGTACAGTTAGACTCCAATTGCTTTTGACCCAGAATTGAAACCCGATCAAGTGGGCATCAGTCAGCGATTCTACCTCTGAGTTATGGGCACTCGGTAGAAGGAGGCAGACTTTTTAGCGTTTATATTATCATTATAAATGCCAATAGCTGAGAGTGTTCTAGATGATGCTTAGATGGAGGCAGTAATGTTTCTTACTCCAATTTAAGATTGTTTTATTTGGCTATAGTGACCACTTTTCTGGTTAGCAGAAAAAGAATTCAGACATAAACTGCCCAATATCTTCAGAACATTTTTAGTTTTCATAAGCCATTATCAACGAGTTTTGCTGTTATGTTGATAACCATGTGCATGCATTGTTTTTTTTTATCGATTTTAATTTTTCAGTGTCATGTTTTTACACCATACTTGAAAACTGACTTAACACCCACCCAGAAACAAAGAGGTAAATTTTCGTTTTAAGTCTTGTTGCTTTTCCCCTTCAAATTTATCCAAAATAGCATTATCTCTGTGCAAATGTATATGCTGAATTCAAATCAAGTGTTACCTTTTTTATCTAAATGTCCATAAAAAAACGAACTATATCTTGCACTTTTTCTCTTCCGTAACTCTCATAAAGTCATGTAATTAACTGCAGAATGATGGACTGCGCATGTGATTGAATTTTGTCAGATTTTTCTTCATTTACTGATACTTCCAGTGATGTACTTCCGGTAATTAAAGTAATGCGCTATTGTATTTCTATGCTTATTACTCTCAAAACAGAAAGTACATCACTGGAAGTTTCAGTAAAGGACGAAATTCGACCAAAATTGCTGCCTACATAGAACGTCATTCTGTAGTTAATTACATGACTTCATGAGAGTTACAGGAGAGAAAAAGTGTGAGATATAGTTCGTTTTTTTTTTCTTTTATGGACTTTCAAAGCAAAAAAAAGGTAAGTTTCTTCAATAACTAATTGTTGATTTGAGTTTAGCATATACATTTGCACAGAAATAATGCTATTTTAGATAAATTTGTAGGGGGAAAAGCTGTCTGCACCTAAAACAAAAATTTACCAACAAAGAGGTTGTACTTGAAAAATTCAACATGATATAAAGACATGAAAATCAAAATCTACCAAAAATAGAATGTATACACTTTGACAAAAACCCATTAAGACAAATATAATGCTCTTTGAAAAACTGATGAAAGCAAAAGCACTAAAAAGTCACTGAACAAATTTATGTTCAAATTTTCTCCAGAATCTAGAAAAATGGCTTGAACCATAAAAAGAATGTTTAAACTTATTAAAAAAAACTTTCATTGGTGTATAATCAAACATACACACACACACACAGATTTCATATATATATATATATATATATATATATATATATATTTGTTTTCTTAATAATGTCCATAATATTTTTTTCATAAAAACTTTCCCAGTTAAAACATATCTTTAGTTTTATTTACAATTATCTGATTCTTGCAAAAATTTTTAAAACAATGGATTTTTCACATGGAATAAAAAAATAAATGTTCAAGTTTCTAATAAGGCCCTACATTGATACCAGAAAAATTTAAAGGTTCTAAAAAGTATTAAAATTTCTATGATCTTTTCTCTGAATAATAACACAAAGATTTTAATGACAAAATGTTTTCAGTTTTGGGTATTTTTTTCATCATGTATCCTTTTATTTTAGCAATTTTTTTTGTGATAAACTTATTTGAAGCATACATTTAAAAACCAAAGAATATATAAACTTTTTAACAAAACATTTCCAATGATAAATGTACATTAAAACAATTTCATGCAAGTTATATATTGTCATGAAATAATTTGAAACTTATGTAATCGAACTAAGTATTTTATAATCATTTTATATTTGAATTACGTTTTTTATTCGTTATGACAAAAAATTCAACACCTAAAGCATTACTCAACACTTTATTAAATTAAATTTTATGAACAGTACATATATTAACTTAATTACATTTCACAAACAAGTCAACAAAAACAAAAAATAATTTTGATAACAAAACACAAAAATTGTACAAAAACACAAAAAACTGTCTTATAATGCAAAATTCAGGAAAATTTAGCTTCGTGGATCAACTTTAAGGCTGAATTTATCCCCCCTTGATCTCATTGAAAAATTATTTTATAAATCAAATTCAAATCAGATGTAAGAAACCTGAAACAATTTTTTTTTTTAACTTAGATTTTCATATTGTTCTAACAATGACTAAACTTAAACATACAAGTACATTAGTACAATCAATATTCGTTTTGAGTTTGACAATCAACATTCGCCTTATAGGGGATCCGTCAAATTAAAAACAAAAAGAAAGTTCAATACGCCGATATTATGATTTTCTATGACGAGTATAATAAAATTTGTACCTGTTTTCTTGAAAAAGAAAAGTTTAAACAATAAAAACCTACTTTCGCAGTAACTTTTACACATCCAGCATTAACCTCAGAGCAAGAACTAGAAACATTGTATAAAACTTAAAATTATTTTTAAACGCCTATTTTGGGAAAATATAAGTAAAATTATAATATCCTACTTTATAAATAATCACGCGGCAAATTTTATTAATTTTAAAAATGAACGAACTTTATCTTTTCTATACTTAATTTTTTACATTGTAGGTTAAACCGGAGTCAAGGTAATTTTCTTTCAAATACACAATAATCGCGATCAAAATATAATCACATTCACAATGATAAATTTTGAATAATGGGGCAATGGCCGTAAGACTTTATTTTTATTTTTTTCTAGTGTATATTTTGTCCCAAATAAATAGAGTTAGAAAAGTACAAATACATTTATTTTAATCCGATAATTATAATTTATTTTAGGTTATATTCGCTGCAGTAAAGATTTAACCGTTTTTCCATTTACAAGAATTATAATATTTAAATTTATAAATTGTTTACACACAAATAGTCGATTGCTTTTTTAATAATCAGCCTTGTTTCAAAAGAAAAGAAAATCCTACGTTAACATTCATTTTTATTACATAACCAAAAACCTAAACTGCAGAGAAAAAACACGACTGTTTTTTTTTGCGTGTATTAGTAATTTCGGACGAACAAAGATTTTATAATCACTTTCTTAAAATTTCTAATCCTGTAACATTAAAGTATGTGGACATGTAATAGCTATTTTTATAGACACGATCTCCTTTCTTGTACACATTATATGTCCTTTAAAAATACGACTAAGTGTGGTATTTTATTCTGACAAAAACATAAAGGGGGGAAAACATACATTACAATTTGACTAAAAATTACACATAAATTGGTAATTATTTTATGACAAAATGATTACCAATCGATTTTCCAAACATCATTCAACGAAATGATCGCGCTAAAAATAATAACTGATGAAAACAATAATCAAATATCTGACTAACCTTTATTTACTGTACGGGTAACAAGTCGCCATATTGAAAACTGAACAGTGTAAGGCTGGGAGTATTTATATGACAGGTGCTCTGATGACGTAACGGCGACTGATTGGTCCAAATAGAAAGTATGCTTCTTCCGGTGTGACGTTTGTGATATACCATGATATTTTTTTCCGCCTATCCGATTTTAAATTTTGTTTTCATTTAACTTTGTATAAAATAAATCCTTACTTTTTTTTTTTTACAACAGGGAAGCAGAATGTTTACTAAAATGTTAATCCAATTAAAAATATCTGCCATAATAAAACTTATGGCCATGTAGATATCAATACCTTTTAATTGCACACTTTGAGTTTGATTTCTCATATTTTTAAATTGTCAGAATATGAAACGAAGGGAAATTTTTATGCTCTTAGTCTTTCTTCTAGCTTCCATTGACTTAAACAATGAGGAAGACGATTAAATAATTATTACATGAACATGAATTTTACATTGTTTAGATATTAACTTACATTGTTATTTTCCAATATTGATTCAATATCGAAAATCAACATTTTTTTTTCAAAACAATGAACAAAATTGTTATTAAAGTTATCAAACATTTTTCTTTAATTTAAAAAATGGGATTGCGATTTGGGTTTTCAAAAATAATTTTTAACCTATTTTTTATTTTAGTATTTTATAGTTTTGATCATTCAGTTGTATTTTTAATTATTTAAATTAACATTTTCATTTTAGTTTTAACTTTTATTTTATTGTTTGAGTTGACAAGATAATTTAAATCTTGAAAATATTTATTAAATTATGAAAAATAAAATGTAGAAATTAAAAATTTTAAATGTATTATTTTTTTAATGACTGTTTAAAAAAATTCCCAAGTTCCCTAAGGTTTTTAGGATATTTTAAATTTATTATTCAATTTCTCTTTGTTAAGTTGTGCCGATGGATAACAAAAACCAACTTAAACAAAAAAATTAGTCTTTTTTTTTGGGGGGGGGGGGGTAACTATTGCGTAATTGTTAGTAGTTAAATGCTTCCTTCCTTTTTTCATTCTTATTTGTAATTGTTTATTTTTATTTTGAGGGCGTTTGTTTGCATTTCCCTAGTTTAAAAAAGTAGCGACAAACATGATAAGTTAATTAGAGCATTTTTTTTTTTTTTTTTGTGGATAGATTCATTCATTCATTTAAACAAAAATGTGACCTTTTAAATTGAATTTTGATTCTTAAATCGTAATTGTTTTTTATTTTTTTGGGAGGTGCAACTAAAAAAAAATTAACACTCAACAAATTTTTAGTTTTTATAATTTTTGTTTTTTTATTCAATTACGATTTTTAATTTTTATTTGCGTTGAAAACTGATTCCTCCAGCCCGAAAAACCGTTTTCCTTCTAAAAAAAAAAAATACATAAAGTTACAGCTTCAATGCAAAAAACTAAAAGACATACGTACATTATTAATTACAAAATATATAGACTATGGTAAAATTATATTAATTTGTATTTTACTGACATCTTGTGTCTCAAAAAAACAAAACATTGTCAACTAATTTTGTTTAACATTTTTCAAATTTATTTAGGCAAAACTCAAAAGGAAATAAAACGTGTTTTTTGGGTCATCGTCTTTCAGGTCAAGGCTGAAAATCTGTCATTTATTTCTTTTAACGTTTTTTTTTTATTATCATTTAAATCATTATTACCATTATCAAAGAAAAAGAAATGCGCAATGCGACAAGTCGAAATTATAAAAAAATATATATTTTTACAATACATTATTAAACATTTTTTTTAATTTCCTCAGCGAATGATTTTTTCTACAAAATTTATTTATCCGAATTAAAAGGAAAGATTTATGATTATATTTTACTACTTACTCCAACCGTGACCAGTAGTTATACTTTTAGTTTTAACTATTTTTTATTTGGTAATTAATAATATTTATTTTTAAATTGAAATCATTCTTCTTCACGAACAGTAACACCTACGTTACATTCGGTTTCGTGTTGCTTAGCTTATTCGTTGCATTTGCTTTTCTTTTTTTTTTTACCAGTTAACCAATTTTTAACTGGAGATAAAAAATAAAAAAATAAAAGCACGATTGCTACAAAGTCTAAAATTGAATTCATCAATTTAGATAATCTTCATTTGATAGAAAAAAATGAAGCGTTGTACTCGCTTTGTTCTTAGTCGTTAGGTCTCATCAACTGAAGTCAAACCAAAAAATTATCGCTCTCTAAAATGATTAACAAACCAATCACGTCGGCCGTTTTAAACATTAGCTCTTTTTACCATTTTCAGATTTCAGTCAATTCAAATTCTATCACCTCTAAGTTTAGAGCAAATTAAACACGATATTTCTGTTGCAATGTTCATTCCCAATATAAAATACGGTAAAAAAATAAAGTCACGATAGCTGGTAACCAACGAATACTACGTGAGTATCGTAGTATTGATATTTTTACTGTATGTATCGGACCGCGACAGAAAAGAATATCTTCGTTTTGATTTCAGAATATTCTTTTTTTTTTTATAAAACTGTTCGTGATAATAAAACTAACAAAATTCGATGTACATTAAATCCTAAACCTCTTGTCCACCATTCTTTTACTCTGTCTAAAATGTGCGTTGCAGTGCGAAATGGAATATATATATACCACTGCGATAATTACGAATGACTTGAATTGCTAAAACATCATAACATGTAAATTAATTTCTGCCAAGAATAATGAAAACTACCTAAATTATAAACACAGAGATATACTTAAAAAAACAGCTTGAAGTGATAATTTGAGCTGAGATATTTTTGCCATTGCATTTTTATTGTATATTCAGAACAGACCAAAGTAGTCAAGCTCTGTTTTTGCAATACGGTCATCCATACAAACGCAGCGTGCCACGTGACATTGACGTCATACGACAAAGCGTGTACTGGCTAAAAATACCTTTTTCCTTACATGTTATTGTTATTATATTGTTGTTTAATGTGTATATTGTCTTTCTTTTCCATTTAAATTTGTTAACAACTCAACATTTAAGAATAAGATAAAAAAATTAACAATGATAAAAAGTTTCTATTTCACCAATTATGAGGTTGGCAATTAAATTTAATAAAACAAATTCAATAAAAAGCGAAATTTAAATTTTCCGATTTATTGTCAGAGTGAGTCAGAATGAAGATTTTTTTTTATCCACGTCTGAATTTTTAGTCATTGTTTGTTATGCTAAAAAAAAAAACAATTTGAAAATCTCGGAAAAATTGTTCTAAAATTTGCAATTGATTGAACTGGATTTTAAAGCACTTAACCAATGTACCATAACACAAAAAAAAAAACTTTTCTCGTAGAGGACACACACATTTAAATTAATTTACACAGTAATCCACATTCAATTATAGAGTTACAGAAAAAAAGTAAAGTTTTATTCACCATTTTTTTTAATTAACTTTTAATTATTACTTAAATCAGAGAGAAAAAGATCCATAGAAGAAGAGACTCTCTAAAGTAAGTAGAGAGAGGAACACCATTTTTATGTTATTATTAATTTAAATTTTAAAATAAGTTATGGGTTTTTTACTCACCGTCTTTAAGTTTTAGTTTGTAATAAAATAAGACGCTAAGTTTCGTCTCTAAATTTAAAATGCTTGTTTACCTTACAAAGTGTTTTTATTTTTAAACATTTACCAAAAATTAGGTAATTATCTGATTTAAACCGCACTTTCAATATTTCTTATTCATTGTTATTGAAATAGTCATTCATAATGAAAGAATTTGGTTATTAGAAAACGTTAAGAAGAAGAAATTTTTGAGAGGGTCAGTTTTTTCACTCCACTTTCCATTACTTTTGTTTTTTTTAATTATGGGTGGTGTCCCGAAATTTTATTAAAGAAAATACCTGAAGATGCTATTTCATTTTTTAAAAAAATAAAAAAAAGTGATGCAATATCAAGTAAGTGTGAACATAATGAAATTTCGTCCTAAACATTACCAAAAATACATTTTGTTGAGAATTGATGCTTTTAATGGCGGACCAGGATAGAGGGATGAGGGACCCAGGCGGTACTTATGAGGGTGGCATTTTGAGGGTAAAAAACATTGAAGACATGATCATTTTTATGCTATGGTGTTTCACAAAAGAAATTTAATATGTTGGGTTTTTGATTCGTTTTTTTTTTTTCTTTTTTTTTTTTTTTCACATTCATTTATTCCTTTTTGTTTGGAAGATCACAAACACATGACAATGACATGCTGCCCTGTTGACTAGCTCAGATTTTTTTAAGCTCGGGTAACTGTCTGAGACGCCGTTACGTTAATCTGGCCCTGCTGTAAGCGACCTCTTGCCGAGACTCCAAGACTACACCAGGATATTCCAAGAGACATCGCCACTAATGTATGTTCTTTGTACAATCAAGAAGATAATTTATTGCCCTTCAACGCTCCTTCCCAAACCAGAGGTCTTTTGAGAGGAAAATTAATATTAAAAATATATTAAAAAATATCGCATGTTTTCAAATTTTTTTTTGTTAGACTAAAAAATTTATTGTACATGAAATTCGAAAATATCAATTAATCAAATTATTAATTAAGCATAATAATAATACAAAATATATATAAAATGCGAGCAGCCGTTAACGTTTTGTTTATGTAGATTTATTGTTGTTATTAATAATATTACTTTCTTTTTTATATATGTCTTTGTGTCGCTACATGTGTTTCGGGTCTAAAGTTGCTCTCTTCGGGCGAATAAGCTTGTGACTTCAGTCACTTCACATATCGGAATACCAATTTCTGTCGTTGGAACAATCCCTAATTATGTTTTTAAGATATATATATATATATATATATATATATATATATATATATATATATATTGTGTGTGTATTTTGGCAGTATTTTTTCATTAATGCAGGTTTCATTGAATAATATAGACAAGTTTTGTCTATTAATTTTGTGTAGGATCCGTTCATACCGTCTGATATACTTGATGGTGATGTCGTTGAAAGACAACAAAAAATCACAGTATTTGTTGAATTTTTTATCGGGTCTAAGCTTTCGGCTCACATAAGCCATTATCAAAGAGTAAATATTAACTTAAATAGCTTAAATGTTCCATGTTTACTGTGTGTTAATATTTACTCTTTGATAATGGCTTATGTGAGCCGAAAGCTTAGACCCGATAAAAAATTCAACAAATACTGTGATTTTTTGTTGTCTTTCAACGACATCACCATCAAATATATATATATATATATATATATATATATATATATATATATATATATATCACGGGATTAGATTTAAGAGCAAAGTAATCGAATCAAAATTAATAAAGATTAAATGATTATAGTTGATTTTTGATAGTAAAGGATAACGGAACGCATATGGGTTTTAATTTAAAACTGTTAAACCTTTAAGAAATATTTGGATTTTATATTGTTTTATTGGCCCAATGATGTTTGTTTACCCATGACATTTCATGAGTCTGTGGTATCAATCCTGGAACAGACCACCATATACACTCAGTGCACCTACACACAGCATTTGGACTGGCCAGTTATTCTCGAGGAAAAAAAAAACAAAAAAACTGTTAACTTCAAAACGTAAGTTTAATTCTTTTTTATTATTATTATTTTTATTTTATTTTATTAATTGAAATATTTTTAGAACAAAAAACATCCTTCATTTAAATTAGGAAGCGGCTATTTTGCTGTTCCCTGCACAATAACGAATCCCTCGTTATTTTTTTATCGTAACTACTATGACGTCATGAAAGAAGTCTAAACTATTTATTCATAAAAAAACAACAACAGTTTACATTTTTGGTTATCGTCAAGATAAGCAATCCAAAAAAATTCAGCTTATTTTTTAAGGAATGTTCTCTTCAAAGTAGTATGGTGAATACGAAATAACAATAACTTTATTCTATTCACTGTTTTCAAATTCGCAAGCCAGTGCGAAAATCTATTAATGACCAGTAGAAAAAAGGATTGGCTCCGTTGCTGAAGAAAAGACCAAAGCAAATTTCGCGAGCCTATGTGAAATTTTCATTAGCCTATGTGAAATTTTCATTAGCCAATGAAAAGAGAGCAATTTACAAACTCACAGAAAATAACAAATTGAACTTTCAGTAACCCGTGTCATATTTCTTACCGTCCAAAAACAAGTTTACGTTCGGAGCCGATCACGTAATTGAGTTAGTTACTTATTCACGTTTTTCGGTCAGTCAGTCAAAGAGAGACAAGAAAGCTGTCAACACAGCCGCGATGTAACAAGAGATTTTTCAAACTGCTGCTTGGACACAACTGTCCCAGTGACAAACATTCGCACTCCCTCACTTTCTCGCGTGTTATTTTCTTTATCTCTCCTTCTTCATCTTCATCTACTCGCTGTTCATAACAGAAAGAGTGGAACGAAGACTTTACTACTATTTGTTGATGCATACAGCGAAACATAGACTTATCTTTTCTGAACAAATTAAATTTCGCTAAAAAAGCGAACTCTCAATGTGCGTTGTGGTACAGTGGATATCGGCTCGGAACGAGAAGCCGGGGAGCCGAGTTCAAATTCCAGCTGAATCCATTGTATTCACTTACGCGCAAATACCCTTGGGATATATCCTTCCAGTTATGGGTTAAATAGCAGGACAGATTGGGTTCTATAGCCTTGGTCGGCAATCAGTCTACTGCAGAAAGCAATGGCAACCTACTGCAGGATAATCTTCTGCCCAGTCAGTCTTGTCTCTTTCGAGACATGATCGCCCAAGCGTGTTTCACGTATGGCACTTAACTGACTGACGACAGTACACTTTCTCTTAGAACATTTTTTTTTCACACATGCAAATTGATGTTATGCTATTCGATAAATAAATTAAAATATGTATACAAACGATACAGTTTTATTCTTTCAACCTTCTGATAATCTTAAATTATGGGGACTTCGGTTGTGTTTGGCACAAGGATAATTTGATAAACAACAATAACATCCACGTCCTAATAGTAGCAACAGAAGCCAGCCTCCAATGCTTTTTTTATTTGCTTTTTCGGGAAATTCTGTGTTCTATCGTGACTCGTACCATGTGACATCCGGTCGCCCGGATGTATAAAAGACAATGTGCGTTTCGCACGGTGAGTTATCATTATCACTGACTTCATGAAGTAACATCTACTATTGCGAGAGACTGTAAATATTGTATATAATTCTTGATTGTACCACTCTGGTAATAAAGTAGTTTATCTACATTTTGTGTATCTCTTCATTCCAAGATACAACATTCTGAAATAATGTTTGATTTGTTTTCAATTCATTGTTAAAAAGTTTCAATTCATTGTTAAATAAGTTTTCAAATTTTATTATTAAAAAAGTTCATTGATATGTATTTATTGAAAAATGCCCAAATTAATTTATTGCAAAAGAAAATTAATTAAGAATTCAGATGAAAAACAAGTTTATTTCTTGGAAAAAAGCAGATCAAAAGAGCGTATGAGGTTGCCTTTTCCTTGCATGTCTTTTAGACATGGATGTTGACTGAATGTTAAATTGAAAGGCTTGATGCGATGTTTAGCTGTTTGTAGGGTAGACCTACTATGCCGTCGGAACTTGTTATAAGTCGTGTGCTGCTGAATGGACAATTTGTCGACTTGCTGCTGTCAATAGGTGTGCTGTCCGGTTAAGAAATGTGGGTGCTGTTAACAGAAACATTAAGTAGAACGGCGGTTTTGTTGCTAAGTTGTGTCGGCCATATTGACTGATGAATAAACGCACGTGGGTGACGGTGACGAAAAAATTTCGCGCTAAGCTGGTATACTGATTTGGGGATGTTTTTCAACACTTTCTATTGGGTTACTGGCAAAAATTTGGTGCTCAACGTCGTGGCTACCAAATACTGGCAAGATGTTGGTGTTTTCTTTTTAAAACAAAGGAACACAATGAACACCATGAGAAAATTCTGGACGTGGCTCGTCTGTAATGACATAGTTGAGATGCAGGTTGTCACCGATAATAATATTTGAAGATGCCAGCGCTTGAAAACTTTGTTCTGCAAAGTCGAGTTGATTGCTGGCGAAAGAGAAGAACTTGGGAGGTACCTGATTCCAGTAAGTCGGTTTTTCTTTGGATTTTCTACCATCTCCAATACTAATAAATCAGATTTTCAGATGCCTTGGTCGTTCTTGACGGTTTGGTTTTGAAAAACGTTAGTAAGTTAACGTCGAGTTACATCTCATCTCTAACGAAGCCAAATAGAAAAATTATGAGTCTAATTTCTTATCATCACGTCAAATCACGTCGGTCGATTACCAATCAATATATGGCGTGCCAATGGTCTTCCCACCACATATTTAAATTTGCGATTAGAATTTAGACAAGACTCCAGAAATGAAATAACAACACCACTTGTAACCAAAATAGACATGTATTAACAATTATACAGTAGTTGAGAAAGTATGCATATAACTGTGAACAAGTGTGAAGAGAGAGAAAGAATTTTCTCCCATAGACATGAATGTTCCTTGGAGTAGGTTGAGTGAAATAAAGTTTGTTCAGAGAGGAAAAGTTCTGTATATTGGAGGTTGTCACATGTTCCCACAACGGCCTCCTGCCGTTGGGTTTCCCATGAAGATTTATGTGTGTATGCATATATGCGATGAATGATTCCGCGTAACGCCGACTACTATCTGCAATCGGATGCGGGTGTGTATGTGTGAGTGAAAATTATACGTATGTCATGTGAGAGATAATTCCGCGCGACGCCGATTGCTACCTGCAATGACACATGTCCCCACGACTGCTGGCCGCAATCAGGGACCTAACTGACTTGCAACACGAGGATGCGCTGCTTAAAAGTCCAGCGCAGGTAAACTGGATTTACACGTGCAAACAACATGATCGGCTAATGATAAACTAGTCACTGTTTGACAACGTGATGTGATCTGCGAATGTAAGAAAGTGTGAATGATAATGGGGCACTATAAAATCATTATTTTATAATTATTATGTGAAAATAACATTCTACACTATCTTTTCATTTTTTTAGAGATTTTTAAAGTAAACATTTTTAGAAAAATAAAATCTAGTGCATATTACAAGATTGACTTTTTATATTAGAATTATTACTATGGATTAAATTTTGAATTGTTATATTGAATATAAGAATGAAATAAAAAGGGATAAAAATGTATATGAAAAAAAGGATAGTAAATTTTAAAAATTAAATTTAAGAAAAGATTTAAACAATCATTGGCTGTGTAAATGCCATCGCTACATGAAACATGCGTGAGAGAACTGACAACTGCGTGTATATATTGTAAAAAGCTTTATTTCCTTTATAGTACTTGTGCAGCTGTGAAAACTGCAATTAAGACAAACAAATAACATGAGCACATGGAGGAAGGATAGATAATTACAAAATTCGAAAAAATAAGAAGATAAACAATGAAATTTACATAAATAGTTGTAACAAAACAAGGGAACTTATAACAAGGGTTTAAATCAACAGGAATCGTTTGCGTCGCCAAAGCAATACATTTTTACAAATTAAGAAAGGGTCTAAAAAGCAATAAACATTTAGAAGAATTAAAAAATTCATTAACTATAAAATTTGTCTAGGTTTTGCTGGAAAGTGAATGGAAAAAATGCTAATTACCTCGTTGGCACCTCATGTGGTCTATGGCAATATAGTTACTCCCTAACAGTACCGAAAACGAATGTGCTGCCACTGGAGATAACACATTTATGTCTGACCTCTTAGAAGGTTTCAATCCAAAAAGCAGTTAAGGGGCTTTCTATTTCTTACGCAGATACCAAAATCTTATATTCTAGAAAAGATTGCCGTAAAATAGCTTACTTGTTATATTTTTACTTACTTATTCTAAATTTACTGTTTCTGTTTTATACTTTCTATTTAGACCTCATAATTGTTTTACGTTGTCCTAAAATATAAGGAACTATATTTTATGGCAACATTGTCCCAAGGGGTGACAAGGCCGCCGGACAAGAATACAGGACTGGAAACGGCGAGAAAACGAACCTACTGATTTTACATTAAGGTTTGGTAACAAATGGTGCCTGGCGGCAGCTACAGGCTGTATAGGATAAACTCCCGTAATTATCTACTTCTATTTTTAAGCAACACTCCCATATTCCATTATAAGTTGCGAATGGGTCACAAATGTGTCTAGCTAAGTTTGGGATAGTTGAAAAATTATCAACCTTTTTTTTTACAACCCTACTTTCAGCCTTGTGCCAAATTGTATTTTATTATAATAAATAAAAATTCCCTATGCCGTTAAGTATGCTCTTTTTCTTGTGTTTATTTTTCTATTTTTTTCATCGATTAGACTTGTACTGAAGATTTAATGGCCGAAGTTATCAAAAATGATGAGAAAATGTATTGTCTTTGAAATATGCATGAAAATCCAAAGAAAATTTCAAGCTTTTTCTGTCTGGTAACAAAATGTTAATCTTTAGTTTTTCAAATGATCTTGTCTTTTGCTAGTTTAGACTAGTTTTAAAAAAATTCGTTTCATCCATGTTTTCAATGTTTTGTTTTAATATTTTCCTTTCAGATTTTTTTTTGTATTAGTTTCTAAAAGAAATAAATAAATTTAAAATCTAATATTGTTTTGCTTTGTTTTTTCTTTTTGCATTGCGTTCAATCCCCCTCCCCTCTTGTTGCTGTCTGATTGTCTCTTTCTCTGGGTCATTCCACATTTCTTTAAACTGAAGATTGAATGGCCGAAGTTATCAAAAAAATTATGAGAAAATGTATTGTCTTTGAAATATACATGAAAATTCAAAGAAAATTTCAAGCTTTTTCTGTCTACTGGTAACGAAATGCTAATCTGGTGAATTGACATATCTTCCTCTACACGACTAGTTATTTGAACTTATACTAGGTATATACTTAATATTTATGTTCTTCTATCTCCCACTCACCTCGTTCTCTTTTTTAAGGGGTGTTAGCAACTCGGTAAGGAAAAAAATAAACCTACAAAGGGCGGAAGAATTCTTAAGGAGTCAACGGCCAGCTAACTAGAGATGGTGTCTCAATAAATTACTGTGGAGAAGGAACGGGATACCACTTCACTATCTATCCTGCGCACAGCCATGGCTTTTCACAATAAATATATGAAAACTAACGGCGTAAAGGGGGTTAATTCCAAAGGAAGCAACTCTTCGCCCGGTAAGGATCGACATGGGCAACAGGTGTCACCTAACCGTCATCCGGTGACTGTTAGCACCAACGGCGTAAAGAGGACACTTTTTTCCAAAATCTGTCCCTCGCCCGGGAAGGAACGACATGAACAACAGGTGTCTCTGGACCGTTACCCTGCGACTGTGCGCAACAAAGAAAGAATTACCTTGGGGACATGGAACGTCAGGATGCTCAACAACTGTGGCCAACTCGAGAATGTCAATCAGAAGATGAATAAAATGAACATCAATATTCTGAGAATATGCGAAACCAGATGGCCAAACAATGGAGACTTCAGTGGTGACAACCACAGGATAATATACGCAGGAAGCAAAAATAACGAAAAAGGAGTCGGTTGAATACTGAACAAAGAAATGAAGAAATACGTTCTGGGATACTGCCAGTTTTCTGAAAGAGTTATCCTGGTCAAACTGAAAGGGAGACCGTTTAACATAGCAATTGTAGTCGTCTATGTATCAACAACGCAAAGCACTGAGGAAAAAATAGAATCTTTTTACTCCACTCTTGACAATACCAAGGCTCAATGTAAAAGCCAAGAAATTAGAATCATCATTGGAAATTTTAATGCCAAAGTAAGCAAAGAGAGGGAATGTGAGACAACTGTCAACTTTGGATTAGACAGGAGAAGGAGGAGAAAAATGGGTCCAATGGTGCACAGCAAATAACCAGGTAATAACTAACACCTGGTTTCAAGAACCCCCACGACGTCTATGGACATGGAGAAGCCCAGGAGGCAACACGAAAAGCCAAATAGACGACATAACCATAAACAGGAGATTAAGAAAGGCAGTTGTTCAACGCAAAACCTATCAAGGCGCCGACTGTGGAAGCGACCACGTCCCAATCATCTGCAAACGAAGGGTGAAACTCCGGAGATTGAAGAAATCTAGTGCAGCACCAAGACTGCAATACAACACGCTCGTGAATGACACCAACCTGCAAAAAGAATGCACCAACAACGTAAACAACAAAAACGAAGAACAAATTGGAAAAGGAAACTCGAAATGGGACTCACTAAAGGAAGCACTAGTGACATCAGCAAAAAAAAACATTGTCCCAAAAGAAACCAGACGCAGATGAAAAAACGAGTGGATGACTGGTTCAATACTATTCTAGGGCATATGTGGATGGACAAAGTTACTTATAACCAGTTCTCAGATCCTAGCCCATATGAGAGAAGGTGATGATTTTAAAAAAATAGCTGATGTTGCCGATCGCATACATACAACAGAGAATAACTGTTTAATGAATTTTCTGAGTGACCACAAGCAACATGATTAAGAAATTATTCAAATTAAAAAGGCGATATCTGAACTGACTATCCAAGTGAGAAAGTTAATTAGATGCAGAAGCAGCAGATCGCGTTCGAGACAGATCAGTGAAAGTAAAAGGAGTTACTGGTATGGATAAAAACTAGACAAAATATCATACATTATACTTAGATCATAGAACCAAGATGCAATAAGTCATGCAGTCACAAATGAAACAAATCAACCAGCCAATGAACGCGACTTCATTGACTGGACTAATAACATCACAGAGTAGTCGCTTATTTGCTTGACAAATCGACTAACGTGAATTTTCTTATATACACGTGAGCATAGGTCAATGTCATTCCAATCACGTCTAACATGAAAAAGCAAAATAACTCAACTTCAACATATAACCTGCAGACAGCAAATGGATCGGTTATAACGACGTATTGTGAAAAAAAAATACTTACATTAGATTTTGGTTTGAGGTAAGAATTCAAATGTGTATTCATAGTAACAGACGTTAAAATATCCATCATTTGAGCTGACTTTCTCACTCACTACAAATTATCTGTGAATTTGGCAAAAACGACCTTGTAAAATGACAAAAAAGTTTCAGGCATTCGTGCTACATACCTCACCACGGGAATTACTGCTGCACTTTCCCAGGAAAGCGAACTCAGCAACATTCTTTACCAACACCCGAACATAATTTGTTCTTTATTACTGTGGTGAATACGGCATTAAAAGTAACTCTATTCACTTCACGTTTTACAATTTTTGCAGTCCTGTGTGAAATCTAATTTTGACAAATAGGACAAAGGATTGACCCCATATTGAAAGAAAAAGACGAAGCCAAATTTCGCGATCCGATGTTAAACTAATTTTCTAATTAATGAAAAGAAGCGATTTGCAAAACTGAGAGAGAAGTTAACAAGCCGATGTGAAAAAGTCTTTCACTATAAAAAAAAAAAGTCGAATCAGTCAGAGATGGAAGCGATATCATACACCGCCAAGATGTGACAAAAATATTTCAAACTACTGACCCGGACATAACGTCCCGACACACATTCGTTCTCCTTCTCCTTCGTCTTCACTATTCTCGCCGTCAACAAAGAAAACAACAACAACAATAAGATACTTCAAATGACTCCTAAAACTTAACGCTAAGTACAATTTTCCTGTATTGCTTTACCTTCCTTTTCACTTTCTCGCCAGCCATAAAAAAGAAAAGGAACGCAGACTTTATTAGTAAATTGTTAGTTCTACATAAACACATTCTGCTACTTACAAATAGAACTCTTTGATTTACTTAACTCCCTGCTACTATTTCTCTTGGAACATTTTATAAGAGAGCAATTATATCTATTGATAGTATCAAACCAGCTTACGTAGACACGAAAGATATGACAATTGCAAGTAACCAACATTTTCAGGTGATATTATATCACCCATATCACAAGCACAACAGGTCAAAGTAAAAATCATTCCACCAAACACAGCACCGCATTCTATGAAATCTGGGACTAGAGTTTCGTGACCTAAACATTTTAAAATTTATGTTCCTCTTAAGTACCAATCTTGCGGGTATTGTCGAGTCGCCCGGATGTTGCTCTTTACAAAGTTAGGAGTCGAATGACCAAAATCAAATATTTACACATAGGCAGCGTTTTGAAAGATTCGGAAAATAGAATTGATATTATTATGCGATTCTCATGCATTTTCCGATCTATATTCTCCAATGTTTTTATTTTTTTTATTTTTTACAGGAAATATGAAAAAAAGACAAGAAAAAACCACTTCATTTTTTAGCAACATCGTAGCGTATCTCCTACGTTTTGAATCCACTTTTAAATGATCAGTTGTCTTTCTTCTCCTCCTGGATCGGCGTACCCCAGGTAAAATCGTTTCTGGCGTTGGTAGATCAAACGTATCGAAAATCACCTCCATAAGGCGTTTCCGCCGCGGGACCGCTGTTAACCACGTCTGAAAAGCGTCGTCTGATCTGGTTAATGTGCCGTCTGCACGTGAATTTTTCGCCTTTCACCAAGTACATCATATTGCCAATCTGCTTTTCAATCTTTCCAATCTCCCAGAACGATTTGTTCTGTTTGTAGACCTCACAGTATACTTTTTCACCAGGATTGTATTTTTTTACGTGAATAAATTTTTCTCTACTTGGCTTTGTCTTTTTTGGTAGTAATTTGTTGAAGACAGATCTCACCCGATGTGTGAATATCACCTCAGCTGGCGATTGTGAAGCAGGTGTTCTGTTATTTGGGGTAATTCTGTATACCTGTAGAAACTTCTGTAGGGCTTCATCTGCAGGTATTTCCCTAGCTTTCTTTAAAGCTCTTTTTAGGATGTCCACAAATTTTTCAGCTATTCGGTGATATAGAGCTGTGGTAACAAGTTCGACGTTGTATTCCTTGCAGAAATTTTTAAATTGTTTCGACGTAAATTGACTTCCGTTGACCGTCACAATTGTATCTACCACACCAAACCTTGCGAACAATTCCAGCAGGAAGTTTTTAGTACTTTGCGTCGTCGGTTTTCTTATCTCAGGCCATTTCGAAAACCTACCCACTACTATGATGTAATGGTATTCATTCAGTGGACCTGCAAAATCCACATGTAACCTAGACCATGGTAAGTCTGTTTTTAGCCAGGGATTAAATTTTATCGGTGGTGCCTTTACAGCTAAGGTACAGCTTTTACATTTTGCCACTGCGTTCTCAATGTCCAATATATTCGGCCAATATACAAAACTATTCGGCCAATATACAAAACTTCGCATTAGGCTCTTCATCCTAGTGCTGCCCAGATGACCAGTATGAAAATCCTGTAGCATTTGCTTTTGTAGTGTGTATGGAATCACCACACGTTCTCTGTATAACAATACTGTATCGCAAAGTGAAAAAAACATTTGTTGTGTACTGGCGCCCCTCGGCTATTTTTTCTTTTATTTTCAAGATATACTTGTCCCTGGTGGCTTCTTCTTTTATTTTTTTCTAGAGTTAACGGAAGTTCCCGAACTACATTACACACAGTAAATTTCATCTCTTCTTCTGACTTCAGTGAGGCAATTATTGTGTCTTCTAATGGTTTAGGAATTAACCTGGACAGATCATCAGCGTAGCCAAATTTATTCGATGGCATGTACTCCATGCTGAAGTTATAATTTAGCAGTATTATACCTCCATCTATGTAATCGGTTGGCTGTATCCTTCGGCAAACCCTTTTTCGACCCAAGAATCGAAATTAGAAACTTATGATCAGTTTGTAGCTTAACATGTCGACCGTGGACAAGACGGTGAAATTTCGCTACCGCAAATATTATTCATAGCGCCTCTTTCTCTATCTGAGAGTAATTCTTCTCAGCCGGAAGTGGTGCTTTGGAAGCATGAGCAATTGGTTTTACTTCACCACCTGGCATTTTGTGTAAGATGCATGCTCCTACTCCATACGCACTCGCGTCGCAAGCTACTATGATCTCTAAATTCGGGTTATAGTGGGTTAAAAATAATTCCGAGGTTAACACTTCCTTTATCTTTTCAAATGCTTTCTGGCATTCATTAGTCCATTTCCAGGGTTTTCCTTTCTTCAATAAATCATTTAATGGTACCCGCAGATCATACATTTTAGGGATGTATATTTGGTAATAATTTGCTAGTGTAACACCCCAACGGACGGTCCGAACAATTTCACCGGCGGCCGTTCTCCACGCTGTGATGTTTTCCGAGAGTTTGTTGAAAATGTCGGAGACTCAAGCTGGGGGTACAAGATTAAACTATAAGGAACGAACTTCCACAACTTGGATGAGTTGAAAGGATGCTTTATTTCGTTTAGAGCTAGCCTTTTCGGTTGGGGCAGGCGAATATGACACACAGCTGTAACTCTAATTAATGGAGATCAACAAATCCGAACCGACCGAAACAAGACGAACGGAGGTTCACTTCACTCAACTGACTGACTAACTTAACTGACTCTCTCACTCTACTCTACTCTACTCTACGGCTCTGAAAAATCACCTGTATTTATTTAAAACAATCCGGAAGTGACTAAAGACTCCCAGGCTAAAATAAAACTAAAAGATAAGCATTGGCGACTGTAAGTCCGAAATTTCAAGGTACTTAAATTTTCCTTCTTTTGATGTGTAAACATCTTGCGGACTTAGTATTTTTTCCAGGATTTTTTAAAAATCTTTTTATCTTAATAAAGCTTCCGCCGGAAAATTCTTAATGTGTGGTCAAGATACAGTAAAAGACAGCCTTTGACCTGGTCATTCAAAAACCCACCTCCCGAACTCTATTTCCTGAACTTTATCTCTTTATCACATTAAATCACTGAGTCAAATATTTACCGGAAGAGTGGTAGGATTTAAAACAGTAATCTGATACCCTGGTCTCTTTCACAATTTTCCTCAGAAAAGAAAAAGCGTTTATTTATTTTTTCCTCTTCTTTTTCACTTTTGTTAAATATGTTTTTAAACTATTTTCTATTCTTAACCATTTTCTATTTTAATCTATCATAATAAAATACATATTTTACAAAGCACCTTAATATACGCCTAGTTATCGTGTCACACTAGTACTAAAAAACTTTGTAATGTGGTAATATCATTCGTAGCCGACATGTCTTTTATAGCCGCTGCTCGCTCTGGGTCTGGCCTTCTACCATTCTTATCGATGATCTGCCCCAGATATTTTACTTTCTCCATAAAAAAAAAACTCACATTTGCTTTCCTTGAGTTCAAATCCAAATTCCTGTATTTTTGAAACTACTGCATTTATATGTTCTACGTGTTCTCCTATTCTTGTACTTCTCATGATGATGTCGTCCAGATATGCTATGGCAAAATCTAGACCACCCAACATTGAATCCATTACTTGCTGGAAAATGGCGGACGCGACCTTGATCCCAAAAGGTAGTCTGTTAAATTTATACAGACCCATATGTGTGTTTATACACAAAAGTTTTGACATTTCCTTTTCTACCGGTATTTGCAGATATGCATCGCTGAGGTCTATTTTCGAAAATATTGTGCCTCTGTTTAGCTTCGCAAATCTTTCATCTGTTGTTGGTAGGGGATAATTATAATCTTTGAGTGCCGCGTTCAAATCCGTCGAAAAATCAGCACAAACACGAATTTCTTTAGACTTTTTGCGTTTTTTTATTTAACGTGACGTTTGTAACAAATTCTCCAATAAATTGTACTTTTTCTTCTGTCACTGACCTCGCGATTTTCTTTGTCTTTATTAAAGTTGGTTTCTCCAACTTCTTCCACGTATGCAAATGTATGATAAATAAATCCGAACCCGTGTCAAGTTGCATTTTTATATTTTTATTACTTACTTCGACGGTAACAAATTTTCTGGTTATTCCATCTTTTACCTCGTTGGACTTTAATTTTCTTATTTTATTGTCTTTATTTCTTGACCTGCAATGCGTGCTTTTATGTCCCATTCTTTTACAGTTAAAACATTGTTTATTCCTAAAATCGCAATATCTGTGCCAGTGTAGTTCACCGCAAGCAAAACATGGCTTCGGGATTTTGTTTATTTTTCTCTGGTATTTCACTTACTGCTTGATAATCCGCAATTTTAGAATTGTTTTTGGTCGACTAACTTTTTTCTTTTGTAGCGTATTTTCCTTATATACAAAACGCCAGACTGTTCCATCTTTTTTTAATTTTTCTTTACGCTAACATATATTGTGCAGTCTTCTGCCAATTTTTGTACCGTAATACTTGGATCGGTTTCCAATTTTGCCAATACTAATTTTCTCAACTCTGCGTCTCTTTCCGATACCAGCCCCTGAACAAACACCAACCACTTAAAATTGTCTGCGCTTAATTCTGCCAGCTTGAATTCTTCACAATGCTTATTTACATTGGCTGTGTACGTTATATAGATTTGTTCGTCATCTTTCGTCAGATTTAAACATTTCCACTTTTTGTGGAACAGAGATGTCTTTTTACTAAATAATTCACTTAATATATTCACCGCCTCGGTAAAAGTCAACTCGCTAGTTTTATTCGGTAAAATGTAGTTTACCAATTTGTTATGTTCAGCAGTTCCTAATTTGCTTAAAAGAAGCCTAATCTTCTTTTCTTCAGACCACGAGTGGCAATCCTCGTTATACACGTCCGTATATTTTTTATAATACTCCGCAAAAGTTATTTCTTCATCTGGACTGTACGTGAATATTTCAATTGAATTCCATATAGTATTCTCTGGAAAAGAATCATTTTGTAGATTTTTCTCTTTCCGCTTCTCAGTTATTTCCAGAATTTTGTTTTGAAACTCTCTATGCATCCGTACCATTTTTTGTTGGAGTTGCATTTGTCTATTGAAAGTTTCCTCCTGTATCTGCATCAGGAATGTTTTTAATTGCTCTAATATTTTTGTCTGTTGTTCCGACTGGAACTTAAAGAATTCCAGGCATAGACCTTTACTTCCCTCCATTTTCGCAAAGAGTTAACACAATGCCTAATAATGTAGAAAATGAGTCCCACGAATTTGCAATTCGTGACCTATTTGAGCAAACTGTATCATCGAAAAAAATATTTCTTTTCTCAGTTGAGAATACGACAGATTTTTTCGTCACTAAATTGACGTCTTGGCTTGCGAGAAACTTTGCCAAGTTCTTTTTTTCTTTTTTCTTTTTTTTAACGTGAATTCAAGACTTTGTCTCCAAAATTATTGTGGTGAGCGAATTTTTTCTTTCTCCGTGTGAGTGCAAATTTTGTCGCCCAAAATTGTTTTTAGGCGAGTGGAAATTTTTTTTTATCTCCTCCACGTGAGTTTGATATCTTCGTCGCCAAAATTGTCTTTTGGCGAGTGGACAAAAAATCTTTTTATCTTCTCCACGTGAGTTCGATAGCTTCGTCGCCAAAATTGTTGTGGAATTATTTTCGCAGTGGAAGCTAGTATTGGTGCTAAAGTCAATCCTAATAGGTTCGACGTACAGAACGTTAGGAACTTGATATAATATGTATTATGCAGTGTAATCTTCCCAGGTCGCTGACTACTTTCGTATTCGACTAACTGTCGACTACTATCGTCCAACATCGATTGATACTCGTTCCTCTTACTACTCCTAACACCTTTCTTCTCAAGTGTTTTATTAAACTCACCACAAGATGTAGAAACATCAAATAAATTGTTATTTGTCATAAAAAATGTTCTTGTTTTGCGTTTCATGAACATTATCGCGTTACTTTTTTTTTAACTACGTAGTTTCAAGATTGTCTTATTCCGGATATAAGATACAAAAGGCACTTATCTCCCGAGGTCACATGACAGCCACTTCGTGACGTCACTCCAGATAGTGACCCAAGCACTGGTCATCCCACAGTCCCCCGAACAGTGATCAAACGAGAAGGCTGTTTCTTCTGCCTAGGCCTTTGGCCTAGGCGGACCTGGCTAAATTCTGCCTACACTAGAAGCTCACAGGAACATAGACGAGTCTGAACAAGTTCCGCTGAACATAGATAAATCCTGTCACGTCCCGCTGGGACAAAGAGCTTATAAGCTACGGCCATGTTCCGTTGAAACATGGATAAATCCTGCCACGTCCCGCTGGAACAAACAGCTTACAAACAGAGCCATCCCGTTGGGATATAGATGAAGCCGACCACGTCCCGAATCCGGCTAATCCATGCCCCTTAAATCGGCAGTCATAATAATGACTTTTCCAAACCAGGAAACACTTCAACTATATGTACGACCTTTCTTTTTCTTTCTCCTTAAACCTTGCTTTGCAGTACATATATATTATATGGATTCCTCCACGTGTGGATACTTGTATATATGTATAATTCTCTAAATGTCTCTTTGAGAAAAAGCGTTCACCCGTTCTCCGTTCATTCATTTCTCCTTTCCGCCATATCTTACACGGACAACGCTCGAAATAACTTGTGATCACAGCTACCTAAATTAGATAGTACGCAACTCGGACCCCCAAGAAATGAATATTTATTTTATTTAAAAAAAAAAAAGTACTTGTAATTTTCAGTGCGAATTTGAAATTCATCTTGCTGTTGTCCCTCACGTGTTTGAAGAATTGAAAAACTTTAACCAATTTTGTGTGTGAACATTTTTTAAATAATTACTATTCATTTTTATAATTGTAACTATTTGCTGTACGCGTGTGCGCACCTATCGACACAAACGTACACATAAACGCAAACAAAAACTTAAGCGGTATTATTGAAGCAATTTTTTAAAAATGTTTATAGCCAGGGTTAGCGTGTGTTACCTGTAAAGGATTTTTAGGTCCTTTACGATT
This sequence comes from Ascarosepion bandense, assembly GCA_037127315.1. Classification (NCBI taxonomy): domain Eukaryota; kingdom Metazoa; phylum Mollusca; class Cephalopoda; order Sepiida; family Sepiidae; genus Ascarosepion; species Ascarosepion bandense. The sequence continues at coordinate 9,278,338 of JBBBDQ010000548.1, read as the reverse complement.
TATATTACGATTCGTCCAATATACGATTCAAGAAACAAAATAAAGACAACAACTTGTAACCAATAAATAAAAATATATATTCGATAAAATACAGCATTAAACAAACAAATCATGTAATAATAGTATACATAAAGTATGAGGAAAGAGTTGTTCCCCTGTTTCTGACAAAAATAAAGTCAATGAAATGAAGAAAGTTTTTTCTAGCGCTGAAAAGGTTTCTTATAATTGTTGGAAAGATTTTCATGTAAGAATAAATAACATGAAGAATACAATTATTTTGAATGTAATTGTAAGTAACACAAATTTTGGTCAAGAGTTCAAAAGTTCTTGGTGAAAATTTTCAGACAGAAAACAAAGTTCTGTGTCTGTGTGTGCGTTAAGGTAGGTTTGAGTAGAGAGACTTACATGGAGTCGTTTAGCAGCCTGGTTGTCTACTGATTAGCTTGCTGAAAGTCACTGCTTTTAATGAAAGAGGTGGGATTAAAAAAAAAACAAGCGTGGGAAAAACTGGGTTTACATAAAAAAAATATGTGATTGGCTAAAAATTAACCAATCACCACACACATATGAAAGAGCTGCTTCAGAGCCGAAAGATTCAAAGGCAACTGCGATTGCTAAATTGTCCTATACAAGAACAGTAGTGAATTATTACCCAATCGCAGATGAGTAAATGACATGAACCGAATGTGGGTAAAGAAAACATAGTAAACCGCTATATTATTCCCTGAAATCCTGAACGGGTAGGGGACACGCCTGATTGGCAGTGGTTTGTTTGGTTCATTTAGTTTTTATGGCATATCAACCTCAATGGGTTATTTAATGCCAACAAGATTTTACAATAGATTCATATGAACAGAATATGTATTCTTTGTAAGAAATAAATTTTTAGATCAGGTTTCATTGATGTATTTTTACAAAGAGGGTTTTGTCGAGAGTCAGATGTATTACTGGTAAATATATTTTTTCTTCAAAATTTATTGCTGTTAATATTTTGCTTTCTTCAAAAATGTATTGTCGGTAATATTTTTTCTTCATAAATATATTGCTGGTAATATTTTTTCTTTCAAAAATGTATTGCTGGTAATATTTTCTTCTCCAAAAATATTGCTCTATAAAAATCTGTTTTTATACTTTCATAGTGTTTTCACCCCAATTTGGGGGTTAACTATTTGCCTGTAACTAGAACCCTAACAGGGTGAACCTGGTAACAACAGTAATTAATAGGTGGTTTCATGCTCCTCAAAACTTCCCAATTAGTGGCCTTGCTGCCGGATGCAGTTTATCATCAAACCCAGGACCTGGATGCAGTTTATCATTTTACCCAGAATGTGCAGTGCTTTGTGATCTCCACTATCTTATTGTTAAACTAAGCATCACTAACTATTAAAGGATGACAAATTTTTGCAAATTTTGATGTCATTCTCGGGTCTTTTATTTTTGGGGTTCAAATCCATAAATTTGTTTTGCTCATGCCAAGTCTCAAAAAAAAAAAAGAAGAAAATACTATATAAAATTGTGTTAAATTATTCAACTTTTTAACAAGAAAAATTTCAAATTGATATAAAACATTGCCAGAAAACAACATTAATTGATTTATTTTTTAATTTTTTAATCATTTCACCACAAGCAAGGTGGTACCACCACTGATGTGCAGGGAGCTACATAAGAGAATTAAAGTTTTAGGCAAGAGGAGAGTGAAGAGAAAGACAAACCATCTAGAAGGAGTGAAAGAGAAAGGGCAAGGGAAGTATGTGAACACAAGAGTGAAGACACTTGCAAAGGTAGAGAGAAAGGAAAAGAACAAAATACATGGTGTGATGTAGAAAGAGCTGGAGTTAAGTGGATAGAGATGGGAATTGACTTTGCATTTAAATTCCTGGAGGTTGTAGCCGCCAGGAAAACAAGAATATGGAAGAGAGTTCCACAGGTTGGAAGCACGAGAAAAGAAGCTGCTGGAGTAGAATTGTTGCCTGCATTAGGCTGATCTAACTATAAAAAAGTAGGAACTTGTTGCCAGTCTGGTTGCTTTAGTAAATTCTTGTAAAGGGGGCACCAGTGACCTAAGTTCGTCAGAGCAGAAGCCATGAAAATATTTATAGAAGAGACAGAGTGAAGACACATCCCACCAATGAGAAAGTGGCTGAAGTTGAGCTGCCAGGTCAGGACCACTCACATTACAGATTCTTCTCTGGAGCCTGTCGAGAACACTGAGATAAACAGCAGGAGTGCCTAATCTGTTATGACAACAGTATTCCATGCACAGTCGGATATGACATGTCTCTAACATGTATTTAGACCAAGGCGATTCTCATCTGCATTCTATTCATTTTCAATGTTTTTAGTTAAATTGTTCAACTATATTGCATATGACCCATTACTGTACATATTAGGTTACAATAAAATTTGTATTTTATATTAATACTACCTTATGAAAATTGACTGGTAATAGACTGATTCAGGATGGGGAGACTCTTGCACCAGCCCTGTAGATAGCATCTATGATTTGTAATATCTTCTTATTTGTAGTGAGCTCTGATAAAATTAAAACAAGATGAAATAAAATATGATATATAAAAAACTTAAACTAAAAAAGAATTCACATTAAGACATTTGTGTTTTCCTTTAAAACCCTTATCTCTTTCTTTCTCTCTAAACTTTTCTATATATGCTTCTCTCTCAACTAATGCAAAGACAACCCTCATATAAAAAAGAAGAAAAGACTGAACCTCACCAAAAAATGGTGGAAGTTTGCTGGATCAGAGTCTAGACATTTGTGACTAAAAACTACCAAAATTCAGACAAATTCCATGCATAATTTCCATATTTGTGTATGTTTAAATAATGAAATTGATAATGCCAGTTTCAAGAAAAAGTAATAAATTAAATAATTTTTTTAAACATACACAAATACACACATACATACTTTTCTCTCTTTTGTTTTAGATCTGACGAAGCTTTAAATTGCAAAATGCATCATCTACTGGATCATATCTCTCTCTTTCCATGCAACATTTCCATGTATCAAATTTTGAAAAATATGTATACATATATTTTTATACTATTTTCACCCAATAGAAGACCAAAGAGCCACTCAAGGTAGCAAGTTACTGAATGAGGTTTTTGAAAATATGAAAGGAGGCAGTAAAAATGCGTGTTTTGAGGATATTTAGGGTAGATAATAGTTACAATAATTATGAAAAATATATAAAAGAAAGTATTTATATATACCTATATGTACAGGTTAGTACATATACCTGTATAAATAGATATTTAAAAATAAATAAACTGGAAAATGTTTCAAAATTATTTTAACTGGTTCTAAATTTAATTGTTACATTTTTAACAAAAATTCAAATGTGGTAAGAAGTTCAATTTGAAATTTACAATTAGCATTTTTTATAAGGAATATGAATATGGGATCTGTAATAAAAATTTCAATAGATTTATTAAACATTTTACTTTGACAGGCAATTTGGTCAATGAATCTGGTAATGAGATAAAGCCATTGTAAATTTGTTGATTTATTGAATAATAATGAACTATAATAGGTTCTACTTGTTTTTATATAACAAAAGACTTGACCATTGTTGGCTAATTATTAGCAAACTGATCTCAATACTAGGTAAGAAAAAAATCTGTTTCCACTGTAAAATGTGTCATGCTTGGTATCACTCACAATTAACAAGCATTTTGTTACCATAACAAGATTAAAAGAAAAACAATAATTTATCTCAGGTGCAAAAGAAAGGTAATGTCCAGGGCAATGACTCCCTGGAATTGAACATTGAATTTTTTTATGCTTTGGATCAAAAGATCATGAATTGAGAGATTAAATAGTTATACTGCTGACAAAAATGCTTTTTTGCTGACCCATAATTCCTGTGAAACCCTTTACTGTCATTCTTTCAAGGAGGATTTATCTGACGGTGGAAGAATAATAGTTGGTGTCTTACACACACAGTGACCAACATAGTTGCTGTGGATATCACTGAAATAGGAATAAAATAAAATAATAAATATACTTGTGACAAGATACACTATACATAGTGTACACAAGAGAGTTAATACATTTCATATTCTTAAAAATTAATTTCTTTTTTAACATTTGCTGATACAAAAAAATGTGGTTTATGGCTGAAATAGTTATCTATCCTCTCCACCTCCACTTAGTGTCAGTGCTAAAAACTGATAAAATTCAGGACTTTGAATGCTGATTTTCTAGGCAGATACTTCCACCCTAAGAGAATAGTCTAACACATTTCTCCTAATTCCATTACCCCGACCCATTTAGCATGGTGTTGGGTTAAGTCAGAAAAATAGATGCTGTCTCTACCTGCAGCAGATTGCACACCTCACAAAACTTATGAATTTCAGCCATTTTCTCTTCTCACTCCAGCTATGGAATAAATAGCAAAACAGTTTGGTAACTAGTCTACCATAGAATGTAATGGCAACCTACTGCGGAAAAAAAACTTCTGCCCTGTCAGTCATGTCTCTTTTGTGACATGATCCCCCAAGCATGTATCACGTATGGCACTTTACTGACTGATATATTTTTCGGGCTGACACATATCCACAATTGGCCAAGACTACTGGCTTGTATGTGTGGTTGTATCAAGTCACACTCTCTGGATTACCAGGCAAGGCTGAACATAGCTTCTATTAGCCTATTAGCATACCAACCTCTTTAAATTCACAGTTATTCTTCTCTTAGACTGGTTGCCAACCAAAAATCAAGAGCCCAGTTGGCTCTGCTATTTAACTCCAAGTTGAAGAGAGGAGAAGAGATGAATTCATACCTTTCCCAAGGCTATTTGTGCAAAAGTGAATGTAATGAATGCAGCTGAAATTCAAACTTAACTCACCAATTTCTTTTTCTGTGCCACTGTTACACATCCCACACATCCTCTACATAAACCACACATCCTATGCACCAGCAACACATCAAAAGCTATGTCAATATTATCTTATCCTCTTGTGCTGACTAGGACATAAGGCTGTAATCATGTACCACTATTGAACCCTGTTTTGTGTTTTAAACTGGGCTTCATCGCAAGACAGACCTGCCTCTTGCAGTTCTATCAGCATTGTCTTATGCCAAGTGGTTACTGGTTTACTTTTTTTTTTTTTTTAAATCATATCACCCTGAGCAAGGTGGTAATGCCACTGATGTGCAGGGGGCTACATAGGTGTGAAAAGATTGGAAAAGAGAAAACCGGAAACTGCATCCTAAACAGGAAACAAAGGATGAGCCTCTTCACCTGTTCAATAGACAAGGGTGGAGTGTGAACCGGGTGATAGTTTAGTCTATCTACTCCAATTGAGAAAAAAAAAAACATGAGAAGATTGGAAAAGAGAAAACCGGAAACCACATCCTAAACAGGAAACAAGGGATGAGCCTCTTCACCTGTTCAATAGATGAGGGTGGAGTGTGAACCGGGCAATAGTTTAGTATATCTACTTCTGTTTTGCTTTTGTATTTGGGTTGACACTAATTTAATAATATGGTAGAATTGATCTGATTTACAACTAAATTGTAAATATCTCATTATTTGTAGGTTTTATTATTTTCTAAGAGTTCTCTTATAACCAATAATAATCATTATGGCAGGCCTGTTACCAAAGTATTAATAATGGTGGTACATCCAGTTCAGTGGAAAAAGGTATCAAAGTTGACATCTGATCTGCTGATAGAAGTGCATTTTCTAACATTAAAATTAGTTCATATCACATTAACAGATGAGGAGGGATAATTTTCCGGGAAGAGGGGTGTTAAAGGTTCACTACCACATGCTTCACCTTGGCAATTGGCCTGCATCATAGCCAGCATGATCTGGTTGTCAAGACACCATTAACCACTACTATTTATCCATATTTATAACAAGTTACTCGCTGGAAGGTGAGCATTAGCCATGCTGATGGAAGACAGAAAATGTATTACTTTTTTTTGTGTAGGGAGGAGGGACATAAATATTTGAAGAATTTAGTAAAGTAAGAATTTTTCACATATTTATGTGAACAAGTCTCGACAATTTTTTTTTGTTACCCAGCACTGACAGAAAAAAGTAAAGAATGAAATAAAAACTGAAAAATCTTGCATTTAAATTCTCATACCTCCTGAGACAAACAATCAGCAATATCAGTCAGTTTAGTTGATTCAGATAAGGTCAGTTCTCTGTGCAGGGCCAAGAAGTTTTTCCCGTCTGAAACAATCCTACACATATACAAATCTACCATCCACTCATGTATTGAATACTGCTGCCATATTTGCTCAGGGGCTCCTGCTATCCACCAAGGGTTCCTTGACAAAACTCAATGGAGAATCTGTAATGTGATTGATCCCAACTTGGCAGCTTGGATACAGTCACTTTCTCACCAGCGCAATGTGGCTTCCCTGGCTTTTTTCTCCAAATATTTCACGGCTTCTGCATCGATGAACTTAGCTCACTGGTACTCCTTATATATGAATTTACTTGAGCCACAAGATTGGCAACTGGGTACCCTTTTACTGTGAAACCAATAAAATGTAAATGCAAATTCTACTCCAGCAGCTTCTTTCCTTGCACTACTCACCTGTGGAATTCTCTTCTGTTTACTTGCTTTCCCAACAGCTACACTTTTCAAGAATTCAAATGTAAAGTCAGTTGTCATTTCCTATCTCACTAACTTGCATTATCTCTCTCTCATGGTCCTTTCTCCGTCTACCCCTTTCTCATCAGTATTCTCATCCTTATCTTACCCTCTTCCTGACACCCCCTGTAACCTGTCACTCTTTCTCATAACTTTCCTCATATATAACCCCCTGCACAACAATGGCAGTAAAATGCCTTGCAACATGATTATAAAAAAAAACATGATTATGGGGCAACATGATTATAAAAAAAAAACTATTTGCAATGAACGGTTATTTTCAACAAACTAATAATTTGAAATACCTAGCACCTGAAGAAGGTTAACGCATACAATGGCTGAAACGTCATAAACATGGTAATAAAGATGATGACAATAACTCGAAGACTGTAAATAATGTAAATACTACCTCATCTCAGAAGTATAGACAAATTAATAATAATTTTCTCTGCCAACCATCTTAAAAGACCTTTTTTTTCACCAATCATCTTCAATGAGGTCTACTTTTTTGGGGTCCGGAATTGGTAGGTTCTTTATTTCTTAACCTTTCATGTCAGGACAAAAGATTTAGAACTCTCTTCAATTTTTTTAAAGATATTTTTGTTAGAATTTTTGAGATGAAGAATTAGTATTATTATATGTATTACCCATTTGGACTTGGTTTTTATTCTCACAAGTGTAGGCCCATGCCATAAAAAAATGACAGCAAAATATTTACATCAATATGCCATCTAAAATGACAGCAACATATATATTGATGTACCTACTACTGAATATCTTACATTAAAACATTAGAAAAAAAATCTAAAAGACATGAGATATATATATATTATTATTATTATGCTCTCATTACAATTGAGCTCTCTAGAGAGGGAAATTTTAAAACAAACAATTACCACTTCTGCAATTTATGCATTACTTTTCAGCAATGAATTAAGTTCTTTCGGAGACTGGCGTGTATATACGCCACTTATATATAACATACTAAAATTTCCCCTTCTCTGATTCCATACACATATGGCTTAGGGGTTAGCAACTCAAACTGACACCAAATCGGTTGAGTTCCAATCCCGGCCAAAAGCAAATGGATGATGTCTAACCACACTGATGAGCTGTGATACAGTGAAACATGCTTGTATGTGGATGACAAATATATATGTATATAACTGGTAGTAAAGAGAATGAACTCTGATTTGTTTTCTACAGCTTATCAACCTTTTGCAGGTTATTTAAAGAAAATATTTTTTTAGATTGTAAGAATTTTTTAAGATAATAATAGTTTAGTGATACATGTCTAATTAATTAGCCTATAGTTAGGGGGAGAAGAGGTGGATTCATAACTTTCCCAAGGCTATTTGCACATAAGTGAATATAACAAACCCAAAGAGAATCAGAACTTGGCTTGTCAATTAACAATTCCAAGCCATTTTCCATGACAACACCCACCATTGTGTTATGGATAGCAGCTCAGAATGGGAAATCAGAGAGCTGAGTTCAAATTCCTGTTGAGTTCATTGCATTCTCTTACGCACAAATAACCTTCACAAAAGTGTGAATTTATACCTCTCCACCAGCTATGGGTTAGAACAGACTGGACTCTTTAGCCTTGGTTGGCAACCAGTCTAGGAGAAGGTCAACTCAGAATTGAAAACTGGTTTGACATGGGGTTAGCAACTCCATCCCATAAAAACCTACTAATTGCTATGGAAATCACAGCAGCAATGCCTGGCATGCTGAGAACTGCTGTAGCCTTTTCAGGGAATCTGTAGGAATTTAGAGTTGTCGCCAATACTCCTAAGAGAGTCTCCAGGATTTGAGAGCTGTGGCCCCATACTCCTCAGGGAGTTTATGGGACTTGAGAGCTGGGGCCCCATATTTCTCAGGTATTATACAGGACTTGAAACTCATGCTTCTTGGGGAGCCTATAGGACTTGAGAGCTGTGGTCTCATACTCCACATTTAGAAAAATTGTACCTAAGGTAGGTGAGTTGTCACCCTCTGTTTAACTCCACTCTCTAGAGAGTATGTTCATTAGGATCCTCTTTTAGCTGGCGTCTCGAAGGGACTAGATGTTGAATTTCATCGCTGCTGCAAATACCCCCAGTTACACTATGAAGGGCCGTATTACTAACTAGTATGTAAAACACTCAACTACACAAGGACCTCAATTAAGTGAACTCATAATTGGTTACTTTGTATAATATATTATAGCCACAAACAGAACAGGTTGTTTGCAATGAATATTGTTTCAATTGTATTTTACATGACAGTATTATAATATTCTTTAAAACTTCCAAGTTGTGTACTGTGTTCTTTCTGTACAGATTTCATCAGTCATCACATCGACAATCATATGTAGCCTAAATCACCATACAGGGAGTTTATGAAACTTGAGAGTAATGGCCCCATACTCCTCAGTGAGTCTATGGGACTTGAGAGCTATGACCCATACTCCTCAGGGAGTTTACAGGACTTGACAGCTGTTATCCTATACTCCTCAGAAAATCTATGAAACTTGAGATCTGAGGCCCCATACTCCTCAGAAAGCCTACAGGACTTGGGAGTTGTATTCTGATACTCCTCAGGGAGTCTATGGAGCATGAGTGATTGGTTGCTTTTCTTTGTTTAGCAGCATATCAATCTTTATGGGATATTTAATGCCAAAATAGAAATATTTTGAACATAATGTTATGGCTTCAACTAGAGATATTTTGTATACAATTTTATACTTTCAAGGTAAGCATTTGCTTTATAGATATGTGGTTTGTAGATGATCTGTTGAAGGTATATGTTTTGATATAAACCTATTTCTTTAAGGTAGGACATTATATTGATGGTTTCAGTATTTTCAAATAGAGTCTAAGAAGAGTAAAACTCTAAATTCCTGACAGTAGAGAAAGAAACTGCACCATAATTCTCCTTGTTTGAAGAAAACCAATGGCTATGCAAGAAATGTTTACACAGTTTGTTAGTTGTTAGCTTTGCAATGATTTCTTTCCTGAACATTTTTAATATTTAAATAAAAAAATGCTGGCATTTTATTTTGTAAAGACATTTCTACAATATGCAGTAATCTGTTTTTATTCAGGGTTAAATTTCTTTATCTCTTTTTGAATTGCATGAAATGCAAAAGAAAAAAAGAAAATTATAAAATGCTAAGAAATAAACATGATCACCCAAGAGTGTATCACGTATGGCACTTAACTAATATTCTGAATGCAATGTTAGGCCTTCAACTAAAGATATTTTGAACATAATTCTATACTTTCAGGTCAAATCTATGTTCTTCAGATATATAGTTTATAGATGATAAAAAGTATTTTTGGTGTTTTTTTTTTTAAGATCTATTGCTTATAATTTCACTATAAAAATGTATTTCTATACTTTTTTAGTATTGTATATATTGTCATTTTGCTATAAAAATGTATTGTAGGTCTTTTTACTAGAAAAATGTATTGTTGGTAATTCTACTATGAAAATGTATTACTGGTCATTTTACTGTAAAAAAACTTGAAAAATGTTTTCTTATATAATTTTACTACAAAAATTTATTGTTTGTAATTTTCTGTATAAAAATCTATTGTCGATATTTTTATTATAAAAATCTAGTGTCTCGACTCCCATTTGGGAGTTCACTATCAGTCCATAGCTAAAACCCTAATAGGGTCTACCACACCAGGTCAGAATGAATCTAGGAATAATAGCAATTAAGAGTAGTTCCACGCTCCTCAAAACTTCCAATCTTCCAATCAGTGGACTTGCTGCCCGATGTAGTTTATCATCATAACCAGGACTATGAGTATTGCCAATTCTTATTCACATTTGTACCACTTGATTATTTTTTGCCCTAAATCATAGTATGTTAAGTTTCACAACTACTAGTTTAAATTGTTTTAAACTGTGAGAAAACCAGATATTTTAACCAAAGCTTTGTGGTGAGTAAAAAATAAAAATAACTCTTTTCTTCACTGTTTGCAAGTTCATGAGCCAGAGTGAAAATATCAATTAACCAATGAAAAGAGAGCAATTTATAGAAAACAACAAATTCAACTTTCAATGACCTATGTAATATGTCTTCTTGTCTAAAAATGAGCTTACATTTGGGAGCTGACTTGGCTACATATTTCACGTTTTTCAGTTGGCCAGTCAAATGAACAAGGGAGCAGAGAACAGTCAAATCAGCAATGTAACAGAACTTGTTGACCACTGATCAAGCACAACTGTCTCAGCAACCATATTTGCACCCTCAATTTCTTTGTCATGCTGTTTTCTTTATTTCTCCTTCTTCCTCTTTATCTACTTGCTATACACAAAAAGAAAGAGAGGAACAAGACATTACTCCTACCCTGTTGATACATCACATGGAAAACATGAACTTATCTTTATCTTTACAAATCACATTTCATAAAAACAAACAAACTCTTAATTCTTTAAACTAGTTACTATTTTTATTTCTTAGGACATTTTCACAATTAATAATTTTATATATACAAGTTGATGTCATGCTGTTCATAAATAAATTTTCATTTATTTCTACAAATGAAATAGTTTTATCTTTCCAACCTTCTGATAAACTTCAACTTCTGGGGACTTCGGTTGTGTTTGGCATAAGGCCAATTTTACAAACATAATCGACATCTCCATAGCTTAAATCCAGTGGAAATTCCAAGATGGTTATCAAGTACAAAGACAGAAACTTGAAAACCTCATAATGTACAACAGCCAAATCCTAAAAAGAAAAAAAAATAATGTTACTATTGAACCAAAAATATTTTAAAGTATTTGAATCTTTCTGAGTCAGTTTATAGTGGAATTAAAGGTATTGTTATTGATGGTTTACAAATTTCAATCAATTCACCAAAGATTGGGAAGCCCAAGTAGGGATATATTTCTGATGATATTGTATATCTTCCTGCTGTCAGTTTAAACTGACACCCCCCTTTTTTTTGTTATTGTAATCATTTTGATTCATTCACATTTTCTGAAATTAAAATTTTAAAAATATTTTAACATTAGAATTTTTGGGCTGAAATCCTCACAGTGTTTAGTATTGTTATCACTAACATTTTTTGTTTAGATTTATAAACTCTTTGTTTAATTCAATTTCACAAAGCAATTGATGAAATTTGAATAATCTGATTTGTTTAGAGAAATTCTTTGACAAAAACCCTACTTTGCAGTTTAATAATTTCCTTAATTTAATTTTATAGAATTTAATGGCAAACAGTATTTTTTAAGAACATTTCTTCTTTTTTTTCCATTTTCACAGCAAAGAATAAATTTTTAAGATTTCTTACTCTTCAGTATGCAACATACAACTGGCCATGCGTAAATATTTCTTTCTGGAACTAAATTCCAACTTTTAAAAGTATTTAGTCTTGTGATTTGTTTATAGTTCTCACAAACACAGGGCAAACTGAATTCTTGTATATGAAAACTTAAAGAAAAGATATGCAAAAAACAATATTGCATTTTTATTAAATAACTATTCATTTTAATCATCGTTTTTAAAATAGTGGGAGTATTTTCTATGCTAAATAATAAAACTTTTAATTTTTCCAAAAACATTATTGAAGATTTATTGTACTAAGCTATGCGCCCTAGTAAAACCAACTGTACTTTGACCCCTCACTTGTTTGCATTTTCTCCCCACAATTTTATTTTGATTGGTCAATATATGGCTATTTTAAAAGTGTGATGAACAAACTAACAGAAGTCATAGAATTTTATATATTGATATTTAAGTGAAATTATCACTTTCCTGAATACAATTTTTTATTTATAAAATTTACTAAATTATTAAAATATGTTAACTGCCTATAAGAAAAATCTTATTCACCATTTTGTAAAGTTCAAATCAATTGGCAATTAGCAGATGTTTTGCCAACCATTTCAATGAACAATATAATAAATAATGTCTATCATTTTTCTTATCAATTCTCAAGGACAAAGAAAAGATATAAACTCACTTTCATATATGTAGGTTTTATTACAATTCTAATTGTTGCTTTTTAAAACAATAAACATTTCCAAGGAGTGAAGACAGTTGAAATAATAGTGGTGTCAAGGAAAAAACTATCATTTTGACACTCTTTTTTTTTTTTTCAGGTACAAATGTCCAAGTTTACCAATTTATGTTTAAGGAACTTTTAAGCAGTTGATTATTATAACTAAATGAAAAACATGCAAAAGTTGAATTTGTGATAACAAATATGGAAAGTAAAAAGTAATAATATGAACCTCCTTATTAATATTTTTTCAAAATACCCATGCTCATATATTTATTATTAACCTTTTTCAACATTGATAATTAGCTGATAGCAGTTATCAATTTTTGGTAGAGTTTAAATTATACTATTGACCAAGAACCACAGGCAAATAATTTTGGTGATATTTAAAAAGAAAAAAATCCAAAGAAATATTGTTTTTCATTTTTCAGTAAAACCTTCAATGTTTTTGGTTTTTTGTCTTTAATCACTTCACCCAAGAAAGACAATTGTTGTATCCTTGAGAAAGGTACAATAAGGAATCATGCATCCAAGTGGTAAGATATGGACGTCGTAGAGCATACCAGATTATTCTGTATGAGTGTCACTAAGAGATTAGTCTCCTGCAATATACACTACCATATAGACTCTTTATTTAACATTTTTTACAATATTTGTGGCACAAGGCCGAAAGGAAGGGGTGGGGAAGGAAAACTTGGGATGGTCTTTCATTATCTACCTTATACGTAGCTAATCCGACTCATGACCCAGACATACGTTACAATTTTTCTCAAACACCACAAAAACGTATCCATCAACACTCACTCCGCCATGCACCAAAATACCACAAAGCATACTAGGGACCTAAAAACAACCCAAATGTATATAAAAATTACAATTTTATATGGTATAAAAATATATAAACTTTTTACATGAAATGACATGAGGGGGAGGGGTATGAAAACAATTTCCCCAAAATAAAATTTTTCAACTCAAAAACCAAACTAAAGACATGATGTTAGCTGGACCCAACCCACCCACAAAACAAAGAGGCCTCTGTATTCTGCCCAAAGGACAAAATCAAGAGTCTCTCTTTCTACAGGGAGTGGAGAGGAGAAAATAACCTGGACACTACCATATAGACTCCTTGATAATCAGTAACTATGACTCTCATATAACAGATGGACTCATCCATCCTACTGTACAATAAGGGTAGCAGGATATTCCGCTACAACAGCAATAAAGCCACTAAGATGCAAGGGGTTACTGAGTGTGAAAGAATATGAGTTTTTTATACCAAACAAAATATTTTATTTTAAATGTACTGGATTTATTTTATGGAAAATAAGTTATTTTCTATTAAATAAATATTTTTTTTAAAATATTTTGATGACCTCTATTCCATGGAGTGCATCTATTGTTATTTAAGGAAATCTATAAAAAAACTCTCAAAATAATTACTAGCTAAATATTTTGTGGAGGGTTGTATTTGACTTTTTGTGCCACCAACAGAAATTGAATGTTGGTGGACCACAATAAAAACAAAACAAAACAAAGACTTGAGCAGAAAATGAATTGCTAATATTGATATACGTGGGTACAAAGATACAAAGGTATAGAGAATGGTTGACTGCAAGTTAGCCTGACATTGAGTGAGAGTGGTCAAATTTTCCTTTGATTGGGATGGCTGCTAAACACATCCAAACTCAATGGTTAGGAAGTAAGATGCAAATGGTCATGTCTTTTTTCCGGAGATAGGGTGATAAAATTCACATGTGAATGGAAGCACTTTTTTTTTTTTTTGTATTATGGGAAAATTACATTCTTTATTTTTTTATTATTATTTTATTTTCATTCTCCCACAATTTTAACGCTATTTTTTAGTGAAAATAGTTAATTACATTATGGAAGGATTAGCAGACCCCCCCCCTCCGTAAGGCTTCTGACCCCCAGACTTTGCCCCTCCCCATACAAAGGACTGGTATTCATAGTTTAAGAATAAGAATTGTGATAATTGATAAATGGAGCATCAATAAATATTTTTTATTTGTATGTGGATAATTAGGGAAAAGATAATTGCTAGAAAAGTATATATTAATTTAGAAAGGGAAAAGGGTTAAAGTTTAGTAATGGGCAGTAGTCCGATTCTGTCTAAAAACACCTTAGCTCGGAGTGTTGCATCATGGCGTTTGGCTCAGTAGCCACCATTAATACATGATTTATGATACGTTTGTATGTCTTAAAAATAATGTGCTGTATTTTCAATCTTAGTACAACAAAGTACCAACTACTTCGATTGGAGGTCTTATCAGTGCTCGATTGTGTGATCAAACGTGAATATTATATTTTCTTTATCTTTAGAAAGTAGCAGCTGTACCGTTTTTTTTTAAAATAACTACTACTATGTCCGCCATTGTTTCTCCATATCTTTTTCGTTAAATTAAATATTTGTAAAGATTTTTTTTTCCTTGGTTAAAAAAGAACTATTTATCAAGTTACAGAAAGTTAAATATCGTTATCTTATTTATGTTTAATTGTCTTCTATTCATTTTTTTTTTTTTTTGAGTAAGGGTAGGGAAGAATGATCTCTCTCTCTCTCTCTCTGTATGGAGACATGGGGATTGCAAAAAAGATAAAATTTGGTTCCTTCTAAAAGAAAAACCTGGTAATTTTTTTTTCTCGGCCTTTCTATCCTTTAAGTCACTTGATGTTTGGCCTATAACACAGGTACTAAAAAAAACTCGTTAAATGTTAAATCACGTAAGTAGTCTTTTTGCTTGAGTAGTGATGCAATTTTCCATTTTTTTATTTATTTATAATTGATTTTTTTTTGTTTTGTTTTGTTTTTTTTTCAAATGGCTTAGAAACTGAAAAGCTAATTGACCTTTATTTTTCATTTTTGGGCCATAAGTTTCGTTTACTGCTTATGCATTTTTAAAATTTCTTTTTTTTTTTTAAGGTAGTGCTGTTTTTACTGGTCTACTAATTTAGCCTAAGTATCCCCCCCTCTTTTTTTTTCTCTCACGAAAAACAGCAGAGGATGTTGAAAAAGGGGGAGCGAAACTTAATAAAAACCAAGTTTTATCGTCAAAATATGAGCAGCATTTTTATTGGAGTCGGGGAAGATGAGGATGTATTGGAACATTGTTACTATAAAAATTAAACACAAAAAATACCTGGCTAATTACATTACAATCAGTTTTTATTTCAAACATTATTTGTTTTTATTAGCTGACGACTTGATTAGAGATTAAATCTCCTCAACTGAAAATAAATTAATAAATTAATTTCGGATTAATTTAATTTATAATTAATAAATTAGGGATAAAAATATATTTACCTATAAAAAAAAATTTTTTTTTTTTTTTTTTTTTTTTTTTTTTACAATTTTTATTTTAATTTTCGTTCCATTGTTACTTTCTACTTTTTTAGGTTCTCTTCGCATATTTTGACTAGTTATTCTCATATGAAAATGCTTGTCCCCCCCCCCCCCCAAAGAAAATATAGGGAGGTCTTTTTTTTTTTAAATTTTAACCAGATCTCATATTGTAAAATAAACTAGAAGTGTATTTTGAACAATTATTGTTAACTTTTTTTTTTTAACTTTTCGGCAAATATTTTTCTTTTCCTTTCGATTAAAAAAAATTACGGATTTATTTTTAATCAATAATCAATTTCTTGATTGAAAAATGATTGAAAACCTTTACATATTTTTATGTTAATTTTATTTCCTTTTTTAATGGATCAGCAGATCGATGATCAGTAAAAGCTACGATAAAAAATCTATTTGAATTATTTTTAAATATGATTTTTTTAAAGAAAAATCGTGAGGTAATTATTAATTTCTTTCGTTAGTCTTCAAATCTTTTTTTAGTCTTCTAGTCAAAAAATTCATTTGCAGTAGTGACTTAGTCTATTATTTTATTTGCAGTTTATTTTGAAAATGTTCTAATAATAACCTAGTCATCAGTCAAATAAAGTTACAATACTAAAAAAGAAAGAGGAAAAAAATCATCTTGGTTTTCATAAAAAATACAAGTTACAACACAAAAATTTTTTAAGAACACGCAAAAAGTTTTTTTTTTTTGTTTTGTTTTTACATTCCTATGGTAGTAATGTACAGGATTTATTTATTGATTTAATTTTTCAAATGTCTTATTTACAATTCTTGTTGATGTTTGAATGAAAATTTATTAAGTTACAGGATGTGATGATGCATGTGTGTACTAAAAGTAGAGGATTTTTTTTAATTCTTACTTTTAACAGTACACTTTGAAAGCTTTGTTGGGAGGGGAAGTTTCCATTTTTTTTTTTTTTTTTTTTTTTTTTGTTTCATTTGATACTTTAAATTTTACAAAAAAACCCCAAAAGAACTGGATTGGAAACTGAGTTATTGTGAGCATACAAAAAAATTTAGTTTCAGGTGAAATAATAGTAAAAAGAAAAATTAAATTCAACTCTCTCTAGTTTTAGACATAGTAAAAGTAGTAGCATTCACATTTTTATGAAGGAGAGAAAAAGTCACACAAATGAATATTTATTTAAACAAAATCGAATTAAAAAATAGTCTTTTAGTAGCAAGATGGCTATCACCAGAATAGATCATATAGCCACATACGGTAATATAGTCACGTGACCGAACACACTTCCCTTCCCTTGCTATTATTTGTAATGACGTTGTTATTTGTAATGGATGTAATTCTTTAAAATGGCTGTCGTAAAGGGTCCGGGAGGTTTTTTTTTACCATATTTTCCTCGTTTCTCAATTGCAATGTAAGTGTTTATCGTATTTTATTCAAATGTAATTATTTTCTTCCTCCCCGATAATTTTTTTCGAGAAAAAGTTGGACTAAAATTTAAAAAAAAAAAGTGAACTTTTATTTATGCATTTTTAAAACTAATTTGCGTGGTTGCATTTATTTTATAATTCTCCTTTTAACGAAATGCACAAAAATTTTTAATTTGAAATTTTTTACCTCATCGGTACGGTGCGGAAACTGATGAAAGTTTTACTTTTGTCTCTAATTTATTCAACAGAAGCGGACTTGCTGCTGATTATGCTAGTAGGTCTCTCTCTCTTCCTTTATTAATTCTATGGCTCAGTAACTGCAAAGAAGACTGCTGATTGGGAGCTTAGTTCAAATTAACCTAGAATGTAGAAAGCATTTAAATGATAATAATCCTGAAACTCTACGAATAAAAAATATAAAAATGATGATACTGTCATCAATTTTTTAATTTTTTTTTAATTAGATTTGATAACTAATTATTATTACTATTATTTTATTGTAGCTGACCATATTCCCTCAGACTCGTAGCAATCGTGATAATTTGGGACTCTAAACGACAAGATCTCTAGATCGGCTACTAAGACGATAAAGAAAGATAATTAGAGAAAGGCATGAACCCTTCAAACTTTTACCAATTAGCTTTACTATTTGAAAGAGCTTAGCCGGTAGACGAAAATTTATACCCCCCCCCCTCTCTCTCTCTCGTCTGCCAGGGACATAAAAAAATAGTCGTCCAGGCACTGAATTAAAGCTTTTTAACGTTTTGTTTACCTACCACCATAATGATTTTTTTTTTTAATTGGTTAAAAAAAAGTCAAACTATAGTTTAATTTTCCGGTTGTTTGGAAACTGGTTTTTAGTCGAGTAGGTCGGATCGGAACGAGATATTTGAAGCTCATGCAGCAGTCAAAATAATTACTGCGTCTGTTTTATTTGTTTTTGTTGTCTTTTATATTTTGCTAACAGGTAGTTATACGTTGAATCCTTCGTGTTTTATTAATTCATTTATTTTACTTGCAACTATAACACCTGCAAACTAAAGATAACGGATCTTCATCTCATTGCTCTCTTCTCTTCTGACCTTTTTATCTGGATGAGTAAATAAAATTTAAAAATAACATCTCAACATTTCATTCATTCATTTTTAACTTGATGGCATTTAAAAAACATTTTTTAACTTGGAATGCGTTTGTGAAAAAAAATAAATTGATATCAGAAAAGATTTCCGTTTTTCAAATCAAATTCATCGATGTTTCTGTGCAAATTTTTAAGGACTTTAAAATTTAAATAAGTTTTTTAGAATAGATCTGGACTCTTGTATCGTTATCTTTTCACTCAGTTAACTTAAGTGTCATGTGATACACGCTTGGGCGATCATGTCTCTTTCGAGACATGACTAACGGGGCAGGGGATTTTCGCGCAGTACGTTGCCATACTTTCTGCGGTATACTGGATGCCAACCAAAGCTGTAGAACCCAATCTTTCCCGCTATTTAATCTGCTGGAGGGAGAAGAGACAGATTCATATCTTTCCAAAGGGTTGGTGTGCTAGTAAATGCAACTACTGACAACAAACTTAAAAAAAACTAATCCTTGATTTGATCCTTAGGACAAGAACAAAGCAAGTGTAATGTTATTTTTTAATTTTAAGTTATTTGATTTCTTTTAATGTTCACCCTGTACAACTCAAAATAAAGGGTTGCAACTTAAGAACAATTTATGTGGAGAAGCTAATGGTTAGCCTAGATTTGAACAGGTTAAAATTGTAATGTAGTGATTAGCAAGCATCCTCTTTCTTGGGAATTGGTTTCACAAAGCAGCGGTTCATGGAAAGAAGCTGCTTGAATGGAACTTGCATGTTTTAACGTTTAGAACTAGTGAAACTTTCCGGGAAGAATAAAAATATCTGATGGTTTTCATGCAACTGGTATATTAATTTAAAAATTCAGGAATATATGATCTTTATTGGGTGTTCAAAAAGGATTTACTCTTTTATTCTACTACTTTATTAGTTTTATTATTTCATTATTTATCTTTAAATCAACTTCGAAATTTTATCTTTCCAGCACTTTCTTTTAATTTTTTTAATATATCCTATATAGCCTAGACCTGTTTATGTACTTAAAATATGAAAATGTGTGTGTGTATGTATATGTGTGTGTGTGTTGTCCAGTTCATACTTTTTTTTTAAAGTGGGGGAGGGCAAAAAATTGCTGTTAAATATTTATTTGACGAAATTAAACGTTTTGTTGCACAGCTTTTTACTTAAGAATTCCATCTTCCCAGAATTTTGGTGGTTTCTCGAAAAAAAAAAAAAAAAAAATTAAATGTTTTTTTTTTAATACTATCCAAAAAATACATTTTTACCATTGAGATTATTTTGCAAGGACCTGAATAAATGAAAATCTGAAGCAGCAATGTCTGATAAATATAGCAGGTACGGTAACAGGAACACATACCAGCAAAGTTACAATTTTTGTCAAGTCGGAAAAGAAATTTGAGGACTGGCATTATCCTCTTTGCTAATTCTGGGTGTTTTTCTTGAATTACTGCTTTTTTAATTCATCCAGTTCTGAGCAGTACATTTCAAATCAATTAACTGGTTACTTGGCAGAAGCTCATAGTGCAGGATTCCTTTCCAATCCCACCAGATGCACAGCATGATTTTCTTGGGATGAAGATCTGCTTTTGGGGTAGTGGCTAAAGTTAGCTCATGTTGCTTACTCAAAGATCTTTTTCACTGAACATTGTTGTAAACAATCCATTTTTCACAATTTGCTTTAAAAAGTGGTTGCATTTTTATTGCATTTATACAGCAAATCAGAGATAAAAATGCAGTCCCAAAAATTCTTTTCACTCGGATCATGTGGTACACTAACATAAGTGATTTGAGTACCCCCAAGTTTCACTAGGTGCTCATGGATGGTGGATTTTGATAAATTTAGTGCTTCTGCCATTTTCTGTGTTGCGTAATGTGGATTATTCTCAAATGTTCTTGATTTGGTCATCATCTTTAGTAAGTGGGGGTGATCTGTCTGAGCATTCTTCATCAACAAGGCTGCAATCACCAACCCAAAACTTAATGAACCACTTCTATAGAGTTCTGTTAGCTAAAGCATCTTCACCGTACACAGCACATACCTTTATTTTTTTTTGCTTGCTTTGAAATATTCTGATGAAGTGTTTAGGGAAATACACAGTGCTCAGTCGACTAAACTTAGATTTTTTTTTTTTGTTCATATCCATTTGCAGCGACTGACTTTGTTCAAGCAAAAGAACTTTTCATGGGTAAGTTGTGAGTACAAAATCTTTTTGTTTTATACTCACTAGAAACTTATTTACATATAAATTTATTGTTTTAATAACACATTTATTTTAGCCATGGCTCCTGGTTTCCCTCACTTTCAATTTCACAATGTGATTTTTTTTCCCCCCTCTGAAGTGTTGGATGGAAAAAGTTCTCTTTTAAAGTATGCACTTCATCATATATATATATATATATATATATATATATATATATATATATACACACACACACACACAGGCATGTATCCAGTTGGTTAGAACTTTCATTTCTGAACATGGTTGATTTGTCATTGGTTGCACTAGCAGTAACAAATCCTTGTGGTCAAGGGTTTGAGTGTACTAGCATTGTCTTGACTCCTGATCATAACAGATTATGCACTCTTCTCTCAGAAACTCAAATTTCACTCAACTTAGTTGTAATATAAACCACAAATGGGCTTTTTGGGTGTTAAACAAAGACAAATGTTCCCAAGCAGGTGTCTGCAACAGAGATTCATTAGTCATCCTAGCAGATGAGTCTGCTTGTAAAACCAGAGTGGACATTATACCTCTATACATTGAGGCAGCAAGGATTCATTCAATCAGGTGAAATGTTTTTAATTTTATTACATTTTTTTTTTCTAGTGTTTATAAGTTCTCACATATCCACATTAAATTTAAGAAACTGTCCAAAGTTTGTTTTGCCCTTCCCATAATCTCTTAAGTATTATCAAGAATGTTAAAGTTAATAGAGAAAATATTTTTAGTTAATAGCAAAATTTTTATTGATTCTTCTAGCATTTGAGGAATACTAAATGAAGATGGCTGACCGTAGTCAGAATCATAGTCATTGTGAACTCCAAGGTCCTTTCTTTAGCTGCATAGTATGTACTTCACCAAGGTTATATAGATGTTTTTCTCTTACACTGGTTGCCAACCAAGGCTTAAGAGCCCAATTTACTATTTGGTCTGTAGCTGGGGAGAGAAAAGGTGTATTCATACCTCAAGAGTATTTTCCTATAAATGAAGGTAACAAAACTCAACTGGAATTCACTCGGCTCTTCAATTTCTCCTATCCATTATACCACTCGCACATCTGCATTTTTAATTTAAATGTTTCATGTTAAGACTTTTTTTTTTTTTTTTTTTTTTTTTTTTTTTTTTTTTTTTTAGGAATATTAATTTATTATAAAAACATTTTAAAGTGCTAATTTCCTCAACTTTGTTAACAAGTCCAAATACAAATAGTGTAAAGTAAATAACTCATTATCCCAGAAATTCAAACAAAAAATTTAAAGTACTATCCTCTATGGTGGTGATGACTATTGTTTAATGTTTTTTTTGTGTATTTTCAGTCTTTCTTTACAGTGAGTGCTGTAGTGTTTTTAGTTCTATTTACTAGTATTTGTCTTTATATAGGGATATTTATTTGTTTTAACATTATTTTTAATGGTTACTTGTATTTGAGTGGATAATCTGTTTTTCTATAATTAAACAGTACACTTATGTGTATCCAGTGGTCTGAATATTCAAGAAATTTTGTGTCTTCTGGTGAGATTTGAACCTGTAGTTCCCATATAAAGAGAAGCCATCAATAGACCTGACGTGACTTACCATGAAATCTTCTGTGGTCAACTGGTAAGACACGGATCTATTGACAGCTTCTCTTTGGTGTATTGGAGTTGCAGGTTTGAATCCTATTGAAGATATGTTTTTCTAACATACTCAGGCTGGTGGATAATTTATACTATTCAACTAAAGAAAAAATGGTCTCTGCCCTCAAATTAAAAATAACATTCAAACAAATAAGTTTAAATATGTCAGTTAATACCATTTTGTAATTGTCCATAAGATTTTGTAATATATTTGTTTGTTAATAATAATTATATTTTGGCAATTTTATGATGATTGTTATATTTACTTGTGTCATTGATAATGATTGAGTTAGATCTTTTTAAACATTATAATTACAATCATTAAAAATACATGTCAGCAAATTGTTTTAATGGCTTTTCATCTTGTTTATAGTTAGGATCCATTGGGTTGCAATAGAACAAGCTTATGTTTTTACTTTTGTTTTATATTTTACTTTTTAATTCTTCAAAGTTAATTTTATTTGCTTGTTTGGAAACTATTGCTCAAAGCTTGTAAGATAATGTATGCAAATTACATTTGTTGGTGGCTTTCGATTGAAATGCCTCAATAGCAAAGCATCAGTTTCACCTATTGTGAGTTGGTCAAAAAAGATTGCCCAATAGGACTGGTAATTTCACCAAAATGTATGCATTGTGGTGATTGGGAGGAGTCTATTGGACATGCTTTCTTTCGCTACTGCCTTGTATGCTTCTTATTCAAGTCGGTTGGAAGCTACATGATTTATATGGTGAGTGGAAATCTTTGTCTTTGCAGTCAGTTCAGTTTCTAACACTATGGGGCTATCTCTTAAAAAGCATGAACATTATGTTCTTTAAGCATCTGCTTAGTCAAATATAGGATTGAAAGGAAGTCACTCCCATCATCAAAATTTGGTGAAAGGTAAATAAATGTTGTTTCACGTTTTTACAAAAGAATTTAATTTGAACATTCTATCAAATACAGATTACCAACTTCAAAATCCCAGGTGGTTTCATTTAAGTTAAGATATTGAAGGGTCTCTTCAGCATAATTTTATTCATTTTAAATTCTCATAAGTTGATTTTTTTTCATTGCCAATGACTAATGGTTAAAGTGTCTTTTTTATGTTGTGCAAGAAGAGAACAATTGACTAATATTCCTTTCTGAAAGTTCATGTTGAATTGTAATTGATATGGCCTTTTTCTCCTATGAAAGAGGCATAAAATTGCCTGTGCCATACACGGTCATGCAAATTACTTAGTGCCTTAAGACTAATTAAATGCATGTAAATGGGCATGAAAAAAATCTGCATAATTAACTGGGGAAAATGGAACTGGCCACAGCAGTCGTAAAACTGACGTATGACCCAGTGGAAGGAATTGTGAGTGCACCAGCAATATGTAATATGTGTGTGATGGTCCAAACTATATAACTCATGACTGTCTTGCTTGATCCAGGTACTGATCAGTATGGATGCAATCAAGTCCCTGAGTAAAGCGTCCCTTTCAAAGTCAGGGGAGGTGCACTTCCTTCACAAGCAAGCTTCTACATGTGCAATAACAGCGCTATGCATTGATGAACAGATTTTCATGCAAAATTCAATGTGACGAAATGAGCAGACTGCATCATTGAAATGAACAGACAGTAAAGCACCCTGCAAGTTGTGAAACCGCATTGCAAAGTACACCATATCAACAAAAGTTAGGCAATCCTATGAAAAGGAATTGCATCAGTGGGTCAAAAAAGGCTGGTTTATTCTCCAACAAACAAAAATTTGAACCCCCAAAAGAGCTTCTTCCATTGTGCAACAAAACAAATTGAAGGTACAGCCTGTAATGGATTACCAGTAACCTAATCTCCACATTGACACTTACATGGCAAAAGCTGATGTTTGCTCTAGAAAACTAAGAGAGTGGAGACAGCAAGGGTCATTTTACAAAGTATAAGTTACTGCCTGGCTAAATTGGGTTTTGGGGATGAATATCCTCACCTCCTCCAATAATGAAAACATCAAAAAGTCAGTATCACCATATATCGATGACGACTTTACAAATGAAGATATCACATCCGTAAGTCATATTGTGGAACACGCGTTGCATTTTGGACTGACAAGTAAGACCCCTGAGTGGCCAAAAGATGGGGCTGGGATACATGGCTTGTCTGTCTGGAGGGCGGATGGTGCCCTAATGTGGCAATGCACTTTCAGACATCTCTGAAGTGATTACCAGGAGGAAGGTGCTCCCTTTTTGTGGCAGGCTTGTCAAACACTTTCCAGTATGTAGATAGTTGTGGATAGTAATTGGCATCATCACTTGAAGAGTAAATGCAGTAATGAATGGTTGGGAGGACAAACAAATGATTTCCTACGTAAAGGAATGCTAACAGAAACCAGTATCTGAGTAATGCAGGCTGATATGTATAAAGGCAAATGGTGTGTGAATGGTAAAGAATTTACCATGTGTGTTGATGCAAGTTCTTTATCAGATGTTGTTAGAATGGAATCTAGTTGGTCTTTTGTCAAGGATGCAACATATAAACCTCGCAGAATTGAATGCAGTTTTTAGAGGAGTCAACCTTCTCATGCAATGGGAGGTAAAGATCATACACCTTAAAACAGACATGCGATGCATGCATAAATGGCTCAAAGCTCAAATGATCACTAAGACTGCGGGTGAAATGTTAATCAGAAGGAAGCTGCAAACCTTCTTGAATCTAGTTAAGGAGTTTGCTTTGTCAGTGGACATTACCTTTTGTCAGGTCAAACCAAAACATAGCAGATATGATTACCAGAGTCCCATGGAGATAGCTGAAAATGAAAATGAAGCTGAACTTGTCATATAGGTATGTGTGCAACTGACTGTGGAATAGATTAGTCAGATTAAGAAAATACGCCTGCACTGCGGACATCTTGGTGTTAGACAAACAACCTACTTTGTTAGGAGGATCACCTCATTCGTAACAAAAGGAGCAGTAAGATTGGCAGTTAGATCTTGTTTGGAATGTAAATTGATCCAGCACCAATTCACTGACAGGAGGAAACTGGGGACAGCTGGTATATGGCAAAAACTGGGAATGGACATCACCTCTTATGGAGGTGCCCATTACTTGACCCTCACCAACTTGGTTTTCTCAGTTTGGCATTTGGCAACCTTTATCACAAGAAGATTCTGCTGCTGTAATCCAGCATCACATCAATCTTTCTTAAAAGGAGATTCTGACAGACAATAGCACAGCATTCAACAGCAGGAATTTTAGGACTGAAGATTGAAGCGTCTGCTTGTATTTCAGATGTGAATATTCGCCATCTAAAAATGTTGAACTTCAAAAAGAACCATAAAGCAGATCACTGACAGGATGCAATGTTCTGGTACAATGTTACACCAAAGGATGGTGTTTACTGTAAGACTGCTCCAGCCAATGCATTGTATTCTCACAAAGTTTGGGTGAAAGGTTTTGATAGGATCTGGCTGCTAGTGGTTGAACCTAGACAAGTAATATATATATATATATATATAAAAAAAAAAAAAAAAGAATCTGTGCTGGTCAAAACATCAGCCAATAAATGCCTAAGTAAATAAGAGGAACAGTGACCAGAATATTAAGTCCCCAGGCAGTCTTAGAAGGAATAACGTGCCTCATTAAAGTGGCTCTGTGGAGGTTGAGGTTGCCACATCATCATGATGGAATGTGTTTACCAATGGTGGATAAGGAGGATGACCATTCAGCTGATCAATCTAGCAGAGGTGATGGTGAAGTGGATCAGCAGGTTATAGCAGAAACTGTTATAGATGTTAGTGAGCCTGCTGTACCAACACTTCAGAGAAGCTGAAGACACAAGCAGCCTCCTCTTGGCTGCTATCTGTGATTATGAGATCAGGTGGGAATGTAATGGACATGATTTATCTCTCCAATGAAAGAGGCACAAAATCTTCAGTCATACAAATTACTTAATACCTTAGGACTAATTAAATACTTATAATTGGGCATGAAAAAATCAGCATAATTGACTGGGACACACCTAAAAGCCAGTAAATTTTGTCTTTGCATGAAAAGGATTGAGATGGTAAGGATGATCCAGCTGTGATGTTCAAGGATGATGATGGGGTAGTGAGGGATGTAAAATGGATTACTACAATTCTATTACTACATGAATCCATTTTTAGAAATTCATATTTAAGGTTTGTGTATGGTGTGTGCTAGAACTTTTTAAAAAATATACAGATACACAATTGTAAACTTTGGCATGTATTTAATACTGCAGGTGACTAATTACAGAAAAAACATGCATCTAAGATTTCTTTAACATTAGATAAAAGATAGTGCTTGAAATCTCTATATTAACCTTGTATATTAAAAATAATTTGATATTTTTAATAAAACACTGATAACCAAATGTGAAACAAGTTATAAAATCTAAGTAATTAAAGAAAATCTCAATTAATAAGAAAATAAAGTTCAGAAAAATTAATTTCTACAATAGGAATATAATAAAAGAAGCAATTTTTTTCTTCTAAAGTTTTTAACCATATTGTTTTAGCAAATAAGCAAAAAAAAGTATTTCAAAGTCAATTATAATTCCATCTTTTCTCTTCTAGCTGCATAATTGCTAAGGTTTATTTTGTCTTATTGATTGGAAAATGTTTTAAAATTCTGCAAAGTTTCAGTTTCCCCCCTTTTTTATCTTGAGGGGACTATAAAGACTATTTTTTAACAAAGAAAGTGTTTATGGAATGGGTTAGATTTGAGCAACAGTCTGATTTTTTTTTTTTTTTTTTATAAGACACTTTTATATATTTAAAAGAAATGAGTTTCTAAATAGTATTAGTGATAATGTTATGATTCTGGTATTGGTATTAAGTCACTTAACAAAAATGACAAAAAAATTAACCTTTTGCTGTTTTTTTTTTCTTTTAACTGATAAAGAAAGACTTCTCTGCAGCATAGAAAATAAAATAGATTTTGCTTGTCAACACCAAATAGAATTTTGTTGTAAGACCATAAGTATTTACACCATCAGGCCACAAATATTCAGCCCCTAGTGAAGATGACATATGGTCATAACATGTTGAAATACTAGTTCTTGTATGATCATTGACAATTAAGCAGCATCTAAGCCTGGTCAGTACATATATGGGTGACTGCTTGGGAATACCAAATGCTGTAAGCTTAGATGCACAGGTGGCATAATGGATAACAGCTCAGAATTGGAAATTAGAAAGCCACATTTCAATTCCAGTCATGTTCATTATATTACATACAAATACCCTCTTCTCCTCTCATCTATGAATTAAATAGTCAGACTTGTATCAGTAAATCATTATCTGTAAAAAATTTTACAGTTTAAAAAAATATTTCTGGCTTTAAATAACCTGCAAAGGGTTGATAAAACCATAAAAAATTGTTACTTGAAGTGGTGTAATGGATAGCAGCTCAGAATGAGGAATTGGAAAGCAAAGTTCAATTTCCAGCCAAGTCTGTTTCATTCATTCATGTACAAATACCTTTAAGAATTATATGGGTTAAATAGCACAGGCTAGATTCTATAGCCTAGGTTGGTAACTACTCTATAGATGGTGACTTGATAAAATCTCCCAGCAGCCTAAGATACCTGTCGGAATGCATCATTCCTTAAAAGAACACAGTAACTGAAATTCTTCAGTTGTATGAGTTGCACATTCTGCTGCAGATAGAAAGTATATTCTCATCTACTTGAAGGTAGTTATACTTTTTGTCTTTTTATCATACAGACTTAAAAATCTTTATTAAAGTAATTTAGGCAACGCATAAACCAAACTTTATTGTTACACATTTCTTCTGAAGACCCCCCCTCCTATAGTGATGAGTAAAAAGGATGTTTGATAAATCTTTGCTTGTTTGAGTTTGATCTTCTCTGTATGTCTTCATTGTGGTCTGCTAAACTAAGCAAATGTTAATAAATATTAACATTTTTTTTTGTTTTACATCATTGAATATCTTCTCCTTTATATAGCCTATTAGCAATCTAGACCTTGAATTTTTTTTAAGAACTTAAAAAGGAATATAGCATAAAAAAACTAATAACTTAGTCATATTTGATGGTAGATTTGATGTTTTTAGTACAAGATAAAATCTGAATTTTTTTTTTTTATCTGCACAATACCATGTTTAGAATTACTAAAACAATGGCATTTAACGTTATGCTTAATAAAATGAACTGAATTCATTTCTGTAAACTATTTCACTTTTAAGTTTCTGACATCAGAATTTGTTTTTTGTTTTGTCATCAATTACTGTATCTTTTCATAAAGATTATAGGCATGATTCTTGTCTTCTGTGTCTTTCTTGTCCAGATCAAATTTACCACATTAACAAATTGGTTTCTTAGAGGAGCTTGTTAACCATTATTCTACACTAAGGGCACTAATTTTTCTAAATCTAGGGTCTCCTCGCTTCTGTTGGAGGAACTCTTTCCTGATTGGCCATGTCTTCAGTGGTGTAGCGATACTCACCAACCTTGGCCTATTGCAAGTTGGTCAGGCTATTTAACCCATAGTTGGGAGAGATTAATAGTACAGTATAAAATCTGAAAAAGTAAGATTGCAGCTTACAAGAATTTGAAATTAGTTTTTTTTTTTTTGTTTAACCAATCAAAAAGAACCTTTCTGTTTAGTCAGTTCATCTATCCTTTTTCCTGGAGCTTCTCTGGATTTATAAATAATCAGGATTCAGCATCATTTTCAGGAGTGTAATCTTGAAAGACAATTGTTTACTGGCAAATTAAGCATCTCTTTAGAAAAAATTTTTGAGTGGAAGAATTCACAAATTTCTTCCATTTTTTTATTTTTTTTATTTTTGATCTTTCAAATAAGATAACAATATGAATTTAATAACACTGGGAGAAAGAACGAATTAGCTTAAGCCACATATTATAAATCCAGATGGTATCAATTGTCCCACCATAAAGATTTTGAACAGTCCCTTCATTTTTTGTGTCAGGTGTTTAGCTGGTATAATTTCTAAAATTAATATTAAAATGTTTTTATATAACATTTGATGTTTCTGAATATAACACAGTCAAATGTAAATTGCAAGATTGTATTACACCTGTTCTCCAAGAATTATTTAACTCTAATCCTTAATAGAGAGCACTCTGGAATGTTTAAAGCTATTTGTAACTGGTAGAACCCATCTCCTCTTTAATTCAAGTATTTTATTGCCTTTGTTTAACCAACACTTTTCTCCATTTGTCTTTGTAGCTGAAATTTTATGGCTTTGTTTCTGAAGAGCATGAAAACAATTCTGATAGCTTACTCTCAGAAACTATTAACAGCCTTAATCTTGCATTCTTGTTTTCCAGTGTTTTCTCACTTATTTTTATTGTTCCTATTAATTCTTAATATTACAATTATTTGGTACTAATTATCTTTCCTTCACTGTTTTTTATATTGATCCTTTTACTGTTTATTTCTCTTTTTGTACTGTTTAACTGAGTATTGTTTGGAGATTAGTAGTAGGTTTTACATCAAAATTGCAAATTGACTGTTTGTCTCTTGTGTATCAATTTTAAGAGTTGAAGGCCTGTTTTGAACATTAGCATTTATGTTATTGTAACTTTTATTCAGCTTCTCTCCTATAGACCTCACATGAGTTTTCATATCTTATGGTATTTAAGTATAAAATGTTTGTTCATTAGTGATTTCTTAATGTTCCCTTGCCAATTTTCCCTTTGTTTTTTTTTTGTTTTGTTTTTTGTAAGATTGATTCCTTTCTGCTTTTCCAATGCTTATAAAAATTTCAAATAAACACTTTATACTTGACAAGCATTCTGAGTAAGAACACATTTTGATTACCTTCAGTTATTAAAGAAAAAAACTCAGAACCAACCAAAGAGTAATGGATAGCAAGCTTGTGTTACAAATCATTTACTAATGTAACAAGTTCAATTCTTGTTGACCCACTCTGATTAAACTTAGTAAATACCTGTACAGAAAATCAATTTGTCTTTCAGCTTATCATTTTCAGAAATGTATTTTATTGGGCACATATTCTTAACTCTTTAGAATTTAATGAAAACAATGCCAGTTTCTCATTCTTTCTTTTCATAGAAATTTTCTTTACTTTTACACATTGATAGACCGTTTTAAATAATTTGGTAATAGTATTTAACCCTAAATTAAGTTAACTTAGCTTGGAAGAGCTTTCAAAATTGTATTGAACTTACTGAATAAAGAATTTAAGTATATTTTCTCATGTTCTTTTTTTCTGTTTTACTTTGCATTTTACTAGAAAACTTAATCTACCAATTAGAATACATATGCTCAATATTTGTTACACTAACATATAAGCCATAATGTATTAACTCAAAAATAATGAAACGTTACCTTAAGTTTGAATTTTATTTGTTTGAACATTATTTTTAACGAATACTCATATTTGAGGTGGATAGTCTGTTTGTTTTCTACAATTAAATGGTGTATTTTAATTATCCAGCAGCTTAAATGTTCAAGAAATCTTATTTGGAAAATATCTATCTTTTGGCATACTCCCATATACCAGGGAGATGTCACCATTAGATTTGTTGTCTTACCACTCAATCACAGAAGATATCATGGGAACCAAAGTCCGAATTAACCAACTTTTTATATACCAATTTTGTAAATTTCTGTATAATTTTGTAATATTCTTAGATTTCATTTGTTTTCTTTTGGATACAATCTTAAGCAGAGATAGATGTTCTAAAAGAAATCCAGAAAATATGTATTTAGAAAACTTAATTCATTGTTAAAATTTTGGAGATTGCTATTGGCAAGATGAAGTTTAAAATAATAATTTTAGTTTTCTCTATCTTTCCTTGCACTTGAAAGGAAATCTGTTTGGTTGACCACAATATAACTTTAACAAAAAAAACTTAAAATTTACTGGTACTTTTTAAGCATCTGTCTTTGTTTTTTAAAGTATAGCTGTCTTTAATATCTCCTACCTTCATTGGTTTGTCATGTCTTTTTAATATGTAATTCAAAAGAAAAAAGTCACATGTTATTTTTAACAATTTTAAATAAATCAATATTGCTCCTCTTTTTACTGGAAAAGGGTATCGTAAACTTTCAGTGTCTGGCAGTTGAAGAAAAGAAATAATATGATAAAAAATGTTATAAAAAGTGGGAATATGGAAATTGCTTGTAAAAATGTTATCTGATATGCATAAAAAGAGATCCTGTTATGATAATATCCTTTTTCTTCAAAAACAGAAAAATGATTATCATTTTGAAGCTTTGAATAGATGGATGTGCATTATGGTGCAGTGAATATTGGCTTGGAACGAGAAATCAGAGAGCAGAGTTCAAGTTCCAGTTGAGTTCATTATATTCACATATGTGCAAATACCCTTGAGAAAGATATTCATACATCTTTTCCTTCCAGCTATGGATCAATACCAAGACATATTGAGTTTTATAGCCTTGGTTGGCAACCACTCTACTGCAGAAAGTAATGGCAACCTACTGTGAGAAAATCTTCTGCCCAGTCAGTCATGTCTCTTTTGATGATTGCCCAAGCGTGTATCATGTATGGCACTTAACTGAGACTGACTGAATAGATGCATTAATATTTGCTTGGGTGGTTTATTTTTAAACACTGACTTCATCAATTTACTAAAACACATTACAATTCTACGGGAAATCTAGATTTTTATTTATTTTTTTAATCAAAAGAGAAAATTAAGTCCTAAAATTTAGGTCATTCAAAAAGCAAAAGTAGAGGGATCAATTATCCATTGGAACATTTTATATTGATAACACTATTCAGTGTTAGGCATTACATTTCTATAAACTATTGGTAGATTAATGTGTATTATTATCCTATTCTTTTTCTTTATTTATTTTTTAAATTAGAATACTTTTGTCTAGCCAGAATTATTTACTTCTGTGATCTTTCTAGAGGGAATAATGTAAAGTCAGTGAATGTGTAGGTGGTGAAAGCACAACAGAAAGTAGTATTTGAGTACTAGCCTAGCCAGTTTGCACCAGTACCATTGACAAATGCATGAATTCCTCTTTTTCTCCTCTGCTAACTATGGGTTAAATAGTAGTGTAAACTGGGCTCTCTAGTCTTTGGTGGTATCCAGTTCAAAAGGACAATTCTGAATTCAAATCTGCGAAGAAGGTAATGGAAAACCACTCCATTATTTTTCTCAGAAAGCTATGACAATTCACAGACAAAGCAATTCTATGAATTGCCATGATCACCTATGTTCTGAAGTGATATAACATTTAAAGTAAAAAATACAATAAAGTTAAACTTTTTTATGCAAAAACCTATTTTGCATATTCCAAGCTGACATTATTTTTTTTCAAAACCTTTGCTTTGAAGCTTTGATATTTGTAATTTCCACTTACTGCTTTTTTATGGATTGCATTGGTTGATCTTTCATTACTTTCAGTAACTTAGAAAAAGTGTTTCAGCATTTTACTACCCTTTTTAAAGGTTGATCTTGTGTACTGATTTTTTACATTTTTACTTCTAAGTTGTGTAAACTGAGGATTTATCCTTAACTTTCAGTAGCATGATTTATTTTATACTTTTTAATAATCCATTTCGACAATCATATTTTTAAAATATGACATTTATGAATGAAATTATTTTAAAATAATAAATATTTTAAATTTATAATCATGATTGCATTTTTTAATTATGCAGAATCAATATAAAAGAAAAAAAAATTGGCTATTAGTCTTTTCTGGATTCAGTATCATGTGCTATGTTTTCAGATTTAACAGCTTTAAATTCTCTACTTTTCAAAACCTCCGTTTCTCTTTAGATTTACTGTAAATCTATTTTCTGAAATATTTAAATATGTAAAGAAAGTTTTAGAATTTGGTAATCTCTTAGTTGTCTTGGCATATTTACTGACTAGTTATGTTGACAATTAATCTTAGTTTGGATTTTATTACAACCTTTTGCTTTGACTCAGTACTAAAATGATATAATGGCCAATATGAAGATCAGGGTTTTGTGTGTCCGAAGCTTGCTGGTTTTGTACACAGCATAGAAATTTGGAGATATATCTTGCCAGAAAGTTTCTACTGTATACATTTCTATGATTGTTGCCAGTTATCAATGCAAACAATTTTAAAAATTGTTACTTTCACAGGTGTGCTTCATCTCTCTAAGCAGCTTTTGTCTCGATCATTATTTTCAAAATTTAGCATAACTTCAGTCTTTGAAGATTTTAATCTTTTTGTCATAATATATCAAATTAAAGCATTTGAATTTAAATTTAGAATTTCTTAATGATACAATTAAGAAAAATTTATATAGTATTTAGAACAAATATTCTGAATGCTCTTTTACCTTATATTGAACAGGTGAATATATTGTTCCCAAAGACCATTTAACTGCAATGAAACTTTATCAATAGACATTATGTAGTGGGAAATGATTTAAAGGTTTAGGAAAATACTTACAATTTATGTTAGCAAATCTCTTAATTTTGTTACATTGAATTTTAAATCTGAAATAACAAATCATTCCCTGCTTTCCTCGTATTAATTATTTTGCAGTGTTCTCTACATAGCTTAATGTTTGACAGGATGAGTTCTAAGCATTAAAACTGAATTTATAAATATTGAAAACTTGTATTAAGTAACTCCTTATCATTCTTTCATTTAGTTTTTTATGTAGATTCATTTGACAATATTGAAATTCTTGGTCTGTCTTTAACTTTTATTGTTGCACATTTCTTCAACCCCTAATGTTCATATTCTCTCTAGACGTCCATTAAAGACAATTTGTAAATGTCTGTTTCTTTTCAATTTAGCTATCATTTAATTTACTTTTGTTAAAATTATGAAATACATTTTTTTAACTTGATCTCATTCAAGTATGTATTTAAACAAATATATTTGAAAGAAATTGATTTCAAACTTTTAATCAGTAGGAGAATTCCTTTTTGAAGAAAATACTCTTTTATATGTGCTGCTTAGGAAATCGCTATTGTCATTACTTCTTTCAATATTTTCAATTCTCTTTTATAAAAAAATTTGTGCTTAAATTGTAAAGCTTTCAAAAATACTCTGAATGAGGTCAAATAAAAATATTACATAATTTTTGTATGCTTTAGTAACACTTCAATACTTTCCCTTTTTTCATTTATAGGCCCAACACAGCACTTAAAGAAAAAAACCAACTTTCAAAACAGCTTTACTGACTATTATTTGTTGTTTTACTTGTAATTTATTAACCAGATTGATCTTCAATTTGGCATATTTTACTAATAAAATCAACCCCTTCCCCTTTGCTTCTGCCTTCATTGTTAAACCCATCTGTTGAGTTTCTTGTTCTAAAAAACTTACTTTTTACAGGAAATGATGAATGCTATCTAATGTTAAAATTTCTTTTTTGAACAGTTACATCCTTTATAGCTTTTAAACAGAATCTTAGAATTTTTTAAAATATTCGTTGGAAATTGAAAGTACTTGCCATAGGCCAATAGTTAAACTAACAGTGTTAGCCATTGCCAATGTTCTTGATTCTAGACTTAGTAAATATCTATAAAGTAAGATCTAAGAAAAAATTAACTCCTTTTATGTGCAGTTTTATTAAATTGCATGAAGATTTTCTTGTTCTGCATAATTGCTATCAAATGAAAACCAATGTTACATACTGCAATAATAAAAACAGAAATTGATAGTAAATTGTACACAAACTGAAAATCACTTGAAAAATGTGAATTGCAGATTTTAATGCTCTTATCCTGATGTGTTAATGCAATGCATAATATTAAAAAAAAGGATTTACCAGATTTTAAGAATTTCTTGAATATATATCAAATATGAGGTGTAGCCGTTTCTGTATGTAATCATAAAACTTTGTCACCAAAAGAGTCCACTACATAGATGGTGATTTATAACTGCTTGGGTTTATATCTTAGAAATATTGTGTTAAAGAACTCTGAAATTGTCATTAGTTTTATAAATAAAAAATCTTTAAATATATGTACACATTAATTTTGTTTCATTTATGAGTTTCAATCATAGCATTGGAACAAGGCAAAATGTTAATTATCATTACTTTTTAGTTTAATATTCAAGAAGTGCATAAGCAAAATGCAGAAAGTTTAGAACACAATTTTGATTTTGCACACTTCAAGGTAAAATATTTTACAAAGGAACTCACTTTATATAGACACCAATTAATTTGAAAAATGTATATGCTGTCACATAGGATATAGAGAAATAAACTCTTGTTTTGCATAAATGACCCTGAACTTGTCAGTTTGCATAGAAAACTATGGTTTTTAATTGTTAATACTACAAACTTAAGTTAGTTCTGCAGAAGGTCTGCCTGGAGGTCATTAGCTCCAATAAAGGATAATGTGGTTGGACAATGTTTTTATTGAATCATACATTATTTAAACAAAATCTTATTGTAGGCTCTTTGATTACATTTAAACAACTTGAGTTTTTTTGCAAATTTCTATAGGTATCAAAGGATACAGGCCTAACACTAAAGGGTTTTATGAGTAAAGGGTTAATTTTTATGTTCTCTTGACTCATATCACCATGCTTATGTAATTAATGAAAAGAGTTCAAACTTTGCGAAATTTTCAAGTAGATGTCTATTTTATATGACCAAAAGAATGACACAAAGTAATGGCCCAGCTTAGCATTATACTTGCAGTATAACTTAAATCAATTGCTAAAATGTTAGTTTTAAATTCTTGAAAATTAATATAGTGATAACATTATCCAGGGTCTAGGATCCTATTACTAATCTTAAGTAATTGAGTAACGATTGTTCTAACCATTCTTGAATTATACAACAACAGATAAACAAAAATACATGTATGTTAGACAAAAATGTTAATTTGCATTTCAGAAATATTTTGTGACCCTAATTAACACCACATATAGGACAGCTGAATTAGGGATGAAAAGGATTTCTTACTGCAGATATATTTCTGAATTAATCAATCTGCATTTCATTCAATATTATTAAGCAACTTGTACAATATGATGCCTGTACCTGGATGACAGTGATAATTGTAAATACAAATAATATGGACCATTCTTGAACCTTCCTTCAATAGTTTTGTAGATTAAAGAAAGCCTTGTCATCCTGCTAAATGATGATCTATATAAAACTTTTAATGGCAAAAGTAATTTTAAAACAGCTATCACACTAGAGCTCATACTGACTAAAACCAGATGACTAAGCAAATAAAATTATTTTTATTGTCACACCCATAAAACATTCACACAACATTAAAGATATTTCAATCGTCACACAAATGTGCTGGATTTCATGGTTACATGAAACTGTTCAGATGACCAATTTCAGTTTCACACCAGAAGATGCAAACAGAATGAATTCATTTACTTCCACTTTCAACTTGAATAGACACCAATTTTTATTTACTTATTTAAAAACAATACTTCAGTATCTTTTAATAACTACTACACAGTGAGCTCATACAACAGAACCAAGCAGACATTTCTAGCTTGAAAAATTTAAATTCCTTGAATGATTTTCAGTTTATGGAACCTTACTAATGTTATTTGTACTAAAAAGGAAGATTACAAACAAAACTTTTCTTTTTCATTTTTTTTTTTTTTTTAATTAAAAAAAAAAGGATGCATTTAGGTCAGAAGCGAATATAATTTAAATTAATTTAGCATTTCTATCCCTACCTCCCCAAAAAACAGGTCTAGATCATTATTTTCTAATATATATACAAGAAAACTTGTTGAAAATTGATATTTAGATCTGACATATGATGTAAAAAGCAGGTATTAGTCAATTTAATGTATAAAAAGAATTAAGTATATTTTAAATATCTTCCAAAGAACAATTTTCTTACATTTTGCAGATTTAAATTGTTTTTGTATTTGAGAATTTACATTAAAAAAGAGACAAAAAAATTGTCTTTAGCATTTTTTTTTTTAATTTGAGGCTTAAACAAAAAGAGCAGGTAAAAAAAAAACACTAATTAATAGCACTAAAAAAAACAACAAAGCCTTAAAACTATTTGATGTAATTTTTAAGAGTGTCCTGTTAAACCAGTCACATTCATTTCAAAAAGATTTAAACTGCAGTCATGATTTCACAATATTGTTGGACACAGATGTTTTAGAATGACTAGTCTATTTTTCAGCTAAATAAAGTATATATCACTAGGAGAATTTTACAGAAATGCCATTATGTCCACTTGTGAGCCTCCTGTTCATGTATAACAATTGCCAATGTGCAATGTGGTAAATGTTTTCCTATTCTTTAGGAAATTGTATCCAGTGCTAAACCAGCACTAAATTCATGTATCCAACAGTAAAATGTTACTGTTGGGAAGGTTGTCTTGATAGAAAGTAATTATGCTATGTGGTTTCTCGGCTTATAAAAAGTGAATTAGATAAAATAAGGAAACACACAACAAAGATTTAAAAAGAGAAACATTGTAAGAATTTAACTTTTAATGGAACAGGGCCCTCACCTAGCTTTCCAACAACCCATCACTGACTACTCTATGCTACATGTCTTCGTTCATGTTGGAATTTACTAAAAACTGGGAAAGTATCACTGCATGTTCACAAGGAAACAAAATATGAAAATAAGTGCCACTTCACAAAGTGAAAACTTAAAACATTGTTTCCAATATATTTGTGTGTTGTGTTTTTTTTTTTTGTTCCTCCCCCCTCAACAAGGAATGCCACTGCCACTGTTGTGCAAGGGGTTACATAGGGGAAAATGATGAGAAAGAGTGGTTAGATGTCAGAAGGAGGATGATAGATGGGTAAGTATACCGAGGATGAGGGTTGTGTAGATGGGAAGAGTGTTTGAGAGAATGGGTGCAAGTTAGTGTGTTAGGATGTGTCTACTGACCTTACATTTAAACTCCTGGAGATTGTAGCTGTCGGGGAAGTAAGTATACGAAAGGGAATTCCACAGACAGGAAGTTCGAGAAAAGAAGCTGTTGGAGTAGATATTGCAGTTACATCTTATCTGTTTCACTGTAAAAGGGTGGGACCTAGTTGCTAATCTAGTATCTCATGCAAATTCATATCTAGAGGGCACCAGTGATCTAAGTTCATCGGAGCGGAAGCCATGAAAGTATTTATAGTAGAGGCACAAGGAAGCTACATCACGCCGGTGAGTGACTGCAGCCGGTCTGCCAAGTCGGTAGCGATCACATTGCAGATTCTCCATTGTATTTTGTCAAGAACCCCGAAGAGAATAGCAGGGTCACCTGACCAGATGTGGCTGCAGTATTCAATACACAGTAGATTTATAAATGCGCAGGATAGATTCAGATGGGAAAAACTTCCGGACCCTGCACAGAGAGCCGACTTTCATAGCAGATTTAGCAATGGATTCGATATAGTCATTCCATTTGAGGTCTGCTAAGAGTAAGACCAAGGAGGCGTAGTGTTTTACTATCTGGGAGGCAAGCCTGTTCCATGCTAATGGGAGGTATGTGCGATTGTCTATGATGGTTAATTGATAGCAGCTTCGTTTTGGAAGCATTAAAATTTACAAGCCATTTCCTACCCCAGTCCACTATGGATTGGAGTTTCTTCTCAAGTGAGGTTCGCTTTGTCGCCTACACCAGATTTTTGATCGAGGCAAGAGTAAACTGTGGTGTCATTGGCGTACATGCCTACTTAGGATCTTATGGCATCGGAGAGATCATTAATGTAGATCAGAAAGAGTGTAGGACCTAAGATAGAGCCTTGAGGGACACCCGTGTTTGTAAGGTAGTTTTGTGAGGCATGACCGTTTAATACCACCTTCAGTGTGCAGTTAGAGAGGAATGACTGGATAAGGTCAAACAAATGTTCAGTTATACCATAGCTCTGCAGTTTGCTTAAGAGGCCAGCATGCCAGACTCAGTCGAATGCTTTGGAGATATCCAAGCCAACAGTTCGAGCTTCACCATTCTTGTCAAGAGCCTAGTATATATACTCGGTGATGGTCGTTAGCATATCAGCAGTAGACCTGGTGAAGCAGAAACCATACTGTTTGTCTGAGAGGAGGCTGTGAGATGCTGAACTACCTCGGCGTTGATAATGGCTTCGAACACTTTGCCAAAGGTTGGAAGAAGGCTGATAGGGCAGTAATTTGCGGGGTTCAAGGGTTCTCCAGTATTCTTAAGTATAGGAACTACAGAGGAAGACTTCCAACAGACAGGAAAGCAGATAGGCAGAGCTTAGAGAGGACAGAGGAGAGTTCAGGGGCACATTTCTTCAAGACTATGATTAGGATTTCGTCCCCTCCGCTCGCTTTGTGAGGGTCAAGTTTTGAGATTGTGTTAGAGACCAGCGAGGGTGTAATGTGGACGTCATTTAGTTCAGCCTCAGTTCTAGGTAGGAAGTCGGGTGTAGATACTCCAGAAGAATCCAGTCTCGAATTGGTGGAGAATCTGTGAGCAAAGCATTCAGCCTTGTCCACTGAGGAGTTGAGGACCTCAAATTCATTGATTGGGGGGGGGGGTACTGAGGTCTTATTCTTGTTAAGCATGTTTTTATAGAGTTGTCAGTAGTCTTTGGCACAGAAATTACAGGATGGTATGCATTGCTTCATTCTGGCAGCAAGCAACATCTTAGCTTCGTTAAGTATCTTTTTACACTTATTACGAGCTATTCAAACAATGTAAATAATGTAATCTCTAATTTGTTGCCCTTTGTCCAATTAGTTGCTGATTAAAAGACCCAACTTCAAAATCCCATCTGTCAGCCATAAAGCACCAGATAATTGAGATCAAGATAAATTCTCATGCACTCTACTATGTGAGTGTTTTAATCGTAGTGTAACATTTAAGCTAATTTACAAAAGTAACAGCGATTACTCCTTTCTTGAGTTCACTTCTCTCTTACTATAAACAAAAAAATCCATGCTTTTTATTGTTATATTCCACTTCAGATTACATCTTTCTTTTTTTTATTCACACTACATGTCAGTAGTGTTAACTGCTAAGAAAACAAAATCCAAAATAAAAAGTTGTCCTCTGTGCAGGGGCTTCAAGTATCGCATATAACCCACAAAACAAATCACTTCATAAAATCCAAAATAAACCAAAGAAAAACATGCACAAAAGACAAGCCCTGGAGCTACTACAAATTATTTTTTAGAAAGCTGCTCATAAATGACAGATTCACTGCAAGCTTTGCTAATCCAATCCAGACCTAAGTCAACAGACCTGAAAAATGGATCAGCTCTAGCGTTTCTTCAAAAGCCTTGCCTACATTAGACATTCCACTGTATCAGCAATGCAAAAGAATTTTATATTTACTATTGTCTCATTTTTCATTTTGCCTTACAGGTGGTACTATTATTTTGTTTATTCTTCTACTTTATCATGTACATGATTGTAACACTATCCTGTTAGAAGCAATGTCAGTATTTTGTAGCTACTGCTCAAAATTTTCCAACTCAAAGGCAGTTCTTTTGACTTGAATCATCCAAAATCTATTGCATCTTCAAAACAATACTTACCCATAGGTACCTGCTATGCAACCTTTTTCCTAAATAGTCTCAAGAACCCTTTCTATGGGGGTTATTTATCATTCATAAGTCATTTAGTGTCAGCAACACTCATTTATAATCATAAGAAAATGCTGCAAACAACAGGTGTAAACATACACCTACTGCCTTTGTGCAGTTTTTTATTGGCTAGACAGCTTTATCCAAGGATGTGTTCTGATTCTCGTTTTAATTACTGAGAAAGACCTGGTATATGCTTAAAAACAAAACTTAACGTATTCGTGGGTTTACCTGGCACTGTCTTTAAGGATAGGTAAGTGTCACTTGGGATATCTGTGCTGGTATTTCTGTTTCTCTCACAGCAGACTAACAGACCAGATCTTTATTTTAACCAGGAGCATTCTGATTATCACAATGCTTGTCTTCGATTCTAACTGTCTCTTGTTGCTTCAGGGCAATATAAAAATATTTACAGCCACTTGACCTCAATCCACTATATTACAAGAAGCACTAAAACACTGTATCAATCAGATATCTAGTAATTTTTAAGAATCAGTTCGAAAAACAAACCTAATCTGTTAAATGAATAACCATTGGAGTGAACTTGATTAATTTGGTGTAATCAATGTCAAGTCTTCATAAGGTAACTTGCAGGAGTACCAGTATAACCAAGAAATAGTGGGGTTGAAATTGTGAATGTATCTCTGCATATACCCATGCTGAAACCATTGCCAGCATGTATTATGTTGTATTAGCATTTTTTTTTTCTCTCAAAGAAAGCACATTATAAAAATAAAACGCTTATTCCTTGTTTCATCTGTACTAAATGGTGTTGAATCTATTGCTCTTGTAGGCAAGTCATTGATTCTTTACACAAAAGATACTCCTTGTTTACATAATCACTTTGGATTACATTATGCCAATCTGAGCATTTACACAAACTATCATCTGAACTTATTTTACTGATGTATTCCCATACACGGCTTATTTTTTTCGCAATCAAAATATTTTTTCTTGAATTTTAATTAACATAAAAGTGTTTGATAATTTTACTTATCATTTTTCTATATTGTAAAGACACTTCTAATTATTCAGCGCATGATTCCTAGGTGAGGACTTATTTTCTGTGATTTACAATTGACTAACATTTAATAGAATATGCTCAAGCTTCAGGCTACCATCCCCAGGCAATACTTTTCCTTCAAGAAGTAGTATCAATAGACTCTCACTTTTTATTCAATCTTGTGTGACATTCAATTTGCTTAGGCTTGTAAATAGGTACCCTTATTCTTTGTGACTTGAGAAGTGGATTATACCCAAACGGATACAGTTGGGTACTTTTTTAGAAATTTAAAAATATAGCTGACAAATCGTAAGGACGCCTGTCTTGTTCGTAACCCTCAAAAAAGTTTCAATTAAAATTTTTAAAAAGTGCCAAACTAAAGAAGAGAAAAAGAATCAACAGGAAAATGAACAACCAAATGCTAGCTAAAAACTTGAAAGAAGAAATACTCAGACCTACTGGGATTAAATATTCAACTCAGCAGGCCGCAGTGTGGTGGATCAGGTGTTGTTTTGATCCTTGTGAGTACACAACGTTAAAGGTTTCTACTAGACAATACAAAGCTGGTGCAGGCTATGAAAGATGGAAATAGTCAAGCATCCTTCACTGAGCTATGATCCTGGAGATCAGGATTACTAGCTAAAATTTACGTCAGTTACTGTCATATTTGACATGACAATGTTACATTTGGTGCCGTGACCAGGATTACTACGTCTCTCAATAAGTCTCAAGTCTCCAAACAATATTAATAAGAATCAGTAAATCTCACTGCCCTGTTACAGAACGACAAGCTAGGGTTCTCCTCAAAATACGCGAAATATTTCTGTTTCAGGTGTAGTACCAGGTCATGCAATAAACTCACCTGATCAAGAACTATACTTGCTCTAGTAAAGACAATAGTTACTGGTTAGTCTGTTTTGGTGATTGACAAGAGAACAAACAAAATTATCATTAATAAAAGGTT
Organism: Ascarosepion bandense; assembly: GCA_037127315.1. Taxonomy (NCBI): domain Eukaryota; kingdom Metazoa; phylum Mollusca; class Cephalopoda; order Sepiida; family Sepiidae; genus Ascarosepion; species Ascarosepion bandense. The sequence continues at coordinate 9,235,556 of JBBBDQ010000548.1, read as the reverse complement.
ATTATATTAAGTCACTGTCAATTATGGTCGTCACGATGAGACTCAGCCGTGATTGGAACACTCACGGAGTAATGTGGACAGTAAATGATTTTTATCTGAGTTGGAAGTATCTGATGTTTATGACCAGCAGTTAAATCTATGTAGTAAGATCTTCAAAGCAATCACTCATTGTCTAGAATTAATAGAAAGAAAACAGTAAATTAATAAATTAAATGTTTTGTAGATAAGTTCTACTTGGGTGGAAGTCTCACGTATATAAGTAAACTCACAGAATTATCAATTTTCGAGCCACAAGTTGTTGGTTGACAGGCCGTTAATGAAGATGTAAAAAGACAGGAAGCTGCACGTCATGAACAAAAAAAATGATGGGTAGTGTGGTGGTGAGTGAGTCAGAGTTCTCGAGGGCGAAAAGTCATCTTTGTTAGCCTATCCTGAGAAAAGACAAGTAGCAGCGAAGATGTCTCAATCTACCTACCCCCTCATCCTGATTATGCCAAGCGATTTCCTGAATATATCATCAATTGCGTTTTCATTTCATGCTGTGGTAAATTTTTCACCTTTTAGTTCCTTTCCCACACCGACGCAAACGAGAATTGAAATGCAACGTGGGGTGATTTGTCCACTCGGTGAAAGATGAAGATGTGCGTATTTGTAGTACGACATGCCGTAAAAGTCAGGACTTTTATCATGAGGGACATACTGTTGCTTATGGCTGAATACTACCTGATCTTAAACAAGAGACATGTCCTTGCAGAGTAAAGTGTTGGTTAAAAATATCTGACAGTTGTAAGTTTAATCCCTGGGTCTAATAATGCTGAAAAGTCACATATTCTTGTTTAATGGGGAAAAAAAGAGTGAATAAAACTGGTAAATGTTAACTGATATGAAAAACAATAAAAAAAATCTACAGCGGTAGACTGAAGAGTTTGATTCGAAATTCTGATAAGCGTGCTGAAGAAGGTCCGAAGCTACAGTGGCCGAATTTCTGTGAGTATAATAACCAAGATAATCATGTTGGTCTGAAGAGGAAGACGTAATAAAATAGATACCTGATGACGGTTGGAAGTTACTACGACCAATACGTTTTGGGTATAATAATCATACTGGCCCGAATATGAAGGCATACAATAAAGTAGACTCTGGAAAGTAAATCGACCGGAACGTTGTGTCTATAATAAACAAGTTAGTCTGAATAAGAAGGCATATAATAAAATAAACATCTGAAGAAGACTGGAAGATACAACAGTTGAAATGCGAGTATAATCACCAAAACAGAATGCTGGTCCGAATATGAAAGCATATAATAAAATAGACATCTAAAAGTGACCAGTAGGTACAACAGTTAAAATAATTAAGTGTAATAACCAAGTAAGCATTCTAGTTCAAATAGGAAGACATATATATACAATGGTCGAAATTTGTGAATATAATAAGCATACTGGTCCAAATAATGAACGTATAATACTCAGTTCGATCAAAACCTTCTGGTCATCGTCTCTAGGAGACCAACATAATGGCTCAAAAGGGAAAATTATCACCTCTCTATAGCTTGCTCAGAGAAGAAAGCCTACAAGAAACCGGTCTTCGAACGACTAGATTACCTTTCAGCCGTGGGAAAGTAGGCTGTAATAGCCCTACTAGCTGTCTCTAACTGGAAAATTATTCTAGGCGTATAGGCAAATTTTCCTCAGAATTCTCTTTGACAACACCAAGAAAGGAGAGTGGCAAATGGTAGAGAGATCCAAGCAACGGAATCACCGCCTCTTTTGTATCCTTGATTTGATAACTCTATGTCAAACGCAGAACTCCTAATTTTAAAGTTGGGTACACGGAATGAAGAGCCAGCACGGTTGGTTTCCTTCTCTACTATACCATATTCCTGTACAAAAAAAAACAATACTATTAATGTCACCGCCATCACAACAGCAAAAACAAAGCATGCAGTGCCTATTTTGTCGTTCTTAGCCGCAATTATCACACTCTTCTGAATTCAAATTCTCACCTCTTTTACAAGAGACAACGTAAAGAAAATCAAACGCGTCATAACCAAGTTCCTTATTTGTTTATCAATTTTATCCTTAAAAAATAATTAGGTTATTTAGAAAATAATGCCTGATTGTAGAATAGTTCTGATCTATCATAATTGCACAAAATATATTACTCATTCCTAATGATTAAGGTAACCTCTTCGCCAAATTTAATTAATTTTTAATCTCTTTAAAAATTTAAATTTATATACCCTCATCTAAAACATGAAAAGAAAAGTTAGATACGTTCATTTTTAAAATTAGTTCAAGCTTGGTCATAATATTTATCAAACTGTTTCCACCATTAACAGCATGGGGGTGAAGAATCCACTTGGGATCGGCGCTGGTTTCTGAAGTGGGGATACTAGTCTGGATGATCCATCTGCAAATGACAATCAGCATCTGAAACACTAGTCGAACAAAACCCACATTCAATGATCAGATAATGGGTGTTCACATTTCAGCAATATCGAACTATCTCAATGAAATTGGCAAAAGAAAGCAACTCGAAAAAATGGGTTCCACATGAACTCTGTGAAGGTCAAAGTTCGACGTTGAAGTGTGTTCGATGCTACGTCGAATGATCCATTTCTTGATCGAATATTGACTTATGGCGAAACATGGACCCTACAAACGGATAAATGTACCCTCAATAAAACGTAGTGTCAAAAGAACGGTTTTTTCATGACAGCGCGTTTTTAATTACCTTTACTCTTAATCCTTGTTTAATGTTTGAAAAGGCGATGATTAGAATTGCAATAAAACCTAAACATGGAAATAAATTCATTTTCTTGGTTTTTGAGAATTGGTGAAACTAATAAACACTATTAGATTATTTATTTACATTTTTCATTATATTATTTATTGGAATGGTTGGCAAAACCTCGGATAATTGCCAACTGATGTTCATAAATTTATGAATAAGAAAAAATTCACATTTATTATTTCTTTATAAATAAGTAAATGATAAGTATTACATTGCATTAGGTACCTCCACTTATTTTCGATAGCTAAGTTTTAAAATGATTTTTAATGAAAAAGCTTTCTTGAAGCTTTAATTGAAAGCTAGATGATTAAATTTACTATTTCCAGTCACTAAAATATTCTGGTCTATTTCAAACAAATTATATTGACTGGAATCTCAACTTTTAAGGGTTTTCAGTTAAAACATAAAAAACGGCCCTTTTTTTTATTGACATGTTTATAAACAAAAGTTAATTCTTGTTTTAAAAATCTTGCAAAATTAAAATACAGATCTGTGACACGTTATTTAAGGAAAATTAGAAAATTTAAAGTTAAATTAATCTTATTTGAAACAAGTATTACTTGCTTCTAGCATGAAATTTAGCATAAAAGTATTTCTTAATCACGTACGTCTTTTTTTTTTTTTTTTTTTTTTTTTTTTTTTTTTTTTTTTTTTTTTTTTACGCATTAAGTGATTGTTGACCAGAATTAGCATAATTGTCCAAATTTTTTCCTGTAAGGGAAGAAACCATGACCTTTTAATGTCACAGACGAAATACCATACTTAACAAAAAAGCAACCTTTCTATACAAAAATTAAACATTTTAAAAAAATTTTGGCTTGAAGATTTGTATTAAGCTTTTCAATTATTAAAGTCTACCTAACCGCAACAAGGCTTTAAAGATTTTTTTTTTAAATACTTTTGAGACTATAAATTATCATAACTAATAAAATATAAGCCGGTGAAGGAAATAAAGAGCTAAGTTCTAAATTTCATCATCAGAAGATGGTCGAAGTGTACAACGACCGAACCGTTATAGTAACAAAGATAAAGACAACAATCCATACAATGTAAATAGTGTAAATAAATACAATACCTCATGTCAGAAATATAGACAAATATATCCCATGTCTTTGAAATAATCTTGTTTTAAGATAAAAGTTAAAAAAAAAACCTGTTCAAGAAAGCTTTTAAAAATTCAATGTGTGGTTTTCACTTCAAAAGCTGCTCACTGCATAAAAGAAGGGGAAGTTTACGTGTAAGCGTGTCAAGGTTAACCTTCAGAAAAAATATGTTGCGGGAGTAAATAAACTTTGAGATGTGGCAAAATCATTCATATGTTTATTTACTATCAAATATTGCTCACTAACCAAAAGGTACGGCGTCTTTATTAAATCTCGATTGCCTAGCCCTGTAGAGGCCAGTTACATTGTTTAACAAGAAAATTGGATATCTACCAAATATAACATTTATTTTATTTATTTTTTTTTTAAATCATATCACCCCAAGCAAGGCAAAAACGCCACTGATGCGCAGGGGGCTACATAAGATTGGAAAAGAGTAAAACCGGAAACCACAACCTAAACAGGAAACAAGGGATGAGCCTCTTCACCTGTTCAATAGACGTGGGTGAAGTGTGAACCGGGCGATAGTTTCTTATTCTAATTCAGCATATCCATCCTTTAGTTTTTTTAGTTATTACGTACGTTACGCCCTGCAAATAATTCATAAATGAGAGACTTTCGTTCTGATAGAGTGGAAAGACATCGGAGACGCTACTTGGTTTCAAGGAATAAATTATTAAAGAAGAAACGAAAGAAAAAAGAGGATAAGTGTTTAACGTCTGTTTCAGTGTAATGGAAAAGGTTGCCAATTTAAAATCTGTTCATTTGTATCCTACAATTTGTTATTGAAATATTTTAACTTTAACTTCAAATATTTAATGGATAAAAGATAATACTTGATTTCAGTGAGAGTATAAAAGAAAGAATTAATGAAGAGAAATAGAAGTTTTTAAAATGAAAATCCATTTACAATAAATAACATCGTCTGCTGAATTTTTTTAAATCATTATTAAGAGAAATATTCATAAGACAGATATTTGGCTAGAAAGAAATAAGGGAATATAAAAATATTTAACATCTCTGGGAAAAGACACCATTTCAGTGAGAAAAGGAAAGAAAAACATACATAGAGTTCCAGTGAAATGAAACGCAGTCATTCTCCTCCCCAAAGACATCAAAGGATTTAACCACAGTCACGCATATCAGCCAACCTCCTCCGTTCACCTCACACATCTTTCAAGAAAGGAAGATTGACCTATCTCTCTTCTCATTAATAAGGCCTTGTGACGGACGGACAGACACTCACGACTCTTGTTATAATAGATTAAAAAAGAAAACATAAAAACAGTCCTTGTAAAAAATTTATTATTCATCGAAAATGTTTTTCTTCAGACATATATATATTTCAGTATATATAAAAAAACAAAAAAAACAAGCAAAAATTCTTACCACCTTAATTTTATTAGTCAATGCCCTTTTCGATACAAAATTGTCGTTATTAAAAATTTCCTCACGAAAGAGTAGGAGAATTCATCTTCCCAATCGCTTTTCTCTAAAGAAATACACAATTTGAAACAAACGCTTAACAACGGCTTTCCAAATTATTTACTTTATTACCATGTTAAACTTTCTCTTCGTAAACGTAACCAATGGCAACCACAAACACGCAGACAAAAGCAACATTAATATTTTGTACAAAAATCAAATGCACAATAACTACAAACAGGATTAATCTTCACTTCGTAATATCCGAGATTATGTAACGCCGACCAATTCAAACAAGAAAATTAATTTAATTAGCTATTATAAAAAATTAAAAAACTGCCAATCGCATGATCAATAATAATAATAATAATAATTCACCTGCAAAATCTACATTGTAGAGAACCAGGGTCGTTTACGAATTTACATGTCCTTTGAAGAACTGTGTTCCTCAGTTCCATCCGATCTCATTTAAATACACATCGAGATCTTCCAGGACCTATCCGTGATATACTTGTTGACAATACATAATAGCATCATCCACACGCAAAAGAAGATTAAAAATAATGGAGGCATTACTAATCAAAGAGAGAAATCTGACACTTATTAACATCAATTATGAACACGGTAACAATGCGCTTACTGTGTTCGGAACTTAACATACACAAGACTCTATATGCATAAACTTTCCACATATTTATTTACAAGTAAAACAAAATTAATTCTTGTTAATGGCTAAAAGTATAGCCGAAAGCGCTCGAAAGCATAAAAGCTTTGAACAATTCTTACATAATTTGATTTCCGAAGAGAAAAAAATTATACGAACACATGAAAAAATATATAAAAAACTTAATGATAATACCTTGTCTGTCATCGGTCATTTTCAATGAAACATATATTGTGACGTACCCACGATTTTTATTAACGATATAGGCCTAAGGCCGAAATGTCCTTTCAAAGAAAAGTCACGAATTCTAGTTGAGAATCAGTTAGATATAAAAAGAAAAATAAATAAAAATAGATAAAATCTAATGTCTAACTGGCGAACGAATATGTCCTACGATCTGCCATACCCTTTTCTTCTCTTCATACTTTCTTTCCCTCTTTATCTACTCCCCCACACAAGCCACGAGTCCGTTAACTTGGAGCGACTCCGGCCAAGAATGACCTCATTCCCAAAACCTTGCTGTTACCAGGAGGTCGATCATGAGTGAAAATCTTGGCGGACACACAAAGGCCACATGATCCGCGCCCCACCATTTCCGGGTATCCGATCAAGGAGGGAGAGAGCCCACGTGACTTTTTGGGGGGACAGCCGAAATCCAAAGAGGGATTTCAGTTCCTGTCCGCCCGGCGACAGATGAACGTCGCTAAGCAAAGACTCGTCCCGACTTCAAATGACTGCCCACAGAACTGAAGACAGCAAAGTCTGTCGACTACAAATGAAAACTGCTGCTATGAAGCTTATACGAGGTATTGTGAAACCCCCGAACAATTCCAAAGGAGAAAGAACCAGAGAAAATGGCCGGCCTCCATAAAATATTATTTCGAAAACAGGACTTTCACTTCGGCGAACCAATTTTTTTGTGTGGAAACGACGGACAGATAAGTTGATATTTTGGGCTTGATCTTTTGTTTTATGTGTGTATATGTATTCGCTCGCTCCTACTGTTTTCTTTACAGTCCCCTTCCCCTTTTGTTAAACGAACTTTCTTTTTCTTTTCTTTATATGTTATAAATATTTTATTTTGAAATCCGTTGTTTTGCGTCTGTTCTTCGTTGACTCTCGTGTGTTGCGTCCATTTCTGAGTGAAGACCAAGAAAGGATCTCACATTTTTTGAACCTGCGGTTCGTCTATATGCTACAAGTTTGTAACATATAAAATTGGGGGCTCGTCCGGGATTCTTCTTTTCTCCTTGGTCTTTTTCTCTCAGTAAGAATTGCACAGCTTCAGGGTGTCGGCGAACTACAGGCCAAGATGTCAGTTGTAGATAGCTTTCTCACATCACCCTCTATGGAGAGATTATGTAAACTTAAAAAGGATGATATAATTGAAATAAGGAAGAAATTAGAGCTAGAGATAAAAAGGTCTATGAGAAAAACCTAGCTAGTTAGAATAGTTGCTGAACATGGTGGACAACGACGTCTTCGACGTAGAAGAATTACGTCAATTACCAATAGACACGTCTGAACTTTCACAGGCCCAGCTCGAGTTCGAGAAAGCGAAAATTGAGGCAGAAGCTAAGGTCAGAGCCGAAGCCGAAAGGGCAAAATCCTGAAATTGTAAAGGCTAGAATCGAGCAAGAAACTCGATTTGGGGAGTTGGACGAAAGGCGAGAACTTCACGAAGCTAGAAGTAATGAGTTCGACTTAGCGAAGCAAGTCCGGCTCGTACCGCAATTCAACGAGGCTGACGTCGACAAGTATTTCCAACACTTTGAGAAGGTCGCCTCAAACCTAGCCTGGCTCATAGAAACGTGGCCAGTTTTACTGCAGACAGCGTTAAAAGGCAAAGCCCAGGAATCGTATGCCGCCCTCTCGTTAACAGACTGCACTGATTATAGCATTGTCAAATCAGCCATTCTAAAATCATACGAGCTAGTGCCGGAGGCATACTGACAAAAGTTCAGAGCCTACCGAAAGGGAGATAGAGAGACCTACGTAGAGTTTTCGAGGCAAAAGGAAACATATTTCGATAGCTGGAGCTTATCGAAAAACATTGAGGGAGATTATGACAGGCTGAGGCAAATGATCCTGATAGAGGAGTTTAGAGAATGTGTCCCTAATGATTTGAAAACCTACTTTGATGAGAAGAGGGTAGATATTCTACATGAGATGGCCACTCTTGCTGACGAATACGCATTAACACACAAGCGGGGTGCATTCAGTCACGGCGACCCACCCGAGTTCGGAAGCGGTCCACACCCAAGAGGTGGGTCTGGCTCTAGTCCGAATTCGGAGTCCAGTCGATAGGTTAGTTCAGGTCAACCACCCAGCTCAGGAGATACCAAATCCCAAAACCGTAGTCAGTCACCAGTTTATCGGCAGATAAATAGGAGAGAGAGGAAACTCCTGATGTGCCACTACTGCAACAGAGTAGGACACCTCGTGTCGAATTGTTGGGCGAAGCGGAAAGACGAGTCCAAAGCCCTAACTCAAAACAGACCCCAAGGGTTAATTTCTTCCAACAACGTTACCATGGTTAGGAAACCCAATGACGAAAATGTGAGGGAGAAGTATAGGCCATTTGTGTCTAATAGATCTGTATCCCCCGTGGGTAACCCCACGGAGAAGAAATCTATGAAGATCTTGCGAGACACTGGGGCGACCCAGTCTCTGATTGTGGAAAGCTCCGTGCCATGTGGATCGAATTCAGCCACTGGTGAATCTGTTATTATACAACGGCTCAAACTAGATAAGGCTGACAAGGTGAAGACACTTGGAGCTAATTACTCCCGGGCAGTGGCTGATGGGGATCCCCTAGAGATAGCCGTAGCTAAGGAGGCCCTGGAGCGGTCGAATAGCGATCGTTACATAGGCCAGGTAATTAAACATAGGTTAAGCAAGATGTCTTCCGAAGCTGTGAACATGGAACTGCGCAAGGAAGAGATTCGCCGAGGCGGCGACCGGTACATTCGAGAGGTTCGCAACCCGGAGGGACATACTCTTCGTTCGACTGACGACATGTGCGAGGCGTTTCGGCGGTATTTCGAGATCCTGTTTACCAAGGAGCCTGGTCTCCGTGACGAGTAGTTTCACAGCTATTTGGCTGACTTCCCCCGGCTGATGCAGCTAGCTGCGAGGGAGAGATTACGAAGGGTAAAGTTTACGCGGCTTTGAAGAAGGTCGCCAGAGGCAAATCGCCGGGTCTCGATGGTTTGCCCTATGAATTGTACTTGAGGCTGTCGCACATCATTGTCCCTAATTTGACTGTCGTGTTCAACAATAGGTTGCGGCAGGGGTCCATCCCCAACTGGTTCACCAGGGTTGTGATCAAGCTGTTGAGAAAAGGCAAGGATGTGGGGAAGGTGTTAGAGGGTTACCGGCCCATAACTCTGCTAAACACAGAGTTAAAGATTTTGGCCAAGATCTTGCAAAATCGTTTGCAATTAGTTGCCGTGTCTCTGTTGGGACCTGAGCCGACTTGTGCTGTGAAGGGCCGAACAATTCAGAGCAACCTGCATCTGATACGCACGATCATAGGGGGGATAAAAGAAGACGAAGAAGCTGGGCTGATCAATTTGGATCAATCCAAGGCATTTGATAGGGTTGACCATCATTACCTAGCGGCTGTCCTGCAGACCGCTAGATTCGAAACAAACTTCCGCCGCTAGATTAGCCTCCTGTATCATTCCCCCACGGTTGTGGTTCAGGTGAACGGAAAGTTGTCGGACGTTCTGGCGCTGTCTCGGTCGGTCCGATAGGGTTGTTCACTGTCGCCCCTACTTTATGCTTTGGCGTTGGAGCCCCTTCTTCGACGGCTAAGGGACAGGGCGTGCAGTCCGGTCCTATGTGGAATCGCTGTCCCTGGTGGTGCTCGAGCCTGGGTTTCCGCGTACGCCGATGACGTTACTACTTTCGTGTCCTCCCGGAGTGACATCGAGGTGGTACAGAAGGCGCTTCAACGGTACGAATAGGTGACAGGGGCCAAGTTTAACCGCCACAAGTCGTCCGGCTTGCGGTTAGGTGCCTGGAAGGGTGTTACCCTTCCGGGATCCTTCGACCGCATTCTTGGAGTGTGGTTTGGGCCCGACCTCCAGTTGGAGAAAAAATGGTCAGAAGTACTGGCAAAGGTCGGCGCGTCGGTCGAGATTTGGCGTCGAAGGAATTTGTCCTTAAAGGGTTTGGCTGAGGCGTGTGCTACATACGTCTTTCCCATTATCCTTTACCAGTTGTCACTACTTCCACTTTGTAAAGAGCGTAGGGAGGCGATCGAGCGTTTGCTATTCTCCTTTCTGTGGAGATGACGCAAACACTACGTCGGCAAACGTGTCTGTTATCAACGTCCGTCTCATGGGGGTCTGGGAATGCCGTACCTGATGGGCCACAAGGTTGCGTCAAGGTTGGTTTTTCTCAGGTGAGCGATTTTGAAAGACTCATTGCTGGAGGGTATAGTGAGGGACATATTCCCTAGCCTTACTATCACTCCCCCCATCTCGAGGCGATGCCGTAAGTCTCGAGGGCGATCGAGTTTTCTCTTCGAATGTCTGGCGGCCTTGCGGGCCATTCCACGGTCCAGTGACATTTCACAGCCTAGGAGTCTTCTATCGTGGGTTAGTGGAGGGCGTCGCGAAGGATTCATTACGTGATGTGCTCCGCTTGTCGGAGGATGAGTTTCGCTCGTTCTGGTCTTGGGCGCCAGGTACCGATTATCTCAGCAACACTGAGTTTTCGTTCACCTGGCAATTGGCTCGGAATCGGTTGCCTCTCATATGGCCTTCATGTGGCGGATTTGCCAGATTGTGAACGCTGCAACCTTGGCTTGGAAGAAACGGCTTCGCACGCCTTCTACCATTGTTCGCGGGTTCGCCCCCTATGGCACCGTGTCGGCGAGTTGACTGCTCGTATCGTGCGGCGAGAGCTTGTATTCATTGATCGTGCATTTGCCTGCGACAATGTGTCGTCCCCGTTTTCTGGGGTGAAGCGTATGGTGTTTCTATCGCTGCTAGCCACGGTTCGAATGATGATTTGGACGACGCGAACGGAGGAAGTCTTGCGAGGTCAGCGTCTTTCACATCAGGATCTGATCCAATATTTTGAGCATCAGCTCAAATTAAGGATTAGAACTGATTGGAAACGACAGACTTCAACAAAAGGTGGGTAAATGTGGCGAGCCTGGTTCGCGTGAACGGGGCTAGCCTTGATTTTCTCTTTTAGATCTGCTGGTTACATCGGGGTGGATTCCTTTGGAATCCTCTCCTGGTTAATGTAGCTTTCTTTTGTGTACCTAGTTGATGTGAATGAATGTGTTCCTAGCCTGTACCCGGCTTTCTCTTTTATGATCCAAGTCGAGATTCCCAACCTCCCCAGTTTGTTTTTGGCCTCCTTTTATCTCGGCGGTTTAGCCTTTGATTGTCCCATTCCATTAATTTACTCCACCTCCCTTAGTGAGTGTGCTTCTTGATTTCGCCGTTTGGCGGAATACAGCGGCCACTCTTTTTTTGGGATGGACGGGTCTTACTAACATTGTTTATTATTTTATTTTAAAAAAATTTTGTTGTATTTTTAGTTTGTTTTTTGGGTTCATCCCCCTCCCGTCATTTCATCTTTCATTAAATGTTTTAAATTTTATTATATTGTATATAAATTCATTTTTATTGTCATGGGTTATTTCCCCCTTTTTTAGGTGTCTCTTGTAAGTTTGGGGTATTGTGGTGTATGAAGGATTGGGAGTTGATGGATGGGTTATTTTTGGTGATAGTGCAAATTGTAATGAGTGAATGGGTCGTGATAGTGTCTAGCTAGGTATAGGATAGTTCAGCGAGTACCACCCTCTACCCCTCCCCTTTTTTCGGCATTGTGCCATAATTTTGTACTTTTACAGAATAAATATTGTGAGTAGCAACCTCTGTCCCTCTCCTTTTCGGCCTTGTGCCATAATTTTGTATTTTATCCGAAATAAATATTAACAGACAGTAGCACTGTGCGCATGACCGCAGTCGACTACCAAGGACTATACTGGATTCGTCAGCTCTGCTTACTGTACCTTCTTTGTAACTTTTTCTGTAAATACATCTTTCTTTAACCTACACCTCTTGTTCCGTGTTATATTTCCGTAGACCCATTTTTGGCTCCACATCAGTGGCGACGAGAATTCGAACCTTACACGGGAAGAAAGAAAAACTACTCGCTACATCAGAGGCGACAAGATATTCGGAATCACACGCTAAAATTTCAAAAGTTCAGTTTCACAGCAATAGCGACACAGGATTCGTTAATTCTACTGGAACTGACATCCTTACATCAGCGAACCAAACGGATAAAATCAAAAATTTTGTTCGACGCAAGTTCGAAAGAAGAAAAAACAAAACAAAACTATTCACCAAGTCGGGAATTCGAGAAAGAGTAAATGGAACTGAATTCCTACTAAAACTCGTCAAAATACTTCTCCCCTCTTAAAATTCACGGAAGTGATTTTTTTTTTTTTTTTACTAAAAAACAATTTCTACCAAAGAAGAAAAAAATCCAGTACAATTATTTGAGTTGCCTATGTAACATTTCTACTTACCACATTGTAAAAAAAAAAAAAACACGCCTAAGTATTGCAAATACGCTGCTTAGCGACTTATCAAGAATTTTTTTTCCTCTGTTCTTTGCTGAATTTTTTTTATTCTGCTAGAGAAAAATGTGGAGATACTGAAGTACTCAAAATTGAAGTTAACAACGGGATTCTCGGAAGAACTAATATAAGTGGTTCTTTAATGTAATTAGCTTCCAATGTTTTTTTTCTTTTTGTGTCAACAAAAAAGAAAGGGAAAAATCTGCTTGGGTTTTCTGCTGTACCCTCCCTTTTTGGTGCACGGGTTTTTCAAAGCGGCAGCCATTTCTGCTATTGTTTTGTGTATTATTAAATCGCTGTAAGAAAACTGGGAAGTACTGAACACAGTAGATTCGTGGATTACATTTTGCCTAAAAAAACTACGAATCTGAACTTTGCAGAGACCATTAAACTCCTGTCAGAACTATTTGGACCAAATATTACCTTGTTCCATAAACGATGGAAATGCCTTAACACAGTTAAGGAAAAACAACAAGACTTTCTAATGTTTGCAGCAGCAGTAAACAAGCTCTGCAATGATTTTAGATTAGCCGAGCTCACTGCGGACGACTTCAAGTGCTTGATATTTGCACAAGGAATAGTATCTGCAGAGGACGCCGAAATCAGACGCCGAGTGCTCTGAAAATGAACAAGGACTGACGCTTCAGAAATTAGCTGAAGATTGTCAAAGGGTGATTTCTGTGAAAAGTGACGCTAAAACAATTGCGGAATCAGATATATCTCAGATTAAAAAGTCAAAACTAGGTACCTCCACTTATTTTTCTACACCTAAATTTAAATTTAAATTTTAAAAATAAATAAGTTATCTTCCAGCTTTAAAATTAGTAATTCCAGTAAACAAAATACACTGGCGTATTTTAAAGCGAAATTATATTGATTGGAATCTAAAATTTTTCAGATTAAAAAAAAATTAAAAGTACCGCCATTTTTTTGATTGATCGACAAATTTCTAAACAGTAGCCACATTCCTGTTTTAAAAATCTGGCAAAAATAAAATATACGTCGCTGACACGTTATTGAAGTCAATTTTTTAAATTAAAACTTACTTTTATCTGATTTCAAACATTGTGCTTGCTTACTCTCAGAAATATTCCGTAATTTGTTATCAGATTAGGTAGCCCAAGCATGACAGCTTGGCTCAAGTGTTGAAAGATTTAATGACAAGCGAAAGGGATGCCCGAAGGCGACAAAAATATACGAATGTAATTTATTATGTAAGAGAAGACAATCCTTGAATCACGTGACCTTTTAATGCTAAATATCACGTACGGCCCCCCGTACAAATAAAATACGGGCAATCAAAATGCACACAATTAAAATGTTTTTAATTATTTTAAAAATTGACGGGGTCAATTATTTGTATTAAGCTTTTAAATTTTCAATTAGTAATTGTAGTCTTCATGCATTAATTATATACCCTAGCCGGCTCATTAGAGGAAGAAATTTAACAATTTTTAAACATTTTATATATAATTAAAAAAGTGAAAAAAAATGAAAATAACCATTGTAAAAATTAATTATTCATTGAATTTTTTTTCTTTTCAGACTATGTTTAATTTATATTGTTCATAAAAGCAATCAGAAGTTTATCCACATAAAAATTGGCATAGTTATTGCATTTTTCGCAATTCGGACCTACTTTTTAGAAAGACGGGGACTATTGAAGAAAAAAAAACAAAAAACAGTGTATCAGCATTCCTCAATGACTCCTGAATTTTTTTTATATTAGTTTTAGAGTGGCGCGTAGTCGAATTGTTACACATTTCTGGAATTTAATTGGAGGGGAGGGGTAACATACTTAAAAAATTTTACCAATATTTTCTAAAAATAATGCAATCAGAATCCAACCATTATTTGATTTATGCAAGAATTTCCAAATTAATGTGTCTTTCACGGCCAAAAAAGTGCATTGCGTAACAATTACGTTTTTTTACTTAATAAAATAGCGGCAATTTGGATATCGCACTGACGTAAGAAAAAAAAAGACTTTCTACAACACTTTCGAACGTGTTACAAACAATTAAAAAAATTTTAAAATATTTAAAAAAATGCTTTGTTCTATCCTCTTAATGGTAATATAAATTTTTTGCCGATAGAACTTTGTTTTTATTTAGTTTGGGACCTTTTCCCTTCTTACTTGCCGCTATTTTATTATTTTTAATCAAAATGTATCAAAAAAATAAGTGAAGGTACCTAATTTACAAGTACATTTTTAATGGTGTTGACCATACCACAGTTTCTTTAGACGGAGAAAATGTGTGTATTGATGTTGACAAAAATCAAAGGGATGGAATTTCGAATTACGAAAATTGCTGCTATATTGGAGCGCCAGAGGCTTGCTGGAGATTATTTGAGTTTCCAATTTCAGCAAAGGCAGCCTGTTTTTTGGATGCTTGCCAATACGCTTGTCAGATCAACAAATGATTATGTTTAATCCGAATCATGCACAAGAAGCTTTAGCACAAAATTGATCGACCAAATTAACAGCATATTTCAAGATGAATGAAGAAGATCCCCTCTATTGTAACCTTCCAATAAAATAATAAAATTTTTATTATAAAAATTGGCAGAGAGAAGTTAGACAAAGTGAAGATATTCCGGAAGCTATTGGTAGAAGTGTACGCAAAACATCCATCGCAAGAGCATCTATTTTATTTTAGATTATTACTTCAATATAATACAGGATAAACAAGCTTTGAAAATTTACTCACAATTAACGGTGTTGTTTGCGAACATTTTAAGCACGCACATCAAATGATGAATTTATTAGAAAATGATCAAGAATCGGAACTTTGTCTAAATGAAGCAAGAACAACATATTCAGTGAATGAGTTACGAAATTTGTTTACCAGTGTTCTTCAGTTAAGTTCTCCTTCCATGCCACTAGAATTATACGTGTTTTGCGAAGATTATTTTCATCAAATGAGGCAATATGATTTCACTCATGAAGCAGCTCTGGAGATTTCCCTGAATGATATCCTGTGTGAATTGGTTCATCGCTTGAGTCAGCATGACCGTAGTTCAATATTTTTTGGATTGCCTGCTGCTAATCATGGTTTCAAAATGAATAATGTTCTACATCCATATGCTATACTCATGGCCACTCTTAGAGTTAGGGATCCAGTGAATCTTAAGAGATTTGCTGATCAAAAAGAATTTACCAGATCAGGAACAAATAAATGTTATAATGAAAATGTAAGAACACTTATGCGAAATGTTGTCTACACGGAGAAAGTGTAAATATTGATATGCTGCCTATATGAATAGTACATATTTGATTAATATTTTATGATTTTTTTTTATTATTTCGGATTTTGTAACATGGCATTGGGTTTTGTTTATTGACGCGACATGTACTAATGCATAAATTCACTTTCATCAGATGTTTAGGTTTTATTTCAATTCTAACCATTGCCGAGGAGTAAAGGTATAAAAACAAAACAAAAAAAAACAAACAAAAACAAAAACAAAAACGGCGTCATGGGAAAAACCGTCTTTTTGACATTAAAAAGTGCAATGGGTAAATTGTCACCATTTTATATTTTTAATTTCGCGAAGGCACGTTATTTCTTTTTTAATTTGTCGAGAGCACAGTATAGTAGGGTCAGTTGGGTACCTTCTATTAAAAAAGTGCCACGACGCAATTCACTCTGCCAGAAGTTTTGAACCGGCATGCTGCAATGCTTGGCATTCGCGCCGGAAGCTTCAATACGAACATTTCAGTGTGCTTGGGTGTCAATCTGAGGACGGTGCAGAGGATTCAGAAAGAGTTGGATGGGCCTGATGGAGATTTTCAAGAACCCTCCAAACTATATAAATTCACTTTCATCATGTGTTTAGGTTCTAATCATCAATTTTTAAAACAATAAACATTGCCGAAGAGAGAAGGTGGTTAAAAAAGCGGTGTCATGGTAAAATTGGTCTTTTTGACATTACAGAGTGCGATGGGTAAATTATCACCACTTTATATTTTTAATTTCGCGAAGGCACGTTGTTTGTTTTGTATTTGTCGATTGCACCGTATAGTAAGGTCAGTTGGGTACCTTCTATGAGAAAGAGTATCATGATGAAGTTCACTCCGCCAGAAAATTGGATCGGTAGGCTGCAATGCTTGGCATTCGCACCAGAAGCTTCAATACAAACATTTCAGAGTGTTTGGGTGTCAATCTGAGGACAGTGCAGAGGATTCAGAAAGAGTTGGATGAGTCTAATAATGATTACAAAGGTATGGCAGCTCGGAAAATTCACTCTAATAAAAAAGAAATCCTGAATTTGTTGTTGAAGGCATCAGACTCAACACGGAGGCCTATATTAAGTGCCTTGAGGAGGTAGTACTGCCCTAAATCAAGAGAATGGCTGCTGGTGACAGGACTCTGCACCATGCTACACAAGAAGGAGAATCGAGTCATGGCTGTCAGACAATTTCTGCAACTAAATCACCCCTTACATCTGGCTACCTAACTTCCCAGACTGCAATTTCCTTTATTATCCTGCAGTTGAGCGAGAGGACAACAAAACTCTTTGTAAAACTAAAGGTGAACTGAAGGCAAGTATTATGGCAGCACTCACCAACTTAAAAACAAGGAGATCGTCTGGATAAGTTGCAGGAAATTCCAAAGTTATCTGGAAGCCGTGGTTGAATAAATTTACTTTTGTATTTTAATATATTGTTGTGTAATTTTGGTAACTATATCTGTTAAAATGAGACGTCAGTATTATTTTCAGTTTTCCGTCATTTAGACGACAGTTTATCCATCGCACACTGTACGTCTTGTTTCGGACACGTTTGCAATGGATCCTTCATGACAATCATAAATGACCAATGATTCGATCATGACGAAGCACTTAAGCACTTTCCAAAACTGAAATTGCACCTGCAGAAGATTATCCTGACTGTGGCCGTCCAGTTTTCCGTTACAGTTTTCTGGGATCTAACCACAGTATCACTGCCGAAGTTTACTGCCAGCAACTGGGTATAACTACGCATTCAGCGATCAGTACTAGTTAATCGACGAGATCCAATTTTATTTCATGACAATGCTCGGCCATATACTGACACTGAAGACGCTCTCCGACTTCGAATACGAGACTTTACCACATCGATCATATTCCACTGATCTCACAAATTGACTACCACTTTTTCAAATATCTTGCTAATTTTTTAAGCCAAAAGACATTTCATTGCAAAGAGGATACGTTCAAAGATTTATTGTCATCCAAGCATTCAGTTTTATTGTCAATCATAAATAAACTTGTAATTTGATGGCAGAAATGTATATATATTGTTCAGTATTCTTATTTTGACTGTAGGAATCAAAGTTTATTCTAAAATCGGACATTATTTTCCGAACAACCTAATACAATTAAATTTGATCTAATTATGTATTTACCTTTATTTGCGATTATTTGTTGCCACATATCAGGCAGCTCTTCGATAACGTTTCAGTGAAATTTTACAGGTTTTTATGTGAAAACGTTGGTACCAGATAAAGTTTTCTTTCTCGATCTATTTGAGACTAGCAGTATAGCCCGGCGTTGCTCGGGTGTAATGAAAGCTTTAAAACTAATCCACGGTCCTGGAGCTCAGACTGTTTGGACTAAAAAGCAATAGTTGTTTCCAGTTAAAGCGAAACCGTAGACTGAAAAAGAATAAATAAATAAATGGACGTAAGGCAAATTTTGATTTCCTGCTATCGATATCAAATAAGTTTTTTTCGTCGTAAACTGAATTTTGAAGACTAAATAAGTTCTCTGAGTAAATGGTATCATGGCTGAGACTAAGAACTACAATGATACCTACTTAGAGCCAAACCCGAAGCAAAAACTAAAATAAAAGGGCTGAAAAAAATAGACATACAGGCAGATAAACAGATACACACACAAACATCTTGCCTTATATATATATATATATATATATATATATATATTATCGATTTTCTGCACTATTGTAAGAACTGCAACCTTAAAACTTCTGAATATCGTTTCTTATGTCTTTGTCTATGAGTATATCAAATTTGATTAAAATCGGACCACTCGTTCTATAACCCGATTTTTTCGATTATCGATTTTCCATATTTATCGGGGGTACCTCGACACTAAACCTAGCTAAGAACACTCGCAAATGCTTATAGTACAACTGTGTAAATTTTCAAGAAAATCGGTTCAGCTGTTTCGGAGTCTATAGGTAACGGATACACACACACATACAAAGTTCCATTTATAAATAAGTTTAGATTTAGATTTAGATATCGTCGAGGCAAGATAGTTTTAGTGGAATTCCTGACTTCATCCTGACCTAGAGAAAGGGAGCGATACGAAAAATCAATCGATTCCTTCAGATGTTAAAAAAGAGAGAATTAATGAATCAGTCATCAAACTTGAACCTCTTGTGCCAGTGAAAAACATATGCTCAGTTAATCTGTAAACAGTCTGGAGCATTTCTGTAGCGTTTTTACGTATTTTTCACAAAACTTTATTGCACAGCGAGCTTAACTGACTGAATCAGTGGAAAACTGAGGTAAAAAATGGTTTGTAAACTTTAATGCTTCCAAAACGAAGCAGCTATCCTTTAACAATCATAGACAATCTATTTTTTTCTTTTTGCAACTATTAGATTATTTTAGTATGTATGTTGGAAAAGGAATTAATTCTGATTATTTATTTTTAAATATAAATATCAATGACTTCATTATTGCTCTGCTGGTGTTCCGTATTTCTTTAATTTTGATTTTTGATTTTTTGGGCATCTTTTTTTTTTCTGTTCTGATTACATTCTGCAAAATAGTCAGCTGTGTTTAATAGGGTTTATTCAAGATTTTACAGGGATTCCTTCAATATGAAATAAAAGTTGGCAGGTCAATTCATTAGATATGTGACAATCAAACACCAAATGACAAAAAATGCTTTCTGAGTCGGAGGATCCGCGCATCCTTCTAGTTAATAAATTAGTCCTTTGAAAATAGATATTCAACATTTTTTAATCAATTGGTTGCGTTCCTCCCAAAAATATATAAAAAAAACATGCTTCGTGATACCTAAGCAAAGTCTCAAGACGGAGGATGTGCGTTGTGGTGCAGTGGATATCGGCTCGGAACGACAAATAGGGGAGCCGAGTTCGAATTCCTTGCATTCCCTTACGCACAAATACCCTTGGGAAATGTATTAATCCGTCTCTTCCCTCCAGCTATGGGTTAAATAACAGGACAGATTGGGTTCTGTAGCCTTGACTAGCAACCAGTCTACCGCAGAAAGCAATGACAACCTACTACGGGATAATCTTCTGTCCAGTCATTCATGTCTCTTTCGAGACAAGATCGTGTATCACGTATGGCACTTCACTGACTGACTCAAGACGGACAAAACTAGTAAAAAGAAGGAGCGGCAACATACTGCAACAGATTCACGCCACGCTTTACTCATTCACCGCCTTCTTCGCCAAGCTACGTGAGACTTACCATCTTCCTCCTCACTTTCTCTTTTGCCTTTTTTCTCACGCGTACGCGCGGAGAAATCATTTCTTTTTCATTTTAACGCGTATGAGTTTGTAGCTGTTGAAGAAAAATTTGGTTATACAAACACGAAAATAAAAATATTTTATACTTAAAAAAAAAACTTTCTCGCCTTTTTTCTTTGTTGCTGGTTGATTCAAATCCGCAACAGATATCAGCTAAATGTCATACGTGATACATGCTTGGGTGATCATGTCTCGAAGAACTGGACAGAATACTTTCCCGCAGCAGGTTGCTATTATGTTCTGCGGTAGACTGGTTGCCAACTAGGTTTATAGATCCCAATCTGTCCGGTCATTTAACTCATAGCTTGAGGGAGAAGAGACGGATTAATATCTTTCCCAAGGGTATTTGCGTGTAAGTGAATTCAACTGGAATTCGAACTCGGATCATCTATTTCTCGTTCCGAGCCAATATCCATTGCACCATAACACACATCTAGTAACAAATAAGACAATAATTAAGGGCAGTTACAAAAAAACAAAAAACAAAAAACAAAAACAAACAATGTCTGAAAACTCCTGGAATGCACCTAAGATCACTGAGTCTTAAAGTGGAAGATCAAACTCTCATCTAGATTAAAAAGGCAATGAATACGTCTACAAAATTGTAAACAGAACTTCGGAATGTTACATACACGCATATGCAATGAATTTCCGAGCTGTTCACCATGGAGTCCGATTTGAGTTATGCTCAGTTCGACACCTATTTAGGGGAATTTCCTCGTCTCGAGACGACTGAAGTAGTTGAGTGATAGGGGCCCATAACGGAAGATCAAATCGTTGAAAGTCAACACGACAAAACTTCAATTATTAATAGCCTTCACTATAACGTATACTTGAGTTTGTTGCATATATTTGCTCTCTTGCTGGTACTGATCGGGATGAGAAAGGGGAGTTTATCCCAACGCTTCACTTTATGTGGCAAAATTGCTACCAAAAAAAAAAAAAAAAAAAAGAAAAGAAGTCACACATGGTGAGGCTGGAATTACTAATTTTCGGTCCTTCATCAAAATGTAGACAATTATCACTGCACAAATATTTTGTAGCCCTAAATAATGTTTGTCCCTTTACGATCCCTGTTCTGACATCTATTTACACAAGCACATTATCAAATTCTCCAAGCCCTCTTTCCTCATTATGTATCTCAGAAGTTTCAACTGTATCATTCTAGTTCTAAGTGACCTCGTTGTTTCTAGTTCACTTAAAACTTCCTCGATGGTCACATGTTCCGTCTATGGTATTCTCAGTATCTGTCTGTAGAAGCACGTTTCTGTTGCTTAGATTCTATTCCTCTGTGAGAAAATAGGCCAAAATTTACTGCCATATTGAAGGATTGATATTTAGCAGTTCAGCGCTGTTTTCATTGTTTCGGTGGGATTGTACAATATTTTTTTCATATTATTGATTAAGCCTTCCATATAGTGAATAGTGTGATATGCAAATTGACCCCCACCTACGGAAGCCAAAACAAATATGCTCATATGACGGGATTTCTTAAAATGTAATAAAAAAATGTTAAGAAATCACGTGGTTTTTGTTTATACTTCTGAGATGAGGTAGTATTTACATTATTTACACTGTTGTCCTCATTTTTATTGCTGCCATGTTTATGACATTTCAACCGTTGTACGCTTCCGCCTTCTTCAGATGCTTGGGATTTTAAACCAAACCCTTTATTTTAATCACTTGGATATATCATTCTCATTCCATGTGCGATGCTACTTCCTGATGCCATGTAGTTATCTCCTTTTAACTCAACTAAGTTAGTGGCAAAGGGTTTGGTTCGAAATTCCTAGCACCTGAAGAAGGCCAGAGCGTACAATGACCGAAATATCGTAAACATGGGACTAAAGATGAGGACAACAGTGATTTACATTATTTGCAACAGTGTAAATAATGTAAATCACGTGGTATGAGCAGATGTTTTTGGTTTCCGTAGGAACATCCATTTACATAGCAAACTGAAATTCCTTAACTTTTATAAAGTGTAATTGAAAAAGAATAATTGAT
Organism: Ascarosepion bandense; assembly: GCA_037127315.1. Taxonomy (NCBI): domain Eukaryota; kingdom Metazoa; phylum Mollusca; class Cephalopoda; order Sepiida; family Sepiidae; genus Ascarosepion; species Ascarosepion bandense. The sequence goes on along the minus strand of JBBBDQ010000548.1, from coordinate 9,213,438 downwards.
ATGTTCTCTAGTGGATTTTATCTGCAGTAAATATGGAAAACAAAAATCGTGGTTATTTCTGATCGCAGTTTCTATTTGTTTTGAACGGTATTTTCTTGTCTCTAATGCTTTTTTAGCTTTTGAAAGATGTTAAATACTGAGTCAAATATTGTGGCCAAAGTCTTAGCAAACTTATTACAGATTGTGCTAGATCGTTTAATAACCCCCAAACAGACTTGTGAAATGAAAGGTACGACTATTTGAAGGTGACTTGAATTTGATACATATTATTATTATTATAGAAATGGTCGATGATGAAGACACTCATCTCTCCAAAATATTTAGCAGGGTTGATCATTGATTTTTAATTTTTTTTCGATGATTTCAAGCCATATTTTCGATCGTGGATACGCCTGCTGTAGTAGAAGTACAATGGGTAAAAAAATTGAAGCATTTCATGTTGTCTCAGTCTATTCTTTTGCTCATGTTGTCGGAGCATTTACTGCTAAATAAAATTATGGTTGAATCTGATCATGGGCGGAATTACGCTACTTGGAGCTGCCTCTATGGCCAGTACTTTTCACAGACAATGCCGAAATTAAAGGGATCAGCAAAAAAACAAAAAAAATACGACGTTATGTAATTGTGACAGGGACCCAAATTAATTTTTTTTTTTTTTAATCATATCACCCCAAGCAAGGCGGTAACGCCACTGATGTACAGGTGGCTACGTAAGGGTGAAAAGATTGGAAAAAAGAAAGCCGGAAACCACATCCAGAACAGGGAACAAGGGATGAGCCTCTACACCTGTACAATAGACGTGGGTAGAGTGTGAACCGGGCGATAGTTCAGTCTATCTACTCCAATTGAGAAAAAAAAAAAATGAAAAAGAAAAGTGAAAAGATTGGAAAAGAGAAAGCCAGAAACCACATCCTGAACAGGGAACAAGGGATGAGCCTCTACAGTTTGTTGGTATCTGGTCAAGATTTCGGTGGTCCTGATTTGGTTCATTGCATCTACTATAGCTGCATTTGTAAGTACTATTCACGACTAAACTGTAACCGCAAATTCTACGCGAATAGTTCCTTTTCTCGCATGTGCAACTCTCTTCCGGCTTCGTGCTTTCCAGCCAACTTTCATCTTCAAAAGTCTAAATGCAATGTCAATAGTTATCTACTGTCCTCCTGATCACTCTTTTTACGCCCACTCATTTGTAATGTTTTAATTCTTCCAATGTTACTTGTGTCTGAAATGCCTTGCATGTGGTGAAACCCACTTAAAAAAAAAAAAAAAAAAATTAAATAATCAGGTTTGGCGATCTTAAGAAAAAATAATAGTTAAGGTTTGTCCGATTTTTCTCATTAAAGTTCCTACATGTATTTTTAAACATTTCTTTTAAGATGAATAAAACAAAGTTAAATTATTTCAGACAAAATAATAGGAGTAGAGGTCTACCTCTTGCTTCCGGTTTAGAATTGGGTTTCCGATTCCTTTTCTTACACGCCCATTAATTCCATTGCATCTTAGTGACATTATCGCCTTACTTCAGGTGATTTGATAAAAAAAAGAAAAAAAAAGAGATTAATTTATTCAAGACTAAAAGATAGTTCTACTCTTATGAGTAAATGTGAGGCTGGTCAGAATTCCCCCCACCCCGACAAATAACAGAGGATTATAATGTTGGTTCGTGAATTTTGTGGTATAATGATCGTGAGTTGATTCCCTGAAGCGAGCAATAACTGAGCAGTGTTAAATAAGTAAGTCAGTTAATTGCCACACGTGATATACGCTTGCGCGATCATGTCTTTTAGGAGACATGACTGACTAGCAGATTTTTCCGCACTTTGTCATTACTTTCTGAGTTAGACCGATTGCCAATGCTGTAGAACCCGACCTGTCCTGCTATTTAATCCATAGCGGAGGAAGAAGAGATGAATCCATGCCTTTCCCAAGGGATTTGCGCGTAAGAAATTGAAACGAATATCGACTGGAATTGGAACTCGGCTCTCCGATGTCTCATTCCGAGGCGATATCCATTGTACCACAACGCAAAACGAAACGAAATCTCCTCAAACGTGACCAGTTTATCTCCGTAGATAAAACAGCGTTCCGTTTCAAATGCCACGAAGTTTATCTGCATCGAAGACGACCAGAGGACACAATTGCTGAAATGTTGTGGTAATAACGAAGATAAGAGCATAAAAAATAAAACTGATGTTAAAGAAACACAGAAAGATGGTTATGACAGGACAATGAAAATCAACAGCAATTCGAAGGACATAGATGCTAACTGCAAAAATTACTATCATGTTTATTGGCATGCTCTTTATCAAATAAAATCAGATTCTCTTGCTTATTTGTCTATCAAGCCAAATAAATTTAAATAGAAAAGGTAATTTTTCATTGTGGAAGATGAGTATGTGTGTGTGTGTGTAGGGCAATAAATTAAATTGCCTGATCAGACCAGACAACCAGAAAGTGTTTTTGTTTTCCTATTAGGGTCGTTGTTTCTTCTTTATACACCGTATCCCCCTCAAGGCGTAGGCGATCATGGCTTTCCATAACTTCCTGTTCCTTGTAGTTCTCAATAAACATTGTCTTTCTGCTATTTCTTCTAAGTCCTTTTCCGCCATCCATTTATTCAAGCTCATTAACCTCCTTCCTCCTTATATTCAACCAGAAACCTAAATATCTTTTCCTGATGTTAAGTATTAGTTACCTTTAGCAATGCATTACCATCCTGAAAGGTGGCATTCCCCGCCTCCCAGGAAACAATTCCTGAAATATTAGATGAAGTTGGATCACTTAAAATTCTTAACTAATCCTGACTGTTCATTTTAAATAATGTACGGGGTGGGGGTATTAGCAAAAATTGAAGTATTACCAAACAAACATTTGGACCGTTTAACCACATTTTCCAAATGATATTATGCTGCTAGGTGTTTACATTATTTTGTCCATTTCTTATTTCTTTAGTTCCTATCGCTCCTTAGGGTACATTTGGCTACTGTTAACTCCACACCCAAGTAGGTTCTAATAGTAGAAGTTTTAGGGGGAAATCAGATGAACAAGGGATTGCCTGCCACATGTATGCATATGTTTAGGATAGTGCAATCCAATCTGAATTGTTTCCTTTTCCCAGGATGGTTGCCACTCAAGGCTAGAGGGCCCAGTCTGCCATGCTATTTTACGCATAGCTGAAGGGAGGAGAAGAGACAAAAATTCAATCCCTGGCTTTCTGATTCCACAATCTGAGTCCCTAACCTCTTTCTATATAGTTACACGTGTATGATGCTCTCCGCCGTTGTGCCCTCCAGCTGAAACGTTGCGCCAACAATACTGAGGACAATAGTCCAAATGTAAATAATAACTAATCCCAGAAACTGAGACAGGAATAATTTTCTGATGGAAAAAAAAAAAAAAAAAAAAAAAAAAAAAAAACACCCAGTAATTCCTCAATTATCCTAAAATATTTCAATTATCTGAACCAAATGATACAAGCGTTTTAAGAATTTAGAAAACGCACATGAAGCATTTCATAAAATTAGTTCAATGAATTTTCGTTTTCATATAAAGAACATAGATATGAATTATCACAGGTTGGTCATGACAGAGATCAAGGCTTACTCAACTCTCCGACGTGTGACAACACATTACTCAATAAATCCCGGGCCTAACAAATAAAACCAGGTTTTGGCAAAATTCAACTTTATTCAACATAGCCTTCTTCTAGGGTGATACACTGATTGCAACACTTCTGAAAATTCGATGTTTTTTTGGAGAAGGCTTCCTCATTGGAGCCAAATCTCTTTCCCTGGAGTATTCTTTTGAGGTCTGCAGTCAGTAGTGACCTGGAGAATAGGGTGGATGCAGAAGCAATTTGAAGAGTAATTCACAGTCTTGCCATAGTTGCAATCGACTTGTGACATGGTGTGCTGTGTTGATGAAAGATCATTTTTTCTTCATTTCCTCCTTCAAAATGCACCAATAATGATATATATAATATTCATTATTAATGGTTCTTCCTTTCTCAAGGTAATTGGTGAACAAAATACCTTGTGCATCCCAAAATAGGGAGGTCAAAATCTTGCCTACTGATGTTTGCATCTTTGGTCATTTTGGATGGCTGTCACCTGCTGCTGTCCACTCAGCTGACTGCCGATTTGACTCTGGAGGGAGGTGGCAGATCAATGTTTTATCCATTGTCACATATTTACACAAAAACTCCTTGTTGCAATGAAACAGCAGCAAACAATACTCTGAATTGTCAACGAGTTTGTGTTTTTGATTGACTGTGAGCAAACACGGAACCCACTTTGAACACAGCTTTCTCATTGACAAATGTTCATACAAAATGGTGAATACACTGCCTTCTGATATTTTCTGCTGACTCACTCAACATCAACTTACGATCGGTGAAAACGATTTTGTGGAATTTTTGGTGTTTTCCAGGACAACTGCTGATTTTGGGTGACCTGAGTGTTCAGTATCATTTTTGTTTGTGCAACTGCGTTTAAAGTTAACATACCACCTCTTAACTGTTGTTTCCGACAGAGCAGTATCTGAATAACACTTATCAAGTCATTGCTTTCCTTTTAAAGCATCCCCCACCCATCAGAAAGCAATGCTTTATCAAAACATGAAATTCAGATTTTTTCATGGTTTTGAAATTTGCAACAATAGCTTCACTTAAATAACTAATTTGTAAATTAATAAACTGACTGGGGCCGAATTTTGTTATGTGCCATTTGAAGGTTTTTGCTTCCTAAAAATTATATGGGTTTTTATTTGTGGCACCATCTATATGTCAGGTCCAGAACATATTGAGTGATATGTTACCAGTAATTATATTTGGCAAATGTTGCACTTTTAACCAGAAGATTCCCTTACAAATCCAGCTTCAGGAGTTAGCAACAGAAAAATGAGAGGTCAACAGGGAAACTTAAAAATTGCTGTTTTAAGGTATTTGGATAATTAAGAAGTACTGTTGTCTGTTGTGAAATGAGCTTTATCCCAAATTATGTATTTATAAATAGTGTTGGCCACTTAAAAAAAAACAAAACACTCACAAATCATTTAAGAAACAGAAAATTCCTAGTTTTAGAATGAAGGAAATTTAACCATTTTCTTTAAACCTTTTTTTTGTATGTATAAAAAGCATTCATCCTTCTGTACAAGTAATGCTCATTAGCATATGCAATGTAGACAATTAAAAAAAAAAAAAAAAAAAAAAGGAAAAAAAAAGACAGATTTCAGAGTGAACTAGCCCATAAAACAGACCTAACCCAATGGTAAAATAGCATAGGGTACCAGATAGCTTTCACTATTTGTAGAGGGAATAGTGACTGGCACAATGTATGTTAGGATATGCTCCAATCTGTTCTGCAGCCATTCTTGCAACAGGAAGGTAATATGCAGTCCCAGTAAAATAATGCCTGCCCCTGTGTCTCAACATGCTCTGAGAGAGGCTTGAAACTTTTCCTGGCTAACACAATCTTCAGATTTGTGTTCTACTGAACACATGCAAGACAACATTTTAATAATTTACAGAAGGATGGTATTTGACATCTGTATGATCATATGCACGCATTGGTACAAGCTTGTGTAAATGACACCCAATGAAGATATATTGGTACTAATATGGTACCTGAGTGGTATCAACACACTGCTTATTTTGGAAGTTGCACACATGTTGATTTGCATATCAGCATGTTTAATCTTGAGTATTTTCAAATAAACATTCAGTGCTGTGATATGATTTCATATCAATGTATAAAGTGGTAACATTCAGATTAAAAGCTTTATGAAAAAATGCATTATGCCTTCTGCAACTGTTCATATTTGTTGTCTCTTATGTCTGGAAGTAGGAACATGTGCACAAATGCTTTGACCTATTTTTCAAAACTTGCCTAAATAGAATTTTCCTTTGATAATTTCTTTTTGGTGGAGACACTAACTTTTCCGCATCTCACACAATAACTTCCATTTACAATGCTGCAAATAACGTTAAAAAATAAAATATATATATATATGAGAGAGAGAGAGAGAGAGAGAGTTAAGCAAATATCATTGCTATTTTTTTTCTTCTTTTAAGCTTCTGTTTTATAGACAGGTGGTGTGAATGTATTTGTATCAGTCAGTCAGTTAAGTGCTATACATGATACACTGTCTCAAAAGAAACATGAATGGCTGAACAGAAGATTTCCCCATAGTAGTTAGCCATTACTGCCTGTCATAAATTGGTTGCCAACCAAGGCTATAGAAGCCATAGCTGGAGGGAGAAATGACAGATTCATAACTTTCCCCAAAAGGTATTTGTGCATATATGAACACATCAAATGCAACTAGATTCTGTGTGTGGCTCCGATTTCTTGTTCAGAGTCAATATCTACAGCACCACGATGCACATCCTATGTATTTGTAAAAAAAAAAAAAAAAAATCTTGTATGCTACTCTTTCATCTTGTATGCTGCCGGCAATAAAGAATAAAAATTTCAGTTTCACACAAAAGTTTTTACATATTTAATAAACTATAAATACACAGATTTCCAGCGAAAGCAGTTTCAGCTGCCTTTTTGAAGTTGGTCATTGTGTTGTCAAATGGAGAAATAGTTACAGCAAAGACTGCTTTTTTAAAGTCAATATTTAAAAAAGGTTGAGGACACTTGAATTACATTACATTTCTATATCAAATGTATTTCTACATTCAGTCCAGGGACAAGAAATTCCAGACAAAGCACTCATCCAATAAAAAGAGTGCAAAAAGATTTATTATTTTGGCTTTGAAGAATCATCACTTGATAAAGCAGCTTAATGATGAAAATTTTATTATAAGCCTCTCTTGAACAATCTGTAAAGGCTGTCCTCTGTCCAAGTGCAGAAGACAGCCTTTTAAGATGACTAAACAAGTGAAAATCAAAAAGTTTTGAACTGTCCAAGACAGAAAAGATTAACTTGGTATGGATAAAATAAATGTGGTTTACATGAAAAACAGAGGGTGGGGAAGAAAAAAGAAAGAGTGGTTTAGTTTTGTTTTATTTATTTTTTTTTTATATGAAATTTCTTTTATGTATATAAAAAAAAAAAAAAAAAAAATATGGCACCAAATGAGAAAAGATCAATCTGAAGTCTTTGTGAAGCTGGCAAGAAATTACTTTCTTCTCTGGAACACATTGCCACGGCCACCACGCCCTCGTCCTCGAGCAGCTGCAAGAAAGAAAAAAAAAAAAAAAAGAAAAGATTTAGCCTAAATAAAGACTTGAAAGTTGTGGGAAGGGGAATATATACATAAGTATTCTTTAGGAAAGGAAAATATAAACAATCATTTTTATAGATCGATTTATACTGCGCAACATATTTGACTTTTTTGTCTTTGGTCAGTAATGTCATTTCTTAATCGTTTTTGTCTAGAAAGCAAAGAAAATAACTCCCTTCAAATTTTGATTTTGTAATCTGGTCAGTGTTTTGAAACTTGTTTATTTTATATTATATCCCAGACACATCTAGTGACAAGTTGAAAAACTTTCTACAAGTTTTAAGAACATGGCAATACAGTGAGCAGTATAAATAAGTGAACATCAGCTCAACAGTTGCGCTTACTTTTAAAAGTCTAAGTGCAGATGAGCTGCCATGGATAGATGCATTCATCACAAATGACATCAAGAGATTGCAAGCATCTGGCAACTGCATTTTGCTATGTCCATGATAAATTTATCAAGACGAGCAGAAAAGTACTGTGGCAACATCCGTTAAAATGTGTGAGGCTCACAAAGCATATTTCAGCATATCTGTTAGGGATCTAAAACTCTGGAATATCTCATTTCACCGTGAACTCCACAAAAGAACACTATAAAGCTTGTTTAAATAGAGATTTTTCAAGTTTAAGTTTAATTTAAATATTTTTATTTATTTATCTATTTTTTATTTAAATGCAACCAAAAAACCTCAACAACATGATCAGAAATCTTGCCACCAAGTTCAATGCTGAACTTTTGATGTTGGAACTTAAACAGTGGATTCTATAAGATGAAAGTGTGCAAATTGTAAATCAGAGAAAGCGTCAGTGTTTTAAAGCTTTTTCATCTGTCAAGATGAGCTTTGCTTTTACCACAATGTGACCAATCTGTTTAAGGCAACTGGTATTGTCTGTAACCCCAACGAGTGGCACCACTTCATTGACAGCTCATCTAAGTTTCAAAACCGTGCTCCTGGTATCAATCTCTTACCTGGTTCACTTGGTATAACTCAAAAAGAAATACAGCAGCATCAAATATGAAGAGTACAATTAGGTTATCAGATTTTGAAATGGTGGCCCTACTGACAGGTCTCCAAGGGTACTTTACTGAGTTTCTGTGTTATATTTGTCTTTAGAACAGCATGGAAAATGCAGCAAACTACCATAGCAGGCAGAACTAGACACAGCAAGCAAGAGTTTTATGTGGCAAGGAACAATGTCAAATAGGAGCCACTGTTAGACTCCTAAAAAGTATGATTTTCTTCATTGCACTTCAAACTGGGCCTTATGAAATAATGTTACAGCTCTAGATAAGGAGTCTGCAGCCTTACAGACTTCTCCTCTAAGCTGTCTGCAGCAAAAGTCAAAGACTGTTGTTATCAGACCACAAATAAAAGAGGAGTTCAAGGAATTCCTCAAAATACTTATCTTGTAAACTCAACAAGAACAGGGGGGGGTACACAGAGAAACAAGCAAGAACTTTGCTACCAAGGATCATATAATATGATGGAAGAACATATTTGGGGGCAGATTCATGAAAGCGATTATATATTTATTATTAAGTCTGTCCTGTGGAATTCTAGGAAGAATAAATGATACCTTTGAATCATGTCATTTTGTTCCTACTTTGCGTGAACGAGAAAGTTCACATTTGCAATTTTCCCCCCAATGGGAATGGGTAAATTTCAGAAACATTATTATACAGTTTTATCAAAAGCTGGATTAAGCTTCATTATCATTAGATCCATAATGAACAAGATGGATAAGTAGTAGAAGATCAATAATTCTCTACAATAGACAAGAGAAAACCATATCTAAATTCATTATCAAGACTTCTGTTGAATTTATTGTAATGGCAATTATGAAATTGCAGTAATTAATTGGCAAAGCTGAAACTGTGCTTGTGGAAAAAAAAAAAAGAAAAAAGAAAGGGAAGCCAAAATGTCAGTTTTTCCTTGCCAACACACACATTATATATATATATATATATATATATATATATATATATGTATGTATGTATGTATGTATGTATGTATGTACCCCCAAAGATTGATATCTAAGGTATATATAAAAATAAAAATAAAAAAAATTTCAAAAATAAATAAGTTTAAAATATCACAGAAAGGTATTCTTTTTAACATAGTAGGTATCACAAACCAGCCTAGTTCAGGGTGCAAAAACAAATATAGTGAAATTCCCTTTAATTTCAACTTTATCTCAAAATTTAGATCAACAAAATTTAATCTTCTCTCTTTATAAAGATATTTTTTCGCTTGTTAATTTTTTTTTTTTTGCAGGCCACTTCAAGTTAGGTCATTATTTTTGGTAATGGCCACTTTATGTGAAAAAATAAAAAAAATGGGGCCTTTCAAATTGTGTGTACTTGATATTTGCGTTTCTATGCATATAAAAATAGTCCTGTTTTAAGTTGTCTTTGATAAAAAGATCAAAATTGAAAACTTTAGTGAACTAAATACCAAAGTAAAAAAATTGAAATGACACCTTTTTTGTACTTTAATCTTTTTGGGGTCATATTATGACCCTAACTTAAGGAGCCCTGCAAATAAAAATGGGCATAACCCACATGTTGTGATTTACAACTCTAGATGCAATGATAAAGTAAACATACATCATCAACTGCAGGGTGACATAAAAAAGAGAAAAAAAAAAAGTAGGTAATTGATGTTACATCTCCATCCAGCAGGCAATAAAACCTTTGGATCTGATCAAAACTAGAAATGATTTTTTTATGGCCTTTGTCAGATGATGTTGTGCAGGCGAAATCAACATTTGTTTATAAATAGGATTTTGATATAATGACAATTTCAAATGATGGTAGGATTGGAATGTTCCAGCCATATTTACTATAGAAAAAGCCTATAAAAAATTGACTGCAAATCATTAAAGAGGGAGAGAAACTGCAGAAGCGCCATTATATCAACCTAGAAATTATGTTGTCAGTTGAGATAAAAATATTTTTTGCTTATTTCTAATTTCTGAAGTTTAAAGACTTGTTTATAAAAAATAAAAAACTTGATTCCTTTTGTATAACAAATTTCTAAGTTTTGTTTTGCCTTTTTTATAGGCAAAAGGCTTGCATAATTCCACCCAAGTTAAAATGCATTTATGACAAAACTAGCAGCATAGCCCGGCGTTGCTCAGGTGTAATGAAAGCTTTAAAACTAATCCATGGTCCTTGAGCTCAGACTCTTTGGACGTTGGCACGAAAGACTAGCAATAGTTGTTTCCAGTTAAAGCAAAACTGTAGACTGAAAGAAAAATGAATGGATGTAAGTCAAATTTCGATTTTCTGGTATTGATATCAAATAAGTTTTTTTTTTTTCATAAACTGTTTTTTGAAGGTTAAATAAGTCTTGAGTAAATGGTTTCATGGCTGAGACTAAGAACTACAATCATACCTACTTAGAGCCAAACCTGAAGAAAAAACTAAAATAAAAGGACTGAAAAAAAAAAAAAAAAAAAAAAAAAAAAAATACAGACATACAGGCAGATAAACAGACACACAAACATCTTTATATATATATATATATATATATAAAATGCATTTCTGCACTATTGTAAAAACTGCAACCTTGAAACTTCTGAATACGTCTTATCTGTCTATGAGTGTATCAAATTTGATTAAAATTGGACCACTCCTATAACCAGATTTATTCGATTATCAATATTTATCCAGGGGGAGGGGTACCTAGACACAAAACCTTGCTAAGAACATTTGCAGAGGCTTATAGTACAACTGTAAATTTTCAAGAAAATTTGTTCAGCCATTTCGGAGTCTGTAGGTAACGGACACACAAAGTTCCATTTATAAATAAGTTTAGATGTTTTAATATTACAGAGAAAAAACAATTTTTTTGAATTTCTCATCCAAAAATTAGTAAAGCTGCAGTTTCAAGCTTGTACCACCAATGGTTACTTTAGGGACATACTTTTGACTTTTCTTTTTACCCTATTATCAAATTGTGTTTCCATCTGTTTTTACCTGGTCCAAATAAGAGTTTATTTTTTACTATTAAAATGAGTTGAATATATGGATCAAAAACCAGCAAGATGAATAGAATAAGTAAAGAACAGGTAGTAAAAAAGTGTCTTTACTCCAACATGTTTCACTTTTAAAAAATCTCTGAAGAAGCTTGTTAAAGACGAATTATTTAAAAGAATAAAAAAAATTCTAAATTTCATTCATTTATGAATAAGTCTTTAAGGATTCATTAAAACCTGACAATTATTTCACTTATGCAAGAAGTTCCAAATCAATGTTCCAAATTGCAAAAGGCATTAAATACCTTATACTAATATTTATCTACTGGCCTTGAAAAAAAAAAAGAAAATTCTCTGGTCTGCCTCTTAATAACAGACTGTTTTTATTAAGTTTAGGTATTTTTATTATTAATATTATGGTGCGCTATCTGTTTAACAAATCAGTAGGGGGGGGGAGTACCTAATTTTATACCACTTTCATCCATTGGCAATGTTTAGTTTTAAAAAGCAATGATTAGAATTTTAAAACTTAAACAAATGAAACATACATTTTCTTTGTTCGAGAATTTATCTGAAAAAATATTAAATACTATTTTTTTTTTTTAATTGTTTGGCAATTTACCCTTGTTTTGCTAACCAGATTCTGCCAGTCAGTCAGTAGTGTCCAGTATCATAGTGTTAACAAGGGCACTGTTGTAGGTTTTTAGCTCCCATATCGAATAGAAGATATTGGCAATTAAACGATATACATTTGGTAACTTCTGCATTGGGTAATTACAATTTAAGCCAGTGTTGCTTGTCTGTTACTATAGGCAATTAGCAGTAGACACCTCTGGTGAGTCATTAATTACTACTGCATTAACAGAAATGTTATGTACCATCTCCATACCACCCACCATCAGGCTCTGTTCATATTCTAATAATTAATGTCACCTTGCCATGAACAGTTTGGATGGTATTTCCACTAACACATGAGATATCATCAGTTCTCATGACATCAAGATATTGTGATACCACCTACCATTAGGTTTGCATTTGACATGTCTGTGTATAACAACCCCAATCAGGTTATTAAATTTGCATTATTAATGAAATAGAAGTTAAACTGAATTTAATGCTTCACCCACATTTTTATAGAATCTGAAAATCTTTGAAATTCTATGATGATAAAACATCCTTGATAAACATCTTCATTTTAACTTTTTTCAGATTTGTGCTTAGGGATTAAACATCTTGGATTATAAGAATATTCAATTTTTATTTTTTGCAAGTGACTAATGCATTAACATTTGGTGGTGGGGGTGGGGGTGGGGGGGGGGGATGATTTTTTCCAGATACAAGACCAACCATTTAATTCATAGAGAAAGAAGATATGGACTTGTGCTCTTCACACAAGGATATTTGTGCATAAGTGAATATAAGGCTGACCAAGTTTGAACTGGGCCCAAACTTTAAATTCTGAGCCACCGTCCTTTACACAAGCTGCACATTATACATTTGGACAAAATTAGAACTCTTTTAAAGTAGAATGAAAATTTTACAATAGTAAAACATTTATTAAACATGGAGAAGGCTTGGATTTTTTTCATAACATCTCTTCAGCAAAAGAAATTACTTAGTAGTACCCATCTTTCTAAAGGACAAAACATGACAGCAATTGCTTTGCATGTAAATTTTACTGTGAACCTTCAAGATTAAAAAAAAAAAAAAAAAAAAAAAGAAAGAAAGAAAAAAAGAAAAAAAGAAAAGAAAATGCTTAAAATTGTTGAGATGGATGGTTATATATATATATATATATATATATATATACACAAAAATTATTATGAACTGAATAAAAATTCAAATCTAGAAATGGTCAGTTCATAATATACACCTGATGATTAAATAGTGCATGAAACTCCAAGTCATGATGATAACATGTATATTTATTAATCTTTCTCTCACTCACACGATAAAGAACAAATAGGAAACATCAATCTAAGAGGTTTCACTTTCATTAAAACTTTGTCAGAGACTAAGAGGAAAAACAAAGTCAGAACTTTAGTATTGTCAAGTTTATTTGGGTCAATTCTTATTGGTCAGTCACATATGTGCCTTTAAAACTGTGGATAATTTACTCCTACTAAAGAGGTACACAATTACCAATACACATTACCATTTGATGCCTGCTTAGACACACTAGAATTCTTTTTAGATTTTTTTATTCTTACAAACTTACATACATATAGAATTATCTAAGGTTTTAATACACATGATACGTGACTAACCCATGAAAAGATTACAATTTATCTTATCCTATAAGATTCAGGATCTACATGGGAACTATATATATATATATATATATATATATATAAAAAATCTCAGCATCTCTGTGTGATTATATAACTATGCAGGACATGTACCCGATGCATAAAAAAAATATAAAAAGGATGCAACTGTGCATCACATTTATTAATAAATTAATGACATGCACTCCAGGTTTCCACAAACCTCTCTGTTGTGCGCATTTGGTGTGTTAAATGCGTCTCATCTGCTTCATGAATGAGGAAGAGATGAAGGTCTATGGAAAGAAATTGTAAATTCTAATTTCCCACTATGAACATCAGCAAACCCACAAATGGATTGATTAGGGAGAGGATTGCCAGATGACTATGCAGCCCCTCATCAATGCCATTCAGTTCCAACTGGAGCGGGACTTGCTGAAGAAAGTTGTCAAAGCACAGCACAGCACTACCCTAGAGACAATATATAGAAACTTTGGGCATTGGTAACAAAATATCACTTAAAAGACTTCTCTAACCTCAGCATCCTTACTCGACTGGCCACCACCCTACCTGTACATACAGATGGCTGTGAATGAGGGTCCTCTGCTCAGAACCTCATCCATCACCAGAACAAGCTATCACTGAAACATCAAGAGCAGCTCCTTAGGGTCAACCTGGTACCCAAAATGTCAAAGTTCCTTTTTGAAGAGGCACTAGCCAAATGGAGAGGAGTAAAGTAGAGAAAGCTGTACACTATGGATTACAAGTAATCATTGACAAATGCTCTTCACATTAATCTGCTCACAATACATCCCAAAATACCTGCTGTATTTGATATTTCTCAAAATACTTAACAAAAAACAGTAGAAAGTATAATTGTAGTGCTAAATGAAAATAGTTTCATAGTTATTGACTTGGTTAATTTTCTCATCAATTAAAATCAAATTTGATTTAATTGATTATTTTCAGTCGGTTAAGTGCCATACGTGATACATGCTTGGGCGATCATGTCTTTCGAGACATGACTGACTGGGCAGAAGATTATCCAGCAGTAGGTTGCTATTGCTTTCTGCAGTAGACTGGTTGCCAACCAAGGCTATAGAACCCAGTCTGTCCTGCTATTTAACCCATAACTGGAAGGAAGAGACGGATTAATACCTTTCCCAAGAGTATTTGCATGTAAGTGAATACAACAAATTCAACTGGAATTCGAACTCGGCTCCCCGGTTTCTCGTTCCGAGCCAATATCTACTGTACCACAACAGTTCTGAGATGAGGCAGTATTTAAACTATTTATTCTTGTCGTTGCCATTTTCACAATTTGGTTGTAAGCTCTGGTTTTTCAGAGTGCTAGGAATTTCAAACCGAGCTCTTTATTACGATCACTGGGATACATCATTCTCATTCCTTGTGTGAAGCTGCTTCTGGTAGTCATAGATTATCCCCCTTTAGCTTAACTAAGTTATTTGTTTACCACTGCTTTACAGTGATGAGAATATTTTGTTAGTATACTAAAATCAGCATTCATAAATTTATTTTGGTGCTACAGTCCCCATGACATATACTCACCTATTTTATTTGATAATTTATTTGTGTTATTTATGTCATTATAGAAAAATATTTCTTTGAATTTTGTATCCTACAGAAAGTTGGGAGCATCACTGATAAATTTTAGCCCTATATTTCTAAGCTGATTCAAGAGAGGTTACTTACATTTTTTGAAGAACGTTCAATCTGCTTCTTTTCTTTTAATAAGAGTCAACACAGCCAACTTATTAATGTAATTTTAAAAAAAAAAAAAACAACTTGTTCTGTCATAATTCTCAAAAATATAGTTTCTTGATTGAACTGTGATTAAGTGTAAATAATGTAGGAATTTACTTAATTTAAAAAACAAACTTATTTTTCAGCTCTGCAGTTTAACACTACAATTTATCAAGAAACTATAGTTTAGACTGATAATTTTTTGTTGGGGGGGGGGGGTAGAGAGAGACCATATTCAAATCAAATCTGTGGGTCCTCGGACTCTTTAAATTAAAAAGCTATCAGCATCACCACACACTTTCTCTGCCTTCTTTCATATGATAGCTTTGTAATTAGACTTTAAATAAACTTTTTTTTTTTACATCATTCCATCTACTTTTCAGTAATGTCAGTTGATTTTCATTGAAACTACTCAAATCTGCCATTCTATAGTTGTAAACATTGTAGATTGGAAGTTTCAACCCACCCCCACCTCAAACTACAAGTATCACTAGTTACAGAAAATCAAATATGACTATATAAACTTGATTTTTCTTTTTGCCAAACATCAGTAGCTATTATGTTTTGTTTTACTTTTACACAAGTAGTATTCTGAAGAGTATTTTGAACTATTAATATTTCCGAGTCATTAAATGAATGAATGTTTGAGCTATGGTGAAAGAAAAGAGTTGTAGGAAATGAGAGAGAGAGAAAAAAAAATAGAAATAAAAATAAATAAAAAAAACTAAAGTTACTGAAACAACCACCACCCAACTTTCAAAAACCAGATTTCCAATGAGAAA
Source organism: Ascarosepion bandense (assembly GCA_037127315.1). Taxonomy (NCBI): domain Eukaryota; kingdom Metazoa; phylum Mollusca; class Cephalopoda; order Sepiida; family Sepiidae; genus Ascarosepion; species Ascarosepion bandense. Next base: position 9,197,413 of record JBBBDQ010000548.1, on the reverse strand, counting down.
TATTCACTTGGACTATAAACCAAAATTAAGAAGTCATGAACTTTAGCTAGTTTTCTTTAACTAAAATGTATGATATCTTGGATCGTGGTATGTCTGTGCTATGTCTGAAAGTTGTCATGGAAATGAAAAATTTGGATATTTGCCATGTGAGGGAGTGACGATATCAAATTCAGGGTAATGAGTGTCAAGCAATTGCTCTACTACTTTTCCAGAAAAGGAAAAAAAATTTTATGAAAAACTTGTCAGTGAGAGGCTAATGAAAGCCAAGATTGGCATCCAAATACTGCAAATTGACCATCATAATAGGAGGAAGAAAAGGCTGATTGGTACAAGTAACTGCATCACAGGCTCCAAAGTCCTAAGACATGACATGCTACTGATAAAGGGAGACATGATTTTCAAAGTTGGAAATGATTACAGAAGGATAGCTGGTGCACTGGGATGATAGGGAGAGGCTTGCTAAATCATACAATAACCACCAACGAATAATAGGTTGCACTATTTTCATGTACAGAAATTGACAGATTGATCTGCACTTTTCCATATGGGTATACTTTTAAATCACCCACACTCATTAACAAGAAACTGTAAAGATCTCCCTTGATATCAAAGTCTATCAGGAGATAGATGTTAGCCCTATCAATCAAGTTGAAACTGCACACACATCCTAAATAGCAACACAAAATTCTTCACATTAAAAAGCTTTATCAACCATAAAAAATTTTTCAATGAACTTGAAAATGAGGACATTGGGGGGAAAAAATATGGGCCAATAAAATGAATGTGCAAAGAAACTGCAGAATATTTAAGTCATCAGAAAGATAAGCAATAGAAAACACAGGAGACACTGCAGGAAAAAGTCAAAAGCAAAAATACAAAATGTAAAGCATAAATAGAACAGAGGCACTGGGACAAGGGCAGCAGGAATAGTTTTTGAGAAAGTTGTTTCTTGTTACCTTGAAAGCTCTAAATTTAGAGTTATTTTTCTCCTAGACTGGTTACTACTCAAAGTTAAAGAGCCTGAATTACCCTATTTTATCCATAGCTAGGAGAAGAAACAGATCAATGTTTTTTTCAAGTGAAAATGCAGAAATGAATATAACAGGTGTAAATGGAATTTGAACTTGACTGTTAGTAAAGGTCAAATTGATTGATAATTTATGCTACCCACATATTTGAATATAGCAGATGAGTTCAATCAACTGTCATGGTAACACTTATGCAAAGCCAGTCAAAATAAAATTGATAACAAATGAAAGACAATTTGCAAGATTGACTTAGAACTGCTTGACAGTGCAAATCCTGATGAGTCCATAAACCCAGAACCTCCACAACATTAACACTGGCTGAAGAGACAGAAAAAAGTAATAAAGTCCCAGAAATAAATTTGCTCCCAGGTTGTTTGACAAAAAGACAACATCACAGCCTCAATAATGCTTAGTGATCTCTTGTTAAAATATGGGAACACATTGAGTAGAGCAAAAACTTCAGATTTTGACATCCAAAGTAGGTTGATCTCCACAATTGACAAGCCATAATACTTTTCCTTTTTTTTCCTAGTTAGGTCTTCTACAGAAAACATCTCAGGAGAAATAAGGTTTCAGCTGTTAGGCTAAGACAGGATTTGAACAAAGTTTATATTTTTGATTTCTAAAACATGTATTAGATAGAATGCCCTTTTATTTAATCACCTTCAATTTCAAGCATGGGGTTGAGTGTTTACCAGAAGAACCTTTGAAAGATGTTATGAGAATATGGTATCACACTCAAAATTAGAGTGAGTTTTCTTTAACGGCATATCAACCTCTGTGAATTATTTAATGCCAAAAAAAAAAAAAAAAAAAAAAAAAGTAGGGTTTTAATTTTTTTTTTTTTTAAAGTAAAAACTGAACGTGTTTTTTAGTTTTGTATTCAAAAATGTATTGCTGGTAATAATGTTTTTCTTCAAAAATGTATATTTTTCTATAAAAGTCTATGTTTATACTTTCATAGTGTTTTAGCCCCAGTTTAGGAGTTAACCCTTTGCCCATAGCTGGGATCCTAACACGTGCTACCACCCCGGGTCAGGGTGGACCTGGCTGGGAACAACAGCAATTAAGAGATGGTTTCATGCTCTTCACAACCTCTCAATTAGGGGCCTTGCTGCTGGATAGAGTTTACCAACATACCCAGGACCTCAAAATTAGAGTCATCATTCTCAGACTGCTTTGAATGCAGTGTCATCCTGGAGACAGTCACTTCTGATAAGGTAGGACTATTATGTAATACCCATTAACTGGATGATACATCAAACTACCCACATAGAATCATGGACTTTGTCTATAACTGGAATATTTTCTAGTTTTGCCCATCTTCTGGGTCAGACAGTCTAAGTAATTATATGAAGTGCATCACTATAGAAAAACAACTTAGTCATAATTCTTTTACAATACCCACCCAACCATTATTTATAGAGAAACATTAGAAGGTACTGAAGATCTTATATATTGTATATATACACTTCATAAACAATGACAATGATGCTGAAAAGAAACATCAAAGCCTGTCTAAGTCAACGGTGCTTTTAGTAGATTCTTTCAAATCAAGACATTAAGGAGTCAAAGAAAAACAGTCTATGAAAGATCTATATCTACTGGTCTAACGAGATCTTGAAAGAGAAATTGCAAAGAATGATAAACAGATATGTTCCTTGAAATTAAAAATGCTTGTAACAATAGATTTAGCCTTGTTCTGAGGATGTCCAAAATATTAAAATTGCTTCGAGATGGAAACTAACCAGAAAGAGAAAAAGCAGCAAGTAAAAAAAAAAAAAAAAAAACTAATTGGCTGAGGACAATGATGGAGCTAAAAAGTAAAAAGGCTGGTGATTGTATAAGATTGCAGCCTTACGCCGTAGCTGAAACAGCAAGGAGGTCTGGTTGACATAACTTGCATGCAAAATATATTTTGATCAGACATTCCTTAACTGTACTTAGAATTGATTGCGGAATTTAAATATTTCAAAATACATTTGTTTACTGAATAAACAAATGTATTTTGAAATATTTAAATTCCGCAATCAATTTTTAAATCAAACCATCAATGTAACAGCAACTTTATTTTTGGAAGATTTAATTTTTTTTCCTTATTTACTTAATGTGGCATAAGTAAAATAAAAGTGTAAAGCAGGTTTAATTATACAAAAGTAATTTTTAATGACTAACCATAGCTATTTTCAAATTAAAGCCAAATTAAAACTTCAACAAAGACAATTTATTTCTAGAAGTTTTATGCAATTAGCTGGAGTTGGGGTAACAGATGGAGGGAGATATATAATTTTTAGAAAAATCTTGGTAAATATATATTTGTGAATAAATCTTGAAAGTTTCATTAAAATCAGACAATTAGTTGATTTTTGCAAGAGTTTTCAAATATTATGTTTTTTCCTTAATAGTCACATTACGTAAATATAGCACAAATCACCGAAGGAAAACAAAAACTAATGGATTCTGCGTTTAACTAAAAAAAAAAAAAAATAATTTGCAACCAATTAAAATTTCATGAATTTACGTGGAGGTGGGTAACAGAGTTAAGATTTTTTTCATTAATATTTTAAAAAATAATTTAATTCATTAAAATCCGACAATTGTTTGATTTTTGCGAGAATTTCCAAATTAATGTGTCACCGAAAAAGTGAGTTACGTGATCGATTGTAAAACAGTTTCACATTTTCTGCGACGCTAAAACTCAAATCAAAACAAATTTTATGCCATTACATTTGCACGGAAATAAGGAGGTTTGGGAAAAAATTTAAGGGATAAAAAGGCCTTCAGGTGCTAAATCAAAAATTTACCCGATAAGATTGCATAATAAAAAAAAAAAAAAAAAAAAAAAAAGTTTCAAATGTGTTTTCCTAAACAGTAAACATTTTGATGAAAAAAAAAAAATCTTCGTTTTTATTAGGTTTGGGGGTCTTTTTTTCTTAATACTATGGCGATTTTTGTTCAATTATAGCGGAACGTGGACACGGAAAATATAAACAATGTTTCAAAAACAAACAATAAAACGTTCTACCGAGAATTTTCATTTCATTAATGAATAGTTGTTTCCCTTACATTTGGCGCGAAGAAAGAGTCAGTTAAAGTGCCATACGTGATACACGCTTTGGGCGATCATGTCTCGAAAGAGACATGACTGACTGGGTAGAAGATTATCTCATAGTAGGTTGCCATTGCTTTCTGCAGTAGACAATGCAGGGTTTGCATTGGAGCAGTCGTCTTCGGATGACTGCTCTGTAACCCTATAACACTGTCAGCTCTCTGCTTCCGAGCAGAGAGCACAAACCCAGTCGTGGTTCCGCCGAAGGGTAGAACCACGACTCGGTAAAAATAGACAGACATTTTTGGCCCGGCTATATGGCCGGGAATTCCCACATTAAAATGACCATGTGTCACATCCGGGCTTGCGTGGGAAGCCCAGTAAATACAGTAGACTGATTGCCAGCCAAGGCTATAGAACCAAACCTGTCAGTGTCCTAACCCATAACTGGAGGGGAGAGACTTTTCCCCAAAAGGGTATTTGTTTGTGCATAATTGAATGCAAGGAATTCAACTGGAATTCGAACTCGGCTCCCTGATTTGTCGCTCCGAGTCAATATCTACTGCACCACAACGCATGAGAGTACAATCCGTGAAAAAAAAAAAAAAAACAAATACGATAAACCAGCCAGAATTATAGAGGGAGGAGGGGGGGATAAAAAGTTTGTTCTCCTGCCTGTGTAAATTCCACGAGTGGATGAAAAAAGGCTACAAAAACAGTTTTATCGTCAAAACTTATTAGGTGAAAGGATCAACAAAGTATTTTTTGAACATTTAATTTGAAACTTAAAAATTTTAGCCCGTTTTTCTTGCGTCAGTGAATGTATTGTAGTGTACTACTACTAACTTTTCCTTAGCATAGCAAATTTTGAATTTTAGCCTTTTTGCGGTGACAGACTCATTTTGGAAATTCTCAAAAAAAAATAAAATAAATAAAAAAATAAATAAAATAGCTAGATTTTTTAAATTAAATTTTCAGAACATGGAATTGAATTTTTTTTTTTTTTTAAGAAAATCTTGATAAAAATATACTAAAAGTTTCACCCTATTAATTTTTATTTTTTATGAAGACTTGAGATTAGATTTTTTGGGGGGCAAAATCGAACCGTCTTAAACACTACAATAATTTTAGAGAAAAACAACGATAAAAAATAAGCTTAAAAATTTAAATTCTCTTAAATAAAAAATAAAAAGAAGCTCCCTTTGGGGTCAATTCAACATAAGAAAAAAAAGTAATAAATTAAATTGCTCTAGTTTTTTTTTTAATATATGTAGCATAAAAAAAAAAATTCTCAGTTTCATGATGGAAAACATACAATAAATGATATTCTCGAACTACTAAGGTTTCTTGGATTATTGCAGTGCTGGTTTTCCATATTTAGTTAGGTATTTAGTGTTGACATGAGGTCTGGATAAAGTTATTTTCCTGATGTTTTAAGCAAAATGTAAGCATTACTCTTACAAAATCAAGTTAATGCTTAAATGTACGAATTTTTCGCCTACAATGATAGTTCATTCAGAGAGACAAGTGAGAAAAGAAAAGTGTTTTAAAATCTGGTAAATTTTTGTTTTGTTCCCCAAAGGCCTTCACACCTTCAAATCTTTCCAAAACATCCTTATTTCCGTGCAAAAGCAAATAAGGAACTCCAAATCGATAATTGTTTATCGACGAAACCTGCCTTTTTTCAAGTTTACAACCAGAAAAATATCAAACTTCTTTTCGCTGTTTATCTCACCCCGTAACCACGGTTCAAAAATGTTTTTCACTGCAGAAAAACTTCACACATTGCATAAATGATAAATCAAAATTTTTGATTTATCATTTATGCAATGTTTCCCCCCCCCTCGGGGTGGGGGAATAGATACTGACAAAAATTAAGCATGGTTTTATTTGAGAAATATTGGTAAAACTAATCATTAATCCAAAGGAAAAATAAATTTCCATATTTCAATGGTAAATTTTCGTTTTGTTCCCCGAAAGCCTTTACCCCTAAACTTCCTTAATTACGTGCAAAATGCATATGCTGAAATCAAATTGATAATTGTTTATTGAAGAAACCTACCTTTTTTCCTGTTATCGACCAGAATAAAATTCGACTATATCTTCTTACCCCTTACCACCGTTCTCATATCTGATTCACCGCTGAATGATTTGACGCGTAGGATACTTATTTCGGCCTGTTTACTTCCTTTGAGCAGATACTCCGCGATTTGTTTGGTTTCGGAACTCAATTTCTGCGTAGTAATTGCAAAAAGGAAGTAAATTGGTCGAAAAATCGGCAAACTATGCGTGAAATTTATCTCCAAAGATTCGCTCTAAAAGCATTCCATTAACATACCATATTCAATGAATTGGGGGGAAAAAAAAATTATTCCGATTATTCATTTTTTTTTAAAAATCCTTTTCATAAACTTTTTTTTTTTGTCAGTGAGTAGAGGAACAAAAAGATCACTATAAAATTTTAGCTTCTATAGTGAAAAATTGGGTAAAATTTCCTTTTAATTCCCGTCGCTTTTCCCCTTCAAACTCATCCAAAAATATCATTATCTCTGTGCATTATGCCGAAATCAAGTGTTAGTGAAGAAACTTTCCTTTTTTTGCTTTGAATGTCCATTAAGAAAACGAACTATATCTCGCACGTTTTCTCTCCCGTAACTCTCATGAAGTCATATAATTGACTGCAGAATGGCGGACTGCATAAGTAAACGAAATCTGGCCGGTTTACATCCGCCTGTTTACTTCCGGTTAAGGAAGTAATGCACTTTTTTCAAAAAAACACGCAACTTTCTGCTGAAATTGTGTACCGAAAACAACCAGCGTATTACTTCCCTAACCGGATGTAAACAGGCCCCCAATTTCGTTCCCTTATGCAGTCCATCATTCTGCAGTTAACATGACTTCATGAGAGTTACGGGAGAAAAAGTACGAGATATAGTTCGTTTTTTTTTTTTTTTATATGGGCATTTCGATAATAAAAAAAAAGTTTCTCCACTAATTGACACTTGATTTCAGTTCAGCATATACATTTGCAAGGAAATAATGCTACTTTGGATAATTTTGAAGGGGAACAGCTACGGGAATTAAAACGAAATTTTACCAAAATTGATTTGGTAATTCTTGCAAATATTAAATAATTGTCGGATTTTAATGAAACTTTCAAAACTTCTTCACAAATGAATGAAATTAATTATTTTAGAAAATCTTGGTATTTTAACTTATTTTTAAAAATTCAATAAAAGTTAGTTATCAAAAATGAGTGAAGGTACCTTATCATAGCTTTTTTTTTTTTTTTTTTAGAGAAAGTTGAAGCTATCGAGTTTCTGTATAGCTCATGACAATTCTCTCTCTCTATATATATATATAGATATAGAGATAGAGAGAGAGAGAGAATTGTCATGATAGAATTGTTCATATTTATTTAGAAACGTTCAAAGAAATTTTAAATTAAAAGTAAACATTTGATAGCCATTCAAATGATCTGTTATGTAAGTTATCTTCTCTTGATTTCTGCGTAAACAAGTTATATTGATTAAGGCAATTAAAAAAAAGTTAAACTTTATTTTAAATGTTGTCGAGCTAATTGTTTAACAATTTTCCCGACAACATTAATCTACTTTAACAAGCGGTGTGAATTGTAAAATAAACTTTTAAAACTCTAAAGACAGAAATAATTATTTAAAAAGAATGGAACTTTATTCCAGATCTATTTTTATTTTTTAAAGTTTTTTTTTTATTTTAAATAGAGATGTCGAGTTTATGTTTATAAATTGATCATTCTACGCAATTTTTCTTAAAATTGCGGAGAGCGCAATCGAAGTTTAGATAACGAATTCAAAAAAAAAAAAATTTCATTACAAAATAACGTTTTACAAAAAAAACGTATGTTTGTTTCGGTTTATGAATTTACCTTGTGATCGGGAGTGCTTTTTTAATATAAAAATTATATGAAAGTTACTTTCTGGTCACAGCACCTAATTTTTTTAAAAATTAGGATTCAACCCAACAAACTTATCAAATAAAAAAGGGAAACTTTGTAGGGTATAATGAAGCTAGTATAACAAAAAGAAGGGAGGTATTATGCAGGAAAGGACCCCCCCCCCCCGCAAATAAATAAATAAATGCTAAGAAAATTGCTGCGCACGTGGCTTTTTCTTCCGGTAATAATCACTTCCGTTTTCTTACAGACAAAAAGGTAAACAAAAAAATAAAAAATAAAATAAAATTTTTAAAAGTTTAAAAAGGTACACCATAAAAAATTTAATTACATCAACAACGTAAAATTGAATCTAAAACTGAAAAGATCTTAAATTACCTTGTGCTCGTAAAATAGCGGATTTCCCTCGTCCAGCGCCTCCACTTGTACCGCCTTTTCCTTGAACTTTTTTAAACATTGGAGCATTTTTTAACATGTCTGGGAGAATGAGGAATCGAATCTTGCTTCCACGGATAAAAACATTTTCTAGTGTAGCTACTCGTCCGTCTCTGTAAGTAACGTTAATATTAGACATTTGGCAATTCATATTATCTTCAGCTTCCACCAGTTTACCTCGATAAACTTCGCCGGTTGTCGTTTCGCAAGTCACCGTGTGACCCTCAGCCTCGTGTAAAACTTTAATAGGAACACCGATGGACATCTTGGATGAATTTTGTGAAAGTTTTTACACTTAGTCCTAATGGATGGCGACAGATTGCAAAGCAAAAAAATTTAATCATACAACTGAAAGAACAATGGCCGTTTAATATGCCGGTGTTTTACAAGCCAAACTTAAACTTCACATTGTAAAGAGTTCCACAATCAAGGGACATAATTTACAAAAGTTGCATAATTCTCAATATTTATTGCATTTTTGCAATTTTGGCACAAGGCCAGTGTTGAGAGGGGACAAAACTGAGGTTGGTCAACAATAACTATCTTATACCTAGCTAATCTGAATCACGACCCAATCACTCTTTGCAATTTTCCATTCACTATAAGGATATTGTCAATCAATCCTAGGTTGCCTATTTCTCTTAAAATGGGAAATTTTTTTAAATATTTAGAGATTTTCTTAAAATTTAATGTTATTTTTTCTTTTTATTAAGAAAAGAAGTTCGAGAATATCCTCAAAGTAAAAACAGCTAATGTGTCTATTTATGTCAGTTTTTTTTTTAATTAGTACATTTGAGAGTAAAGCTGATATATGCATAGCAATAGTTTTTTTCAATATCGACATTAAATACAAAGTCCTGGTTTAAATAGCCACAATGACTAATGTTCTGAGTGAGACATCGATTTTTGCTAACAAAAATGCTAATTTCTAAGGTATAATTAGGTGTAAGTAGTTGAGACTAAATCTTTAAACTGAAAACGAATAAAGTTCTCTCCCTTATATTGTCTTTCAAAAAGAGACTAAGAAGCTTTGAAACAAATAATAGAGAATTATGATTAAAAAATATAAAATAAGTATTGCTATATATTTCTAATATGAAACATTGTAATTATTTACACTATTTACATTGTTTTCTTCATCAGTGAAGATTCATTGACTGCCCTGGTAGTTATGTTTGAAATCACTGACACATTTCTATTACCATGCACTAGGACTAGAAAAAGCTATGTAACCACATCTACTCTTGTGTTTGGTCAGCTTGAAGACAGATATATTTCTGCTCTGCTGGAAGTCAAAATCTCTGGGTTTTTATAAGAAAATTTTTTATGAAAGTAAACTTGAGAAAAATTGGATGTTAGTTTCCTCTAATTGGTCAAATATTTTACATGTTGATATTAGTTTTTATTTTGGAGACATTGTATTTATTTTCAATTTTTCTAGTTGAATTGTTCACCTATATGTGTTATGATCTCTTAGGAGAAGGAAATTACTGGAAAGTAATTGACACTCACCTGAAGTGAGCTGAATATAAAATGCTCCTCATACCATTAAATATTTATTATTTACCATTTTAAAAATTAATATCAAATTTGTTAATGACTAAAATTTTATTTTATAATAAAAAGAAAAATTATTCAATTGATTAATAAATATTTGATTCAATATGTTTAACACTTTTCTTCCTTCATGAAATTATATGAAAACAAAAAGAATCATGATTTAAGTTAGTTTGATTTGAATGAAACAACCCTGGGATTAACCCACCTTAACTCCCAGGACACTCACTAGGTAGTGCTCTATTCAGAACTAAAACAGCAAAGGATTCATTCTCTCTTCCTTCAGGATGTAGTAAGGCTGACATAAGATTCTTTCTTTCTTTCCAAGGAGACCCTCCAGGCAAACCAACTAGTTAATTTCAGACAAACCACATGGTCATCACCTATATACACTACAGCTATGTATGTAAATGTCTTCCTTTTTTTTTTTAACTATCTGTATACATGTAAATATAATTTTCTCTTCTTTTGTGTACTATACTGTTATTTATATCAATATAAAAATTCCTCCACATGTTGAAGCCATTTCTTTTGAAAGTCTTCATAAACTCAACATCTCTTCCTGCTACAAATTCGTGGCCAAGAGTAACCTTGTTCAATACAAATTGTCGCACATTTTGTGATTTTATGTTGACCCTCTAAATGAAAAAGATCAGTCTGCTTTGGAAATCAGCATTTTAAGATTTCAGTCCCAAGAGCGCACAGGCAGAAACACACAATGTGACATCTATGGAAGAAGCTAATGCTTTCTAAAAACAAGGTTTGATATTATGAAATGCAAAAAGCACCAAAAGAGAGATAAGGTGAATAGTTGCCTAAATGTTGAACTCTCTCTATATAAGCAGAAAATAATTAGCAGAAAAAAAGATTCAACTTATTAAGTAACCTATTAATTATAATTTTTTATTTTTCTTATTTTTATAATTCTGTCCTTTCAGGACTATATGATCAAGGCTTTTCACAAATTCATGAAATTGTCGTGGGTTGTTCTGTGATTTTCTGCAATTTTGTTTGGCAGTTCAATCCTAAGAGTGTATTCTTTACTGTTAAAAATGAAAAAAAGAAATTTTCTAATAAATATTGTTTATCATGAAGTCCTATAAATTCAAATTAAAGAAATTATTAAACTGCAAAGTAAAGTTTCTGTTAAAATATATTTTGACAAACAAGTCAGCATATTCAATTTTCATCAGCTGGTTTGCAAAATTGAACGAAATGTAGAATGTTTACACTACATCATTGTTTGGACTACTGTCCTCATCTTTGCTGCCATGTTTATGATGTTTCCAACATTGTACGCTCTGGCCTTCTTCATACACTAAGAATTTCAAACTGAACCCTTTATTACAATCACTGGGATATATCATTCCTAGCATCTGAAGAAAGCCGGAGTGTACAATGGCCAAAACGTTGTAAACATGGCAGTAAAGATGTGGAGAATAGTCAGAACAATGTAAATATTACAACTATTACTTCATCTCAGAAGCAAAAACAAATGTAGAATGTTTTAAATCTCTATAAAAAAATGCTAGTGATAACTTCAATAATACTGTGAGAATTTCAACATACATTAGTGAGTTGCAAAAAAAAAAAAAAATTCTAGTTTCTAAAATGATAAATAATAAATCTTTATAAAATAAATATCACATTGTACTTGGGTTCTCATATTTTTATATACATGAGCACGTAGCTGAGTGGTTAGAATGTTCACTTTCCAACTATGAAATGCAGGTTCAAATTGTACCATAGTCAATTTTTCAAGATTGGTTTGGAGGAGGTGATGCCAGCTTGCAGCACCTTTGAAAAGTTCCTGAAATCCATACTAGAGGTTGGCTAAAGCCTCGTGAGTGAAACTGGATAGATGAAAGCCAATGATGGTTGTCCTAGCACAAAGTCCCAAGTCATTGTGACTGAGGGTTTGAGTGTACTGGCCTTGTTCAGCCTGTTGTTCATGCCAGATAACGCGCTCTCCAAGAAACTATAACTAAGGTTTGCTCAGCATAGTTTCAGTATAAACCACAGGTGGGCTCTGTGGGTGTGGAACAAACACAATTCCACCCGAGAAGGCACCTGCAATAGGGATTAGCTAGCTGCCCTAGTAGAAAAAATATAAATGCATTGTCACTTGTTTTATTCTTTTATCTCATTTTCTCAAACTAAGTAATCCCTTGCATCTTAGTGACTTTGTTCCCTTGCATAGTGTGAAATTTTAAAAAAAAAAAACAATAAAACTAAGGCTAGTTGCACTCATATCAATATTAATTTATTCACACTATAAAAAAGTTGCCACATTTTATCAAGTCCTTAACTTTTATAACGGCTCTCACATATGAGTCTTTAATTATATTTTTTAATTGTTATTGTTTTCTGCTTTCAGAGAGTTCGCCTCTTTTCACCTGCTGCTTTTAGTTTTGTGAATAAATATCTTAGAACATGTCACCGCCATAAAGACTATTTCATAAGGATTGCAAGGGAGATAACTGATAAATAACCTATAAGAATTTCGTATATAAATATAGAAAAGTACTTGCTAAAATTCTCACAACATACAAAAACTGGAGTGACGTTCCATTTACCAATACCCACCACCCATTGCATGAAAATTAAGATTATACTAGATTTGTTTGCTGTGAAGCTATGGTTAGCATGTTAATCTAGCAAACAATTGATGGTGAATTTGATTCTCTCCAAGTGGCTCATAAATGTGGCCTTATACCAGAATTATTTACTTTTTGAACAGGTTTAAAAAGAAAAAAAAAAAAAAAAAAAAAAAAAAAATGACTCTAGAGTGGGGAGAGGAATCAATGTAAATAAATAAATAGATAAAAATACAAACACAAAATCCAGAGACAAGTTGAATGTCTTTTTATTTAAGATATTTTAAAATAAACATTTCTTTTCAATAAAAAAAGAAAAATTATGCATTCATACCCCCCCACCCGACATTTTCTCAGCATTTTCAAAAGATGATGTTTTAACATTGAGGAATCACACAGGGATGGTGTGGCAAAATGATATATAAATTTTGATGTATCAGAACAATTTGGAGAAAAAAAAAAAAAACTAAGTGGTAAAAAGTTTCTTTGTGTGATGCGTTTTGCCTTTTAGGATTTCATCGGACTGAAGTGATGCTTACTTTGTATTTGAGGAATGAAAGAAAAAGGGATGCTGAAACTAAGATAAAAATGTATAGAAAGTGCTTTAAATGCTAGACCACCCATAGTAAATTTATGTTTGGGCTCTGACAATATTTCACCATTCTTAGCAGATCTCCACTTATAAAAACAAAGAAAAAGAAACTAAATGAAATTGGCTCGACTGTATACCCAAGCACATATTAAAAAAAACTAAACAAAAAACATTAAATTTGACTTTACAATTTCAGCATCACATCAATGTAAATATCACTTTAGTTTGTTGAAGTCAAAACGAAATGAATTACACAAAAAATTTTTCCCACTTCAATGGTGTGTAGATACAAAAGAATCAGCCAGAAATTAGATCTATAAATGCAACCTGATACAAAGTATGGAGAAGAAGGAGAAAAAAAAGAGAGAGAAGCCCAGTTTGGAGATGGAAATTTCAGGAAGAATTTCTTAGTCAATCAATTTCCAAAGCACTTTAACAAGACCCTGCACAAGACAATATCGTTATTTTGCCTACCCTCCAATATACACACCTCCTTGATTCTTTGAACAGTAGAGGTTTATCCCTTGTTACCTGTTCCCTCAAAATTCTCATTCACCCTTTGGGTGAATAGACAAAATAAAAAGAGAGAACGAGAAGTAGACGGTGTAATTCCTGGAGGGTTCATCTATGAATCTCTGAAGATCACATCAATCAGCTAAGTAACAAACATAGTATGTATGTATTTATGTATGTATGAGTTGAATATATGGATCGGAATCTGACAAGAGAATTGAATAAGTAAAGAACAAGGCAGGAAAATGTTTTTACTCTAACAGGTTTCACTTTTACTATGTCTGAAGAAGCTTTAATAAAAGTGAGACAGATTGAGACACATTTTCCTACCTATATAAGAACTCACTCAGCTTATTTCTAGCCACTTCAAATTGAAGGTATGGCAATTAAACATGCCTTCTCAGATTTCTTTTTTCGAATGTAACTCCACCTGATTTATGGGACAGGATTGTAGTCTTCCTTATAATTGAGGTGAGAGTGATAAAAGCGTATGACTGAAACGTTACTCCTTCTCAAGAAACAAACTGGTCTCTTCTTAATGCACATTTAGGTTATCATGATAATGAGCAAAACAAAGGTTAGAGAACAAGACAATTTAGAAATTAAACAAGAATGTGATCACCAGAGCAGCTGTCCTGTAGCCTTCAAAATCGACACAGTTACTATCACAAGTGAGAAGCCTATTTAATTTAAATAAATAGCTTTGCTAGTGGTCTCACTCATGTACATATAACAAGACAGATGTGAGGAAAAAAAAATGTAAAAATTACTAGAATTTAACATTTTTTTAGGCTAGCAAAAAAAGTCAAAAAGTGCTTAATAGATGAGGAGAAATATGATATTCAATAAATTAAGAAAAGTTAAACTTTTAGTCACTTCATTTTTCTTGCTTTAGTGTGTGTTAGGGTGGATCAATAAGTTCAAGTCCAGTGACGAACTTGCACATTGTAAAACTCCAACTTCATCTTCAAATATTTTTCTTGCTGGTCAGTCCACTTTTCTTGCTTGTTAACTTTCAAGTGTTCTTAATTCGTACTGTGACATTTTTAAATGTCCACTGGCAGAGAATCACATTTAGAGAAACTTAAAAGAGAAGGCTTCTAACATAGTAGCAGTGATTGATACAAGTTAGAAAATAGCTGTGCAATAAATCCATAAGATTTTCTATCAGGGGAGAGTTGCTAACCGCTTTTAACCATACAGTTATTATTTAAATTTTTTTATGTACAGGGATATATCAAAAGAAAATTTTCCATTTTCCCCTTTTCATTTCATGAAGCATGAATGTGCTACAGAACCTAACTCATCTTTATTTTTTTTCTTTTCAGAATTGATGGACTTACTCTATACATAGAGAAAGAGGGTCAATAATTTTTTTTTTTTTTTCAAAGCAGACTAAAGAAAAATGTTCTTCCTGAGAGAGGTTCAGTAAAATAATTTTTTTTTCTTTTTTAATGGGCAGAATTTATGGACAATCAGAAGACCCATCAAAAATTACAGAAAACCTCAATATCTCTCTTGCTACAGTGAAAAGAGATCATCTCTCAGTTTAGAGATTAAAGAAAAGAACATTTATACCCATGTTCTGGTTCACCTGAACCCTTCAAACATGTGTCTCCCAACTGTTTAGCAGTCTTTGGAAAGCAACTCAAGAGAGAAGGCTTCTAACATGGCAGGATTGATATGAGTTACAGGATAGCAATAATGCCACTAAGACAAGGGGTTATAGAGTGTGAGAGAATATGAAAGGAGAGAAAAAAAAAACACTATGAAGGAGAGAGAACAATAAAAGAATAGAAATTAAGAAGATAACAATTGTCATTGATCTTCAAATCTTTAAATACAATGTTAACTGGAAGCAAGAAGCCAGAAGAGATTTCCACAAGTGAGAAGTGCAAGAGAAGAAACTCTTAGCATATAATTTATGGTTACATCTAGCCATTTCACCTTTAAAATGAGGAGACCTGGCCACCAATTTAGCATTGTGCTTAAATTTATAAATTATAGGTACCACAGAGGAGAGTTAATCAGAATAATTATGAAAGTATTTATAGAAAAAGACAAGGAAGCTATGTTACATTGGTGAGAAGGGACTGAAGCTAAGATGTCAGGTCAGGACCAATAACATTGCAGATTCTTCTTTGCACCTTATCAAAAATCTAAATATACCAAAGAAGCACCAGATTAGATGCAGCAGCAATATTCAAAGCAAGGATGAATGGCAGACTTATAAAAGTGTAAGGTTTCTATTCCTAACAGACTAAAGGAGCTCAGTGATGCCAAGGGGAACCTCAACTAAGTATTAATGGATACATTTTTTTCCAATTACGTGACCAAACTATAGTCTGTTGATTATCTTGAGTTTCTTAATTTGGTAGGTGGATTTTATTTTTGATATGACTGTATAATGTTAATCCTAGGTGATTAATATTCACATAAGTGCATTAACAAAGATACATAAATACTGAAAAAGAAAGTTACAACAAGAAACTGGGTCTGACAACGATGGCACACAACCACCAAAACCAGAATCATATGACCCATGGCCGCATACTTATCAACCAGACTGGATAGATGAACTACAAATGGAAAACACACAAATCAAAGATTTACTCACAGCTATAGACGAAAACATGTCACAAGACCAGAAAAAGATAGAAGAATCACCACCACCACCACTTAAAAGACAAAACAATGGTCTATAAAACATGGGAATAAACAACAAAACACCAGAAAAAGAAAACACACTTAATGAAACGTTAGATACAAATCTATTAACAATAGCTAACTGGAAAACAGTAAAAAAGAAAAAAAAAGACTAGCACTTCCTAACAAACAACAGACAAGAAAAATACTATTAAAAAACACAAACAGCACATCAAAACCACCACAAAACACACCCAATAACAAAACTAAAAACATTAAAGAAAATAACGTCATCGTCATCAAAGATAGTGACAAAAAACTTTAAATATTATATACTGTATATAGAAACGCTGATCCAAATTGCTGGTCTATACGATTATTTGTAACTTTCACTGAATAAAACCTAACTCTGTAAACTACAACTATTCTTATATATGAAAATTTTCTTTATTTTCAAAATGAAACTCTTTATTCAGTGAGAAAAAAAATGTGAAGAGAAAAAATAACACTGGCGAATGAAACTGGTGTTTCAATATAGGATTTTAAAATTTTTAAGGGAAACATATATAAAACGCTGTAGTAGAGATATACCCTAAATGGCACCACCAGAAAACATCAACTTTCACCGTTATTCTATTTTATTCTTACTCTCCCTTTACCTAAAAAAGCAAAAAAGGGGGATCACTATTGCATCATTCTAGGGTAGTCAATGATTACTACCCCAGAATGACGCAATAGCGATCCTTAGTCTATAGATTTATTGATGTACTGACATACATTCAAAAGGTAACTAAGCCCAAGTAAGTTCAGAAGACCAATTCCAAATAAATTTTTCGAGACATTGACAGATTTAGCACCCCACCGCACCCAAATACTCCCATATCAAATTTCCTTCTTTATAACTTGCTGTACTTGTTGTAAGGAACTCGATTGTGTGTTGAGGGAGGGTTGGGTCGGTGCTTGCACAGTACCCGTTTGTGGTGGTTGAGAGCTGGCAGGACCCCCAGGTCCTACTGTCCCAGCACCTGACTGACCCCCAGAGCCACCCAGCCCCCCTGTGCCACCAGCACCAGTCTGTTGTTGCTGCTGCTGCTGTTGTGAAGTGGCAAGATCAGCCTGTGCTTGCAAAAGAGCCATGCGTTTGCGTTGATAGTGCTGCCAATGCAACAGTTGTTGGTCTTCAATAAATTTGGCACATTGTAAGTTTACTAATTCCTTACGGAAATGTTCATACTGCAGCAATTCAAGGAAGTGGAGGCACTGTGGATATCTGCAGAGAAAGAAAAAGAAAATATATCAAAATATCTTCAAAATGTTTTTATATCTTCAGATATTTTGTTTGTTTCAGAAAATAAGAGACATGATTAACTTTTAAACAATGGTCATCATACATTATTTACACAGTTTGGACTGTTGCCTTCATGTTTTTTGCCAGGAATTTTGAACCAAACCCTTTATTTTGATCACTGAGGTACATCATTCTCATTCCATGGGCAATGCCACTTCCAGATGCCATATAGTTATCTCTCTTTAACTCAACTCTATAAGTTATTCGTTCACCACTGTTGTAGCCAGGTATTGAAATCCCAACTCTTTGGGTCAAGTCACTAGAACTCACCAACGCCTATATCCACTGGGCCATGTGTCCTTGAAAATGATATACACCATTGATCAAAATAAAGAGTTTCAGTTAACAATTCATAGCACCTAAAGAGGGCCTGGACATACATTGGCCAAAACGTTGTAGACATGGCTAGAAAAGATAAAGACAACAGTTTGAACAGTGTAAATAATGTAAATACTACCTCATCTCAGAAGTATAGACAAACAGTCATCGTCAATTGAAGTTTTACTTGAGATTAGTAGATATCATCGATTGACAAAGAAAACGTTTTTCAGCAGTCAGTATTCAGTCATGACTCAAGTGTAAATAATTAATCGGTAACTCAAGGATTCATGAGATTATACTTTACTTGGACTCATTCATTTCCTGGAGTATTTGCCTGCAAATAAATCCGGAAGAACAAACCAAAGATAGTCTAACGTCTGCATGTAGACTTCTCAACGAGAGTTTGAGTCTTGTTTAACAGTATATCAACCTCTGTCGTTGGTAGGGTTTTAAGGTATTTTTTTTAATGTTCAGTTATAGCGAGAAGGTTGATTTTGTTAGATTTTGATTATTTTATTTCAGAAAACTGAAAATGTCTTCTAGTTTTGTATTTAAAAATGTATCATGGTAATAATTTATTTCCTTCAAAAATGTTTATTTTTCTATAAAGGTCTATTTTTATGTACATATTTCTATAAAAGTTTATTTTTATACTTTCATAGCATTTTGACCCCAGTTTGGGGATAAACTATTTGCTCATAGTTGGTACCCTAACAGGGGCTATCATCCCGGTTCAAGGTGGACCTGGGAACAACAGCAATTAAGAGGTGGTTCCATGCACCTCATAACCTCCCAATCAGAGGCCTTGCTGCCAAATGCAGTTAACTATCATACCCAGGACCTTCTCAAAGAGAAAAAGAGGCAAAAGATGGTGCAAAGAATGCACAACTCCATGTGCATGGGATGTTTCAAGAAGTATCAGACATGACAAAAATGTAAATTTAAAATCATGACATTTTATTTCTTGTTTTCTTTATTTTATAATCTTAAAGGCATTAAACTATCATTTTTATAGTTTATATATAAATGGCTTAAATTAATGGATATATATTCCACAATTTAATATTTACTATTTATAAAGTGCTTAATACAGATGTAGAGCATTTATCGATATATAGTTATTATTGTTATAATAAAAGCATACTGCAACTCAAAAGTTATCAGGTTTCGGTGATCAATGCACCATCATCAGGCATATTTGACGATGGTGCATTGAGCACCGAAACTTGATACTTTTTGAGTTGCAGTATGCTATTATTATAACAATAACTCTCTCTCTCTCTATATATATATATATATATATATATATATATATATATATAGATGAAACAATGTTATTTTTAGTGGATACTCGTATTTGAGTAGATGCTCCATGTATTTACTAAATGGATGGAGTGTCTACTCAATACAGGGAAAAAATTCTTCTGTAGAGGTTGGTTTATGTAAATTTAACTGAGAAAAGAGCCCAAAGCCCAAATCATCATTATCATTATTTAATATCCATTGGATGAGGTTTTCTTGATGGCTCTGTAATTGAACCATCATGAAATATTAGAGCAAGTTTTACACCTGTATGCCCTTACTAAAACCAACCAGTTTAAGAGAATAGAAACTTAGTGTTTTTATTGAGACACCACCACTAGGAAGATTACCTACCAAAGTTAGAGAGTTCAGCATACCCTTTTCTACACAGATTTATTTTTGTTTGGGATTTCACTATTTGTCCATAGCTAGGACCCTAACAACAATTAAGAGATGGTTCCAGACTGGAGGTGGCAAATTGGGCCGATATTCAAGAATTTCATTTGATTTCATCATCAGTGAGTTTTTGGTTGAACAAGATTCAGTTAAGTGCCATACGTGAAACATGCTTGGGCAATCATGTCTCAAAAGAGACATGACTGACTGGGCAGAAGATTATCCCGCAGTAGGTTGCCATTGCTTTCTGCAGTAGACTGGTTGCCAGCCAAGGCTATAGAACCCAATCTGTCCTGTTATTTAACCCATAACTGGAAGGAAGAGATGGATTAATACCTTTCTCAAGGGTATTTGCGCGTAAGTGAATGCAATGAATTCAACTGGAATTCAAACTCGGCTATCCGATTTCTTGTTCCAAGCCGATATCCACTGGACCACCACGCACATCCACTGAACAAGATTACAAAGTCATAATTCCCATTAGGTAATGGAATTTTTTCTTTATATAGATTGAAAAGTTTTTTTGTTTTAGTAATATTGTGTTTTTGGTTTAGTTCTAACATGCCATCATGATATTTTGTAGAATATGCTTGTGTCTTTGAATTTCGGTTTTAACATTGCGAATCTTTTTTTTTTGGCTATTATTAGTTGTCATTCCATGCTTTTCTTCGGAATGTGCTAGTGTTGTGTTCCTTGCTGGCTGCTGGGTCATTTAGTTTAATTAATGTATGTCTGGGCAGCAATCTTTCAATTAAACAAGTTTTTTTTTTTTAATGTTTGACAAGAAAGATTTTATACAAAATAAAAAAAAATCAAAATCAAATCAAAAGTTAACAAAATCTTCTTTGTTTTTTTAATGAAACATATGGAGAGAGCAATTATAAGATGTAAGAAACTAGTCTGAAATGAATAATGACAACAGTCTGAATTCTGAAAATTAAGTAAGTAAACAAGAAAAAAAATTAATAGTTTTCTGTAGAGTTTTTTTTTATGTATGCAATGAACAGAGAACTAAACATTGACTCACTTGAGGTACTTAGCATATTTGGCCTCTTTCCAATACTGCAAGTATTTCAGGTAATTCACAAATGACTGATCTTTGAAATAATTCCTCTGTGCCAAAACTGTAAGAAGAAAGAGCTTCATCTAAAGCAGAACTGATGTTTTCATAATTCAAGAAAGAAAACAAATTTAGAAGTCAACTTTGAAACCTCAAAAAAGTAGAAAATTACTATAAGGAAAAATTTTGAAAGTTTTGAACATTTTAACCAAAGTTAGTAATAATTGTGTCAATTGTTGCAAGACTGATGATTGACCAATTTGTTTTTTGTTTTTTTTTACGTTTTAGCTCATTCTGGGTTATTTAAAGATGAAATGTATTTGGGATTATAAGAATAAGTTCTTTTTCTTTTTATTTTTTTTGAGTGAATACTGTATTAGCAGTTTCTTGAGAACAACAATGATTGTTTCAGATTAAAGTTTCACTATTTAACCCTTAGCTAGGGTAGGACATGGATTCATGACTCTCCCAAGGGTATATGCTTATAAGTGAAATTGTTGCAGAAAGCCAAACTGCTTTTTGCAGATTGTATAAAAGGTTTGTAGACAATTACATGTTGGGGACAAAAAGAAAATTTATCAACGAGATCAAATTTAAAATAAATTTGATCATTTTTTTGTGTTATTGTAATCTTCAAATCTCACAAAAGCTGAGTCATTCATAAAGAACAAGGCCATTTACTTTTTTTTTTTTTAAATATTTGTTCAAAAATTTTTTTTATGCAGCCTCTTCAAGTCAACCATTATCATTTCCACATATCTGCATAAAATGTGCCTCTTACTCTTATGACTCACACAACCTCCATCAGTAACCCCCTATTTTGAGTGACTCTTGGGTCTTATATAGGGTGAATATTAGCAATATAAAGTGAAAATATAACTCCTTTAAGACTTTAACTTCCTATTTTGTGTGTATCATTGTATCTTAATTGTGATATTGTTTAAACTTAGTATGAGGTACATTATTGAATTAAGAGCCTCATTAGTTTTATATTATACAAATAATATCCACCATGCAACTACATGAGAACGAGTTTCATATTTGTCAAATGAAATATATCCATTTTCATATGATTTATCATTGATATTGTTTTGTACAAATACTGTCCCAGGCAAGTACATCAGAATATGATTTTCCTTGATTCTATAACATTTTGTTGTTAAATAGATCACAAAATCCATTTTTATAATAGACATTTCATGTCCATTCATTATTGTACATTTTGGGTCAGTTACCACTTTGAACACTTCCTCTTTAGCCCTTACCAAAACCAGCAGAATAAACAACAAGCTTAAGGCACACTATTCCTACTATTTCTATCCCCAAATGATAACATTGCTGTTTCACCCTTTTGGCTTTCAATGAACCTACCGTCTTCAGAGTTTTGATTGCCACAATATGTCTATATGTTTGAGAGACAGCTGAATATTGGGAGGCAATACAATTTACCAAATTGATTAAATCTATTCATGTCAAAATTTCATGTTTTAAAATTTTACTTTGACTAGTAAAAATAATATATAAAATGTCTATAAACATAAAAACAAAAACCCCCAAAAATTTAATGTAAAAAGAACTTCATTACACAAATATCTAAATTAGTAAGAAAAGAAAAAAAATCTTACAATTTAAATAATTTGGGTTGGCCAAACATTGCACAAATTCAAGTTCAACTTGAAAACGAAGTTTCTGTTGTTCATCCGTTTCTGAAAAAGATTTTTAAAAATTAATAAATAAAATTAAAATATCATTTTATTATTTAAATATTACCCAAGGAACAAGAACTTGCTCCATGGATTCGGTTATGTATTGCACACTGGTGGGAGTGTTGGTTTTCTAAGCGCTGCTTTTGAATGCTAATTTTCAAGGCAAGGAGACCTTCCTTACTTTGAGATTTGGCACAACACATTTTCTTATCCTCATTCGATCTTGTACAGTGCCAAGTTAAATTTAGTAAATATATCTGATGGGATTAGTACAATCCCTGTTGAAGATCATAGGCGGGCTTACTTCAGGCTTCCAATTTTTAGTAAATCAGTAAAAATTTTGTGAGCAAATAAAAATTGAAGACATTTGTCACAACCACAATAAATAATTATCAGCAGAAATTCATAGGAGGAAAAGAACTGTTATGCGTCTGTAAATATTAATGTCACAAATTAATTAAAATGATGAATTGAACTATACAAACAACTGCTTTTTTTTTCTTGTTTACTTAATTTTCAATATTTGGACTATTCTCATTATCCATTTCAGACCAGATTTTTTACATCTCTCTCTCTCACACTCACACACACATTTTCCATTTGTAAACGAGTTATTACGCAACCTAGGTTTCTATTATGAGTGGTATCTTCAGGCAATTTTCAGAGTTATTAAAAATCGCCTGAAGGCACCACTCATGGTAGAAACCTAGGTTGCATAATAACTCGTTTACAAATGGAAAATATTCAAAGGTTCTACAATGTAATTGTATTGAACACTTTTTAACACAAATGTGCACTGGTCTAATCTTATGACCAAAAACTAAGTAATTAAACAATCTAGATATATATATATAGAGAGAGAGAGAGAGAGATGTGTGTGTGTGGGCAACAATCTCTCATTTATACAGGTTTCATTAAAAATGACAGACAAGGTATAATCATTAAGTTTTTTATATAATTTTCCGTGTGTTCATATATTTTTTTCCTTTTTGAAACTCAAATTATATAAAAATTTTCGAACGGTTTTGTACTTTCGAGCGCTTTTGACTATACTTTTAGACTTTATCAAGAATTAATTTTGTTTTACTTGTAAATAAACATGCGTAAAGTTTATGCATATAGAGCCTTGTGTATGTTAAGTTCTATACACATTGTTGCCGTGTTCATAATTGATGTTATTAAGTGTAGGATCTGTCTTTTTTATTAGTAATGCCTCCATTATTTTGAATCTCCGTTTGCATGTGGATGATGCTATTATGTATGTATTATCAACAAGGATATCAAAATTATACAAACACATGAAAAATTATGTAAAAAATACTTAATGATAATACCTTGTCTGTTATTTTTAATGAAACCTATACACACACACACATATATATATATATATATATATAGTCACCTGCAGACAGATCTGTTTCACTGTATCACAGCTCATCAGTATGGTTAGACTCCGATTGCTTTTTAATCCAAGATTGAAACCCGACCGAATTGGCGTCAGTTGGCAATTCTACCTCTGGGCGTTCAGTAGAAGAAGGTAGACTTTTTATTGTGTATATTATCATTATACGCATCCAATAGCCAGAGTGCGCTAATTCATTTTACTGAATGAGCGATGCGATGCCAGAGTAGCTACTGTTTTTCAAAGTTTACCATTCTTCCAGAGTGCTCGATCAAGGTGTGAGAGCGTAAATATATATATATATATATATATATATGATAAAAATATAGTTTTAAGGTATGCTATATTTCTGAGTTAAAGTGCTCAATATCAAGAATAGAGCTGACATTGTTCAGGATGTTTTTCATTCTTACAGATAAGAATGTGTCTATATATTCATGGGTCTCCATGGTCAAATTTGCAGGGAATCACTTCTAAGTCAATAGGCTAATAATGATAAAAGTTTAGATTATAACAAAGAAACTTAACATCAAGAAGTTTCTGAGACATGTAATGAGAGAGGAGGGCTTGGAGAACCTGATATTCACAGGGTGAATAGAGGAAAAGAGAGACAGGGAAAACAGTGCATGGCATACTTGATAGGCTTAAGCAATTGGTATAGTAAAATAAAAGAAAAAAGGAAAAACATGGTAGTTGTGGGAAAACCCAACATATGAAATATGTTTCTGGATGAAATGCAGCACTTAAACTACATTAAATGTTAAGCCAGTCAGCACTTTACTGATCCACCAACTAATAGACCTGCATTCTCAGTCAACAGTGGTAATTAATACATCTTGTGAATTCTATAAACTTATCTTTTACACTCAATGATGCTTTTCCTTCAATAAGGCAGTGAATGCTGGACAATCTCATCAAAGATGAAGGAAAGACTTGAAGTAACCAAAATGTGGTTCTACAGAAGGATGCTGAGGAATAAAGATGAGCAACAATGAAGTTTTGGAGAGAATGGAAACAAAAAGGAAACTGATACTTAACACCAGGAAAAGACAGCTGAAATTTCTGGAACATGTAACAAGGAAGGAGGGCTTGGAGAATCTGATACTCACAGGACAGAGAGAGGAAAAGAGAGACAGGGGAAAACAACACAGGACATATTTGATCAGCTTGAGCAAATGAATGGCAGAGCATCGTTTGGGAGGAGTAACAAGAGGAAGGGTGTTAAGAGCCACAAGGGATAGGAAGATGTGGAAAACTATGATCATTTAGTTCCTGAACGGACATGGCACATAGAGGAAGAAGACCAATGTATATTCTTCAAGCATCTTCCTTCATGAATCTTCACCTTTTTCATAATGAATATTTTGCATACACATGCATCTTTTGGTCGTATAACATTGTTCATTTTGGTAAAGATTATTTGTATATCAATGATAGTAAGGATCATTCACTTGCATGCAAACAACTTCCATGAACATGGTATCCAGCCAGTACACTTTCATATGTATTTGTATTTTTTAAATTTGAGCCAATAGGAATTAAAGCCTATATTTTTCAACCAATAAAATCTCATCAGAAGGTTTGTTGGATATAAAATAGAAGCACATTGCTTTAAAGCTCACAACGATTTTGATGGCCAGTTTGATCTACACATATGCATGCAATGAAAGTGAGACAGCCAGCAACTGCCTTATAAGGCCTTGTCTACACACACACAATAGAAGAGATTAACTAGTAACTGCCTACCAAGCATTTGTCTATGTTGTATTGCTGAGGTAGTAGGACGATACCCAGATGTGTGCCGAGTATCTACAGCACAGTATCTGTGCTAAGGAATATTAATACAAATAAGACAAATGCCAAAAGAGAACAACAAATAGTAGAAGAGTTACGAGGTAAAGTTGTTTAGAGTCGCAGAGAGCACAGTCCGAATATAATTATCAATGTCACTCTGAATTCCAGACGGCTATTAGTCTTTATTTTTATAGCTAGCTCGGTCTCCAGACCATTCCATTCTTGAGAGCGCCACAGGGGTGTTAGAGCCATTTTAAATTTCTGAAATGCTTTCTTGCATTCTTCAGACCATACCCATTTTTCATCAATTTATTCAAAGGTGCTCTGAGCTCATTCATGCTAGAAATATAGTCACTATAGTAGTTTGCTAATCTTAAGAATGCTCGTAAGGATGCAATATTTGTAGATGCTTGCATGTTTTTTTATAGCACTTGTTCTGTTAGTATCCGGGCTTCTACCTTTGTCATCAAGAATTTGACCTAAATACTTAATTTTTGGTAAAAAGAATTCACACTCTCTATATTGAGCTTAAAACTGTAAACCTTTAACCTTTTAAACACCTTGTTCACGTGCTTCACATATTTATTATGTTCTATGCTTTTAATTAGCACATCATCAAGATATGCCACAGCATAATCCAAACCACTTAGCATCGTGTCCATTGCTTGTTAAAAACATTGCAGGTGCTGCTTTTACTCCATACAGTAATCTGTTAAACTTAAACAGACTTGTGTGCATATTTATAGTTAATATTTTTGCACACTCCTTGTACATCGAAAGTTGTTAATATGCTTTTGACAAGTCTAATCTAGAAAATATTTTTCCTCCATTCAACTTTGCAAATATATCTTCTACTAACGGCAAAGGGTAATCATGCTGTTTCAGGCATTCAATTACTCCTGTAGAGAAGTCAGTGCAGATTTTGATTTTATTATTTTTTCCTTATGTATACTGTTTGACTCACCTACTGGCTGTAATTTGTTTTTTCAATAATGCCTGATTTTTCTGGATGTTCCAACTCTTTTTTTTTTAACTCAAGCTTTGCTTTAAACTTAGAACAAAATCCTAGGCCTTTAGAAAAAAATAAGTGGAAATCTTGCCTGTAAGTCCAGTTTTAAATTTTCTCTGTCATTAGCTTATCCAACAATATTGTTACAAAATGTGTAGACAGTAATGTTGAATAATTCAAACTCCACTATTCAATCAGTACAGAGATTCTGTGTTTGCTGCATGACATAGGCTATTAATTTTCTCTCTTTTCCAGCAAAATCAACGTTTAAATAAATTTCACCAAGAAATTAAAGTTTTTTGCCTGATATACCTTTGGCAATTTTTTTTAGATCTGCATAATGCAGGTCTACCAATTTTATTCCATGTATCCATATTAATAATTGTTAGGTCTGACCCTGTGTCAATTTGCATTTTTACTTTCATGTCATGCAATTGGGCATTTATGAATTTTCTTTTTCTTGCAATTTTTTCACCCATGATATAACAAACTATATTTTTTGGTTTTTTTTTAACTTTTCTTTTACAAAAAGAACTTTTATAACCCTTCTAACCACAATTGAAGCATTTTTATCTTTGAATGAACAATCCTGACCACAACTGTAGCATGGATTTATTTTAACTTTTCTACTTTGTGGTTTTACTTTTTCTAATATATGATATATTTCTCATTGCTCAATATTTGCAATATCTTTTTGTAAGTTTACAATTCTCTGACATTATACAGTCAATTTTTGTATTTCCTGTCTTGTTTTTTGTTAAGAGTCTCACACATACATCTGCTTCGCTTGGTGAGGTTAATCCTTATACAAAAATTAAACTCTTGAACATATCCATGCTTAATTCATTCAGTCAGAACTTTTCACAGAACATGCAGGAAATGTATATGGACAGTGTAAAAAATTAAATACTAAGGACAAATTGGAAATGAAAGCTCAAAATGAGACGCACTAAGAGTGTCTCTAGTGACATCGGCAAATGACATCATCCCAAAGGAAAAAACACCTTGGAAGAAAAATGAGTGGATCACTGAAGAGATTCTTGATGCAAAAGAGACAAAAAAAACAACACCAAGATATGGAATGGAATAAAAGAAACTACACAAGAAAATAAGGAGCAAAAGTAGACAGGCTAAAGAAAGATGGCTCAACGACAAATATGCTGAGGTAGAGAGACTGAGCACAACTAATAATGGTGATATGCATAAACAAATAAAGGAACTAACAGGACAAAAGACCTGCTCAGCAACAGGATGTATAAAAGCAAAGGACGGTACATTCATGCTAGAAAAAGAAAAAATACTTCAGAGATGGGATGAGTATATTGCTGATTTCTTTCATGACAAGAGAGAGCAGCCAATATACAAAACTTCAGATGGACCAGAAATATTAAAAACCAAAGTAGAATTGGTTTAAAATTAAATTGAATAGAAATAAAGCAGCAGGAGCTGATGAGATTGTAATAGAGATGTCAAAGCCCTTAGAAGGCTTTAGCATAAACAAGCTCACAGAAATAATAAACAAAATCTACAACAGCAGCAATATGCTGGAAGACCTAAGCAGATCAATTTTTTATAGCACTATCTAAGAAGCCAGGTGCAAAGGAATGTGTCACAAAGAGAACATTCCAAATAGAATTGTCAGTGACACTCAATTCTTAGACTGCTATTATTCTTTATTTTGATAGCTACCTCAGTCCAGACCATTCCATTCTTGAGAGCGCTAGAAGGGTGTTAGCTGCTCTACAACAGTCTATGAATACACAAACACAGACTGACCATCATAAAGTGAGTACCCGCACATTTCACAGTGAACTATGAATGCTTAATGCATTTATAAAACTTCACTGTAGAGAAAATTGAACATCTTATTGCTATTGTATATTTCTGAAAAGAATATATCAATGTTATTTAATCTGACATTCTGCTGCTACTTTTTTCATCCAGAAAATAGCCTATTTTGTGTTTCATTTAAAAGATATGTTGTTGTTAAATATTTGGAGTCCTGACACTCAGATAGCAACTAAAACCTGGGTAGATGGATCCGAACAAGCCGATACAAAATAAGATACTACAAATATACAGTTTTTTTTTTATTTTTAGAAAAATACAAATTAAACTGAATATTAAAAGTAAAACCAATAATATTATTGTTGCTATATTACCATTTAATTAACCCAAAAGTATATGCAGTGAACAAACTTAAATTATTTCTACAGTGGATATCGGCTCATAATGATAAATTGGAGAGCTGAGTTTAAATTCTAGTTGAATTCACATACGCGCAAATATTCTTGAGAAAGGTATGAATCTGTCGTTTTACAACATGGGTTAGCTTTGGTTGGCAACCCTTCTACTGTGCGAAAATCTTCTGCCCAGTCAGTCATGTCTCTTTCGAGATATAATCGCCCAAGTTTGTATCATGTATGGTACTTAACTTAACTGATAATAAAAATAATAAAAAAAGTAAAATTATTAAGTCAGCCTAATCTCATTACCATTTCTATCAAATAAAGAGCTCAATCTTCACTGGGTACTGCATTGTGATTTTATGCCAAAACTAAGCTAGACTTAATAGCATTTATTTTAAATTTAAACATATTGACAATGTTACATCCTTCATCATAATTCAGACAAAAAAAAAAAAAAAATGGGCAAAAACAAAAAAGAATCAAATTTACACAACTTTTTTTTCCTTCCTTAAGTGTGTCCATGTGAAAATGTGGCAGTTTATTAAGTTATTTTTTTAATTTATAATTAAAATTAATTTAAATTAAGTTGGAAACAAATTTCGTGTCCAAAAATAAAAAATATTGTTTTCCATTCTCGCTCGATAGATATTGTTTTTTTTTTGCCTAATATTTTTGATCAGCGTTCACCCTCCACAAAATTTTATATGGATGTGAAAAAAATATTGGTTTTAAAAATCCTGAGCTCCACGCTACCTTTATTCTTTTATGTTATTACAGACTTCAAATTATTTCTGTGTACCGATTGAGAGCTCAGTTTATGAGTCTCGCTCAAAATAAAATACAAATGACAGAAGGGAAAAGTTAATGAATGCTTGATAATGGACTATGCCAGCATAAAAATGATTATGTAAAAAAAATAAAAACATACAAAAATTTGTTGAACGTTTTCTAAATGATTGAATTTTTATAAATTAAGTAGTCTTACTATTCTTGTTTCTTAAAATTTCTTTGTACGTCTCTAAAGTTATAAAAAAAAGTAAAATTTTATTTAATATTATTGAAGTTAACATAAGCGATTCTTTTATGGGAGAGCATCTATTTTTTTTTTAACGTTTTCTTTCACTACTCAGAATTCAGTAATATTCGTGGCATTCTAGAGAGAAGATGTAAAAAAAAATTGCAAAACGATGTTTTTATAAATTGATCTGAAAACTTAATTGTATGACTTTTTAGTCCTCTATGGATAGAGATGAAAAGTAATTCAGTTAATTTAAAAAACAAAACAAAAAAAAAGAATAATTAAAGTCAATGTGTCTAAAAAAACATTTCATTTCAAACTTCATGAACATTTAATGCTGATTTGGGCACCTGAACATGATGTATAATGGTTAGCAAGCTTGTCTCGCACTAGAGAATCATTACAATTGAGTAGCGATTTTGATCCTCACTGGGTGCCCCATGTGGCCATATATATGCTAGTGCTGCGCTTAAAAACACCATTTAATGCCGATTCAATTTCAAACATTAAAAACTATACGTGAATTAAAAATAAATAATTAAAAACCAAAGATGTAGTAGAAGTATACTAGCAAAGAAATTTTTGTAATCGAAAAAAAAAATACTTAATTCCACAAAATAAAAAAAAATTAAATAAGAGTCGTGTCCTTACAGACCGCCTTCAAGGCCCTTACTGTTTTTATATTTTTTGTTTGACAAACAAAAAACAAAACAGAAGTAATTATTTGAAAACGTCAACAAAAATCTGCATTTTACAACTTTTCGCAAAATATAGCAATAATAAAAACGAACGCATATGTACATATACTTATCGGGAGTTGATTCTTCACATTACTTCATGTTTTAAAGGTTTTGTTTTGTTTAAAAAGTAAAACATACCTTGACTCGGATGAACAGGGACACGCGACGACGCCATACTTAGAAGAATTCCCTTCTCCGGAAGTAGAAAAGATATTCTTCACAGTTGTAGTAATTATCTCCCTTTATGGATAAACACTGAATTATTTTTATGGCCTAAAAGATTAATTAATATTCTAACGCAAATTAAAAGTTAACCAATATTCAAATGTCTATATTGATAAAAAAAATTATTTGTCAAACACTCTAATTATTCTCTTTTCTAGTTCAATGTGTTGTAAATAATTTGCAGATACTAAATAGCAATTTAGTTATTGTAATGGGGTAGTTGTGATAACTAGGTATCAGTCAGTTAATTACCATACATGATACACGCTTGGGCAATCATGTCTCAAAGGAGACATAACTGACTGGACAGAAGATTTTCTTGCAGTAGGTTCCCATTACTTTCAGCAGTAGACTTGTTACCAACCAAGGCTATAGAACCCAATCTGTTCTGCAATTCAACCCATAGATGGAGGGAAAAGATATGGATGAATACCTTTCCCCAGTGTATTTGTGAATATTTGTTTCAAATGAAACTTAACTGACTGATTATACTAATTAGAAGACAGAGATCCAAGTTCGAATTTCAGTTGTAATTGTTTCAAATGAAACAAATTTGAATTCAAATTCCAGTCATATTTGTTTCAAATGAAACAAATTTGGCTGGAATTTGAACTTAGATCTCTGACTTCTAATTGGTGTAGTCAGTCAGTTAAGTGTCATATATGATACACACTTTGATGACTATGTCTCTTTCAAGACATGACTGGCTAGGCAGAATATTTTCTTGCAGTAAGTTGCCATTTATTTCTGTGGTAGACTGGTTGTCAACCAAGGCTACAGAACCCAATCTGTCCTGCTATTCAACTTATAGCCGGAGGGAGAAGAGATGAATTCATACCTTTCCTAAGATTATTTGTGCGTAAGTAAATGCAACGAATTCAATTAGAAATAAAACTTGGGTCTCCAATTTCTCAATAGAAATGGAGGGAAGAGATGGATTAATACCTTTCCCAAGGTTATTTGTGTGTAAGTGAATGCAAGGAATTCAACTGGAATTTGAACTCGGCTTCTTTGATTTGTTGTTCTGAGTCAATATCCATTGCACCACAATGCACATCTCAATAGTACTAGTCTTAATTATGAAAAAATGTAGGAAAAAAGAACTATTCATGTTTGTTTTTGTGGGCATGTTTAAAAGAGATTGGAGAGAATGGGGATCAAATGGCAACAAGGTGCATTGTAAAACAAAAATGAAAAGAGATACTTAATAAGATATAAAACCAAAACAATTTACCAAAATAAAATGAAAGCAAATTTCATTATATATTCAGAATGCATAAATTTGGTGGTTTGTGTGCCCAAAAGGCAGTAATAAATCCTTGGACAAGTAACTTATCATCATCATCATCATCATCATTTAACTTTTTCATGCCAGCCTGAGTTGGACAGGGTTTTCTTTATAGTTCTTTTTCAGGCCGCTCGATATTTTTTTTGTAAGGCCTGGCTGTAACCTTAACTTTCTTAAATCATCTTTGATAAGCTGAATCCATGTTTTACAAAGTCTACCTATCATATGTAATTGAACTATCATGAAATATTGGAGTGAATTTTACAGCTAAAATTTTACTAACACCAACCAGTTTAGGAGACTGGAAACTCAGTATTTTTATTGAGACCACATCTCAGTAACTTTTCTAAAATAACGCTCAATGGTATTTGTGGGAAAAGGATCAAGTTTACAGTCAATATCAATCAAATAACATAAGATGTCACAAGAAAAATGCTAGTGTATACAAAACAATGCAATTTACAAGGAAGAATATAGAATTAGAATTAGACAGATATAAACAGCAGATAGATCACTAGACAGATGCATAGATAGATATAAGCAATATATAGACAAATAGAAATAATATGTATGTATATATACAGTGGCGATTATGGAACTCTGAATGTGGGGAGGCCACCTAGGGGCCGAGAATTTTCTGAGGATGATGGGGGAAGCAGTGTCTTTATTTTCATACTACACCACTATTGTATACACAACTTAGAAATGAGTTTGATTATAAGTATGTTACTTCACTAAATTAAACAGAATAGCTTTTCCTTCGTATTAGTGGAGTTCTAATCTATTTTCCACTCTCAAGCTGTTTGAAGCTTATAAAAGTGGGTGGGAGTCAAAATTCAGGATTCGGAGGGGATGGCATTGGCTCCTTCTCCCCACCATAAAACTGCCGTTATATATATATATATATATATATATTTTCTAAACATATGCTGTTAAATATAAGAGACAATGAATGTCTATTATGTTTAATCATGAGCCGTTCTAAATGTCGTATTTTTGCTTTAATTTCAGTTGAAAATAAAGACAAAAATTCTCCAACATTTGGATAATTATTTATTGGTTTTCATCTAAGCTTTCGGCTCACATGAGCCATCTTCAGAGAGGTTGTTTAAACTGAAATATTATAAAATCCACCATCACCGATGATTTTATTTTGTGTTGACATAAAACTCCGCTTGGCAACGGCAATAGTTACCAAAAATAATCTTCTTAAGTTTGCGATGCGGTTTTATGATGTCACACCATGGGATAGCGCGAAATGACAACAATACCATGTAGTCAAATGCAATGTAATATGTTATTTCCTGTTTTAAAGTTGATTTTATTGAGTGTTGGTTGTTTCGATTTGATGTACATGGCCTCCAACATCTGCAGGCTCCTCTTACTGTGTGTATGAGTAAGGATCACCATATTGTTGACCAAAATCTGTCTGATATTACCTACATGTTTATGTTTATCAGAGAAATGTTGTTTAATAGTACTCTGATCAGAAAGATGACATGTAAGTCTATGGGAGAGCATAGTTGTAGTAAAACCAATATATGCACGAGGTTTTTGATTAGTATCAGAGATGCAATCTCTGAATGGGCATGTAAATTGGTACACTACATTGGGTTTTGTAGAGAATTTAGTTTAGTGCTTGTTGGGTTATTATAGACTATGAGGTCAATTGTTTTAAACTTTTATAATATATAAAACACCATTACCATAAAAATCCTAATGATATTATAAATAAGCCTCTCATAAAAGCAGCCACACATCTCAAAAATAACAAAACAACAATAATAAAAATAACAATAACGACGCGCCGATAAAACCAATACATTTGTTATTTTAAACAGACAGGAATATCACTCCAAATTACAGGCCATTCTGGACGATCACAATAAATTTAAAAAATTAACTAGTAATACCACAACCCAACTTAAAAAACATATTAATAAACTTATTACTGCAAACAATGCTGAAATAGGATCCTATAAACTTCAAAAGATTATAGGTGATTATCAGCCCGGCTACCTTTATAGAAATGTAAAAATCCATAAAAAGATCATCCCCTCCGACCTATCATTTCTCAAATACCCACACCAATATATAACCTTTCCAAAACACTTAACAAACTAATTACTCCCTATCTTCCTGGTAAATATAGTATTAATTCCACGGACGAATTTTTACAGATTTTCCATTCCGTAAAACCTAAGAATCAAATAATTGCATCTTTGGATGTCCAAAACTTATTTACAAATGTTCCCGTCCAGGAAACAATTGACATCATTATCCATGATGTATACAATCATGCTACTCTCCCACCAATCAATATTAAACCCACTATATTAAAAAAACTATTATTAGCATGCATCACACAAGTACCCTTTCACGATCCCTTAGGCAATATTTATACACAAATAGATGGTATTGCGATGGGATCTCCTTTAGGTCCCCTCTTTTCTAATTATTATATGACAAATCTAGAAAATAAAATAATTAATGACAACAATAAACCCTCTATATATGTAAGATACATAGATGACATCTTTGTTTTAGCTAAGAATATCGATCAAATTAAATATCTTAAAAACAAATTTGAAAGTCACTCCGTCCTCAAATTTACATTAGAACTTAATATTAATAACAAACTCCCATTCCTTGATGTATTCATTGATTCTAGCACACACAAATTTACTACTTCTCTATATAGGAAACCAACTAGCATAAATTTGTGTCTTCTTAATTATAATGGTGAATGCCCCCAACGATATAAGTAGGCTGTTATAAAAAACTTACTTCAATGCACACAAAAGATATCTTCTTCCAAATCTATATTTTATAAAGAATTACACAACATTAAGCAAACACTAGTCAATAATGGATTTCCTAACTCCGTTATTGATCAACAAATTAAAATGTATCTCAACAAAATAAACAATAGCTCTAGCAATAATGATAATATTAATAATAATGGCTTACATTAAAATAAACATAACACTATTAACTTATACTATTGCAACCAAATACATAATAATTATAAACAAAATGAAAAAACTCTCAAAAACATAATACGTAGAAATGTTAAACCAGTGGAAAGTAATAATCAAATTAAACTCATTATATATTATAAAAAGTTTAAAACAATTGACCTCATAGTCTATAATAACCCAACAAGCACTAAACTAAATTCTCTACAAAAAACCAATGTAGTGTACCAATTTACATGCCCATTCAGAGATTGCATCTCTGATACTAATCAAAAACCTCGTGCATATATTGGTTTTACTACAACTATGCTCTCCCATAGACTTACATGTCATCTTTCTGATCAGAGTACTATTAAACAACATTTCTCTGAAAAACATAAGCATGTAGGTAATATCAGACAGATTTTGATCAACAATATGGTGATCCTTACTCATACACACAGTAAGAGGAACCTGCAGATATTGGAGGCCATGTACATCAAATCGAAACAACCAACATTCAATAAAATCAACTTTAAAACAGGAAATAACATATTACATTGCATTTGACTACATGGTATTGTTGTCATTTCGTGCTATCCCGCAGTGTGACGTCATAAAACCGCATCGCAAACTTAAGAACTGCATTTATTATTTTTGGTAACTATTGCCGTTGCCAAGCGGAGTTTTATGTCAACACAAAATAAAATCATCGGTGATGGTGGATTTTATAATATTTCAGTTTAAACAACCTCTCTGAAGATGGCTCATGTGAGCCGAAAGCTTAGAAGAAAACCAATAAATAATTATCCAAATGTTGGAGAATTTTTGTCTTTATTTTCAACTGAAATTAAAACAAAAATACGATGTTTAGAATGGCGCATGATTAAACATAATAGACATTCATTGTCTCTTATATTTAACAGCATATGCTTAGAAAATTATTTGCTGCCTCGATATACTAAATATATATATATATATACTACTCGGTAGTAATAGTCAATCAGGCTAGCATTACTAACCATTAATTAATGGCCATGCACCTGACTTAGATAGATAGATAGATAGATAGATAGATAGATAGATAGATAGATCTTTTTATTAATCCAACACATTTTTATTATTTTAAGCATCATTTTTAGTGGATACTCATATTTGAGTAGATATTCCATTTATTTATTAAGCCATATATTTATTTATTTCTGTCTAATGGTCTGAATCTTTGAGAAATCTTATTAAGGAAAAATTTACGCTCTCTGGCAGAATTTGAACCTATGTCCCTCATGCCAGAAGAAGCAACTGTTAAGTCCAGCATGCCTTAACCGACTTGGTCACTAAGAGCAGTCAAAATTTGATGCCTTCAAGTAAAACATTTTTCATCATAGAATTTCTTAGTTTTTCATATTTGCATAGTTTTGTATGAAAACATAAACAAAGATATATAAATCTACCATCAGCCTGTGCATTGAATACTGCTGCCATATCTGGCTGGGTGCTCCTGCTATCCACCTAAGTGTCCTTGACAAAATACAACAGAGAATCTGTAATGTGATAGATCCCGACCTGGCAGCTCAGATACAGTCACTTTCTCACTGGTGCAATGTGGTTTCCCTGTGTCACTTCTACAAATACTTTCACGGTTTCTGCTTTGATGAACTTAGCTCACTGGTGCCACCTATATATAAGCTTACTTGAGCCACAAGATTAGCAACTAGGTCCCATCTTTTACTGTGAAACCAATAAATTGTAAATGCAAATTCTACTCCATCAGCTTCTTTTCTCGCACTTCCCACTTGTGGAATTCCCTTCCATTTACTTGCTTTCCCAACAGTTACAATCTCCAAGAATTTAAATGTAAAGTCAATAGTCATCTCCTATCTCACTAACCTGCATTCTCTCTCTCATGCTCCCTTCTTCATCCACTCGACTCTCATGAGTATTCTCATCCTTCTCTTACCCACTTCCTGACACCTCCTATAACCTGTCACTCTTTCTCATAACTTTCCTCCTATGTAACCCCCTGCAAAACAGTGGCAGTAAAATGCCTTGCTTTGGGCGATATGATTAAAAAAAAAGAAGAGAATTTTAGAATGGAATTTTTATTAATCCAACATATTTTACTGCTTAAAACGTCACTTTTAGTGGATACTTGTATTGGTGCTCTGTTTATTTATAAAACAATTTAATTTTAGTAGTGTCATTTTTTCTATGTCAGTTGTTATTACTTACTTCATTAGTCGTGTTTAAGTATAGTTTTGATGAGTGTACTCAAGTCATTTTTGCACTGAGTTGGAATAACAAAAGAAAAATTTTACTTCATGAGTTGTAGTTTAAGTATAGTTATGATGGTTGAACTCAAATTAACTTTGGGCTGACTTGGAATGACAAAAGAAAGGTTGTACTTACTTCATTAGTGTAGGTTTAAGTATAGTTATAATTGTTGAACTTAAGTTAGCCTTGCATTGAGTCATAACAACAAAAGAAAGGTTGTATTTATTTGATAAGTCAAGGTTTATGCATAGTTATAATGGTCAAATTCAAGTCACCCTTGTGCTGAGTTAGAACAAAGAAAGGTTGTACTAACTTCTGGAGATTCTGCAAAACACATTTGAACACAATGCATGTGTAATTGGAAAGAAATATGATTGTATCCTTTTTGGAGGTGGTGTTTTCTTTTTTTGTCTAGAAGTAAGTAAGGCAAGTTCTTGTTTTTATCACAGTCTCAGGATTCCAGACATTTAACCACAACAACAACGACAACAACACATTTTTTAAATGAAACATTAAAAAGGTTATTTTCTGAAGTAAAAGTAGAAGCAGCATGTTAGTTGAAATAACATTTATATATACATATTTTTTGGAAATATACATTAACAAAAAAATGTTCAATTTTCCTTGCAGTGAAGTTTGTCTTATAAAGTAATTAAATGTTGTTGTTGCAGTGTGAAATGTGTGGACAGATTCACTTTATGATGGTTAGTTTTATGTATTTGTAAATTTGTAGACAAAGTAGATAGCTGCTGGTTATTCTCTTCTATTATGTGCAGGGACAAGGCCTTAGCCAACAGCTGCTGGCTGTTGTCTCTTCCATTGTGTGCATGTGTGTGGGTGCATGCATGTGTATGCACATATAGATCAAACTGGCCTGTAAAATTGTTTTGAGCCTCTAGATGAAATATGCTTCCATTTTATATATGTAAGGGGATTCAAAACCTAATTTCACAGAGAAGTGTGAACTTTTTGGATTGATTAGAAGGTAATTTCATATTGACTCACAAAAGTATTTTTCTCAAATTTTCGGGAGTGGTGAAAGTAGTTATCATTATTTTCTAAATGGTTTGGAAATAACACATGGTAGGTCTACCAATACATTTGCAAATATTTTGGCAGTATTTGTTTTAGTAATGATTGTTTATCCAACAAACCTTCTGATGGGATTTTATTGGTTGAAAAATATATATAGGATTGAATTCTTATAAGGGTAAGTAATAATAATAATGGTTATAATGGTTGAGCTTAAGTCAGCCTTGCACTGAGTTGGAACGAGTAAAGTAAAGTTTGTATTTACTTCATTGTTGGAGGCTTGATAAAACACATCCCAACACTATGCATTAGAAAGTAGTAAAGAGTGTGATACTGTCCTTTCCATAAGTAGTGTCTTAAAATTGTGCAGATGACCAAAAATTGTTTTTGGTTTCTTTATTACTAGCATCATTGAAAAATATATTTCATTTTTTCTACTCTTTATTATTTTATTTAATTTCCTGACAAATCTCATGCTTTTTTGTTTGCACCAATCATAATACTTGGGATAAGAGATTTCACATTCTCTCTTCTCCTCTCCTAGCCTTTTATTATCTTCAAAGCCAAACACTAAAAATTTTATATTAATTGCTAAAAATAATTGTTGGTTGAAACCACAATTTTATTTTTACATTATTTTTTGTTATGCATATTCTTTTTGGTTGAATTTAATTTCAACTTTTTGCTTTGACTCAACTTTTGACAAGGTTATATTTTTGTTGAAGATAATTTATTTTTATTCAGATAAAAATGACTGTCAGTTCCTCCACATATAATTCATTTAAATTTTACTTACAAACAACCTATTGCAGAAATGCTTTGCAAAGCTTAAATCCTCATTTAGGGAATGTATACAAAATAATTTACTTCTGAGATGCAGCAATTATTATATAAATATATAGAAAATGACTGAAGTAAATGTGAATTCTTATTGAAGATTCTTACAAAATTCTAACAGAGAATGTATATTGTAGCCTCATTCTACTCTATTATTATTGTGTGACCTAAAACAGTATGATTGAGATTAATAATGCTACCTTTCAATGGTCATCCAAAGCAAATACTATTTTCTTTCTGCTCTTGGTCGTGCAATCCAGTTGTAATATATTTTGTAATTTAAAATTACTATATGATTGTTCATTCACAACCAGTAGTAGCCTTAAGCCATTAATCTTGTAACATTCCCTCATCATAAAATCAGCATGCAAGGAGGAGGAGAGAGGACTGCTTGACAGGCCCCAATTGAAGAGGTTGAATAGTATTTGATCTAGCAGCAGCAGCAGCAGCAGCTAAAATCAGCCCTTGACACAGCCAGCAGCAACAGCAGCCTAATGTTGCCCTTCACATGGTCAGCAACAGCTGATATTCGCCCCTTGATACAACTATCAACAGCAGCATCAGCTGCAGCTGAAACCAGCCCTTGACACAATCATCAGCAACAGCCTCAACAATACCAGCCATTAGGGGGCCATCATCATTTTCAGCTTTGCTACTTCACCTAGCTCCCACAGACTGCCTCCTTGTCAGGACTATTATCCTTACCTTTGCCATGTCATTGCCTCTTTTTTATTGTTTGCAGTGGGTTGTCTACTATAGATATCAGCCCCCTCACAACATGTAGATTACTTCAATAGAAAAATAATGAAATATCCCTTGATTTTAATACATTTTCCCTTTAAATAGAAAACTGTTAAAATGAAGCTAGGCAGTTAGTAAAAAAATGGCACAAATAAAATTTAATGTTTAAAAAAGGTACATGTATAAAATTTGGTTTACAAAAATTTATACAAATGTTCAAGTTTTAAATCTGATAACCCTTTACGAAGATTAATTCAAATTAAGAAAATATAATATCAAGTATCATCAAGTAATATCAAGATGACAGTTCATTTTACAATACTTAAAACTTTTTGTGTGTATTCCTTGTTTCCCATAAATCTAGAACATTTTTTTTATCAGATAAAAAAATATACTATTTTTAATAACTGTATTTCTGTACAAAAGAATAAAGCAAGCTTAATATTAAATAAGTATATTTATTTTTCTTGGAAATTTCCATTTTCAATTTTCAGGCCTTTCAATTATTATTTCAATTCTCCAAAAAGCAATTTGTAAATTGTAAACAAAGGGAGAAATTACTTATTTTCAAGAAGTGAAAACTTTATACTTGGATTTTCTTCTTGAATGCCGAATACTGGGGTTCTTAAAAACAATAAAACTATTTTTAATATCAAACTTTAGTAGTTTATAACCAAAAATGAACTTTTTTTTTATTTCTATTAAATTATTATTGTTATTGTTAGTAACGAATTTTTTTCTTTCATGTTTAGTTTAAGAAAATAAGTAAATCTTAAGGAAAACAAAATGATATAACTTAAAGAATATATCAATTCAAAAGAAATTTATTTTTATTTCCGAATAATTCAACAAAGTATCTCTAGTTAAAGGTTGTTATTATTAAATTTTTATCCAATGACAAAGCAGAATGACCGTCTCTGCACAACTGTTACAATCCAACCAACATGGCCGTCACTATAAACGGACATGCTTGAATGTGGCTGATATTTTTATGGTATTCGCTTATTCTTTAACAAGCAGTAATCCAAAATGGATTTTCCGGCTTCCCCCGTGGAACAAGAAGTGTTCCATGCAATGCAAAATGTCGACGTGGAATGTTTGTCGCGAATGAGCGAGGCAATGTTGCGACCCATTCTACCGGCTCTAGTCCGCATGGCCCTGTGCAAAGCCGTCGACACAAGCGCAGATTGGGCCGCTTCACGAAAAACCGTCTTGAATATTCTTTCTAATTTTGATGTTGTCAATGGACTTGTGGCTCTTTTGTCTATCGACTTCCATTCTTTAGAACAAGACGTAAAGAAAGAGCAAAGCCTTAGGTGACTATTTTTATTTTTTACTAAAACTTTTTCTTATTGATTGATTGAATCGATTGATGATTAAAAAGTTAGTTGTTTGTTTATTTTTCTTTTCCTTCAAAAATTAAATAACAAAGTTCTGTATAACATTTTTTCTTTTTTAACGAAAAAAAATGTTTGGTAAGCATATCTTGAAACTGAAAGCATTATTTATTTATAGTTACTATAAAAAACATCGATTAAAAAAAAACAAGTTGACAATAGCTCAGTTCGAAAGTGAAGTGTCTTAAAAAAAAACACTGGCTCAGGGTTTACGTTTTTTGTCAATTGTTATTTTTTTTACTATAGTTTTTTTTCAGAAAAATTTACTTTAAAATAAAAAATTACCTTAAATTATTAAAATAATCTTTTAAACAATAAACAGATTTACTACAGTGTTTAAATTTTTTAAATGCAATAAAAAGATAAATAATAAAAAAAGAAATTAAATGAAATTGACTAAAAACAAACAAACTGTACACGCCATTTAAAAAAAAAAAATTAATATCCTTTATGCACATGATTCAGATTGTGTTGTCACCTCGAGTCCAATGAAGTAAAGGACGAAAAACATCACATGAAAAATATTTTCAACCTTGTTATAGATTTTCATCATTTTCTTAACACAGTTGTCACTGATATATTCTCTCTCAATTTTTCAATTGTTTATGCCAAAAATATGTGGGAATATCTCCTTGGTGAAATTAATTTCTTCATTTCCTTTTTATTTCGGAAAAATGACAACGCGTGGTTTACATGTGAAAATTTTTGTTGTCAATGTTTTTGGAAGAGCCAGAAGATATCATAACAAGTCGGTGACAACCTGATGTTATGAACCACCAAATATGCACTTAGCACAACAAATGTGTGAAAAACGACTTGATATGATGAACACACTGGTAGAAAAATCACAAAAATACAACTTGCAAAACAACACCAAAACAACACCAAGACAAAAGATGTAATCAATGAACTTAAAAATTTCAACATGGAGATATTTTCATTTAGCTTTTGAAAAGTAAAGGAAAATCATTTCAAACTTAGCTATTAAGAAATAAATGTGTGTGTGTGTGTGTGCTTTTGAGTGTGTGCATGTGAGAGATGTATCACATGGCATCTCAGTAGACAAAGTGAAGTTAATCCATTACAGACTTAGGGACTGAATAAAGTTTTTTTATTGAACCTTCTGTGA
This sequence comes from Ascarosepion bandense, assembly GCA_037127315.1. Classification (NCBI taxonomy): domain Eukaryota; kingdom Metazoa; phylum Mollusca; class Cephalopoda; order Sepiida; family Sepiidae; genus Ascarosepion; species Ascarosepion bandense. The sequence continues at coordinate 9,154,900 of JBBBDQ010000548.1, read as the reverse complement.
AGGTAACCAAGTACAATGTCAGACACCTGAAGAAGGTTTGGAAGATACAACAGCTGAAATGTTGTCAGTATATAACAACCAAATTGAGTATACTTGTTGAATAATAAGATATCTAATGCTGAATGATCAGCATTACCATCGTTATTAGTTACCTGATGAGACATTGTTGTTTCAATGATAAAACAATATGTACAATGTTTTAGTAGACTGTAGTTTGTACATGTTCTAAAGTATAATTTATAATAAATATTCATTGCTCTATTTTTATTTTGAGCACTGTTTTAAATTAATGTTTTGAATGTTGCAAATATGTTTTTCATTCTTTATTCATTTGGATACACACACACACACACATATATATATAGTCATCCTCAGACAGATTTGTTTCACTGTATCACAGCTCATTAGTACGGTTAGACTTCGACTGCTTTTTAACCCAGGATTGAAACCCGACCGAATTGGTGTCAGTTGGCAATTCTACCTCTGAGCTATGGGCACTCGGTAGAAGGAGGCAGACTTTTTAGTATATATATATGTATATATATCACCCTTTTTTAACACCCAATGGTGTGTAAGGCAGTAACTTTTTGTTACTGTTTCCATAACAATCTATTTTTTATGAGACAGGGTTGTTAGCCCTGCTCCCAATCCCCAAACCTGGAGGACTGGTGGACCATTCTTGGTTCTTACATTTACATTGCCTGGTATTCCCAAACAGTCACCCATCTAAGTACTGACCAGGCTTGATGTTGAGATATAAATTTCATTAAAAATGACAGACAAGGTATTATGGTTAAGGTTTATGTAATTTTTAATGTGATCTTATGATTTTTCTTTCTTTTGAGGACATAAATTATATAAAAATTATCTAAATGTTTTGTTTATCCAAGCGCTTTCAGCTATACTTTTAGTCATTATCAAGGATGGATTTTATTTTATTTTTAACTAGCAGTATAGCCCGGCGTTGCTTGGGTGTAATGAAAACTTTAAAACTAATCCATGGTCCTTGAGCTCAGACTCTTTGGATGTTGGCACGAAAGACTAAAAAGCAGTAGTTGTTTCCTGTTAAGACGAAACCATAGACTGAAAGAAAAATGAATGGATGTAAGTCAAATTTTGATTTCCTGATATCGATATCAAATAATTTTTTTTTGTCGTAAACTGAATTTTGAAGGCTAAATAAGTTCTCTGAGTAAATGGTATCATGGCTGAGACTAAGAACTACAATGATACCTACTTAGAGCCAAACCCGAAGCAAAAACTAAAATAAAAGGGCTGAAAAAATACAGACCTACAGGCAGATAAAGAGACACACACATAAACGTCTTGCTTTTTATATATATATATATATATATATATATATTATTGATTTTCTGCACTATTGTAAGAACTGCAACCTTGAAACTTCTGAATATCATTTCTTATGTCTTTGTCTATGAGTGATTAAAATTGGACCACTCCTTCTATAACCCAATTTTTTTTTATTATCAATTTTCAATATTTATCGGAGGTACCTCAACACAAAACCTAGCTAAGAACACTCGCAGACACTTATAGTACAACTGTGTAAATCTTCAAGAAAATCAGTTCAGCCGTTTTGGAGTCTATAGGTAACGTACACACACACACACAAAGTTCCATTCATAAATAAGTTTAGATAGATGAACCCTGCATAATGGAAATATTGCTGCTCTTATATATATATATATATATATATATATAGAGAGAGAGAGAGAGATCATTGTAGCCATTAATAAGAAAGTCAATAGTAATAATTCAGCAGCACCAAAAGAGCTTCAGTGTGACAGCAGAGAGACAATAAAAATGTGTTTAAAGATATATGTTCTAGATTCAGGATTGTCCCACATAGCTTAGTGGTTGTTGATTTCTAAATTTGGTGCCATAAAAATTGAGAGTTTAATTCCTGGATTGGGTAGTGCAGACTACGACTCAATGTAAACATTGCAAGCAGTAATAACTTAAAAGAACAGGATGAGATATCCCTAAATATAGACAAGAACACTTTGCTCTGTAAATAAAAAGACAGGATTCAGTTTGAAATCCCTGAAGGTCATCCAGATCAACAAAACCCTAAAGAAGGCTGACATACACAATGGCTGAAAGACTGTGATGACAACAAAGGCAAGAACCTTAGTCCAAATATATTTAAATAATCAGTTTAAGGATCACTTTGAAGTAAAACTTGTACACATTAGAAATGCAAAGTTTGTCCTCTTGACATAAAATAGATGGTTTCAACCAAATGTTGAGGTTATCTCCACGCACATGCAGAAATAATAAATGTAGTTTTGTATTAAGTTTACTTTGGCATTTCTAAAGTCACTGTTTTACCTTTACCTCTGACTGCAGACATTTTTTATAGAAAAAAATATGGCTGCTTACCAAGTAAATTCTTACAGATTCAATGTTTACTTATTGACATGGCTGTAAGCATGGCCAGTGTTTGTACGTTGACTTGAGTATATACATAACCAATGTTTGCCAGTCAACTCAGCTATAAACAGAGGCAATGTTTACCTGTTAACTCAAATATAATAATAATAATAATAATAATAATGATAATAATAATAATAATAATAATACAATGATTTTGAACATTAAATAGCCCAAAAAAAGTTGATATATTACTCACCAAGCCAGCTATCAATCTCCATTTTGTTTATTATAATCTTAAAAGATTTGTGTGAATAAGTTTTCAGCAATTTCAAAACAAAAGCAAAAAACTCTTTTCAACAGTGTAGTCTCATTAATAAAAAAAAAACAATTTTTGGGAAATTTTTGTCCATACCTTATATTAGAAAGATGTTAATTAGTAAGGGGTTTGATAATTTCTCTTAACTATTTTTATTTTATAAAGCTTTTAAATCCTGATATATGTTTGGTCAGAGCTCTAAATGATCTGAATTGACTATACCCATTTTTTTTTTTTTTTAACTAGTTAATTCTAGAATAAGAGCTATCTGACAACAGTTGATTTATTTTATATAAAAATTTTAGCCTGTTTTATTATTTATTTTTTTATCAGAGAAAAAATTGGTGGTGCCCAGTCTGAGAGTGTCCTGATTTCTCAATTGGATCAGGGTCTGTCATTGGAGTTTGAAAGAAGTGACTGTGCTCGTAGAATTCGTCTTGTACTTAGTGAGATATTTTTTATTCTTGGACAGGTAAGATTCATGATTACAAGTTATATTTAAGTTATTGTTCTTATAATAAAAATGTATATTTGCATTACCATAAAACTTTAAAACCATTTCCAAAACCATAAATTTTTATCTTTATTTTAATCTTCAAATATTTGTCTATACTTCCAAGATTAGGTATTGTAACTATTTACACTATTTTGAACTGTTGTCTTCATCTTTGTTGCTACGTTCACATTTTGGTTGTTTGACATTTCAACCTTCTTAACATGATATATGTTGAAATTTCAAGCTGAACCATTTATTTAATCTACAAGGGTAGATTATTCTCATTCAATGTACAGTGCACTTTTTGGATATCACAGTGTCTGCTAATTCCCTTTAGTAACTTGAGTTATCCTAAAAAAAGGCACAGCATGTGGAACTAGAACAATCTGCCTCTATGGACTAAATAAAGAGTTCATTCAAAATTCCAACATATATTACCTGAAGAAGGTCAGAACATACAACAGCTGAAACTTTGTGAATATGTCAATAAAGATGAAGACAAGAGTCCAGACAATATAGTGTAACCACTTAAATATTGGTCTGAATAAATTTCTAGCACTTTTTTTTTTTTTTTTCCCAACAGTTTTCTTCTGAATATAGTCAGGTTTAGGAATTAAAAAAAAAAATTTCCAAGAAATATCTTTTGATTTTTAACTTTACCACTCATCTAAGATATTAATCTTCCTTTTAATTTTTGTTGTTGTATGAGATGATACCAAAAAGTGTTGGAAATTTGACCTTGGACAAAAATCTTACCTGCCCTAACATCTCATTTTCACTGTAACCTTTAAAAAAGTTTTTAGGAAGCAATACATTGATTCACCAAAGGAATGGTAGCAATTGTCTGCATTGCATTCATTTCATCGTCACTGTTCATATTCTGTGAAGAAATTGGTTGGCATTGGGAGAGAATTGCTGAGTGTCTGCTTGTTTCATTTCTAAGCAAATATGCAAGAATTCTTTCAAGATAACTCTGACTGATAGAGTAAACTGTATCAGTTGATCAGTTGTAGCTATTAGTATTCACTGCCAAGTGAATACTAATAGCTACAACTGGTACAACTAATAGCTACAAGTGGTTTGTTTGGAGAGAAAAAAAAACATATATGAGGTGGTATAAAAAAATTTCTCGGACTAGTTATGTTAAAAAAATAATACAGGTATCTAAGTTTGAACATCATCTCCTTTGAAATAATCACACTGCACAGCAATACAGCAGTCCTAGCATTCCTGCCATTTTTGAAATCCTACCTGGAATTAATCTTGCAGAAGCAAGTTTGAGGATCTTCTGCAATTTACTCTGGATTTGGCAATGGTGTTAAAATGGCAAGCTTTAAGCTGCATGTTCAGCTTGGAGAAGAAATGGAAGTCTGCAAGTGCTAAATCTGGTGAATAGGGTGGGTACAGAAGCAATATGATGCAATTTTTGGCACAAGTGAGAAGAGCTTGGTGACAGGTTGCATTGTCATTGTAAAGAATCCAATTCTTTGCGCTTTGCAAAACATCCTTCTTCAAGCACTTCAAAACATTGTAGTAGAACTCTTGATTGACAGTCTGACCCTGGGAGATGAATTTTTAATATAGCTGATGTTGAAAAAAAAAAACAAAACAAAACAGTAAGCATGCACTTGATTGAGCTACAGCTCTGTCATGCCTGCTTTGGTCATGAAGATGAAAGGCTCTTCCATTGTCTCAACTGCTGCTTTGTCTCAGGGTCATGCCTGTAGATTCAACTCTTGTCAGTGAAGAAGATCCATGACATGAAGAGTGGGTCATCAGCAGCATGCTGACAGATTTTGACAGGCTTTGATGTGATGTTCTTTCTGCTCACTGGTCAACAAGCAGAGATGAACTTGGCAGTGACAGGCCACATGTTCAATTCAGATGTTAGGATTGCCTTCATGGACCCGTAAGGTCAATAACATCAGTAGTATCGGTATTCTCCAATGATCCTCATGTGCATGTTGATTAATTTTCTCCATATTTCTGGGAATGGCACTTGTAGCAGGTCTTCCTGATTGAGATGAGACAACTCCACACCACTAACTGAGGACTGAGACAACTCAGGACCAGAAAAGCATTAAAATATTTTAGAATATCAATTCATTTTATTAAAACATAAATTACATTATGATTTACTTTATTAAAAATAATTAAAAACAAAATCTACTTAATTTGGTTTTGCATTTTTTCAATTTACTTTATTAAAAAATAATTAAAAACAGGTGAGTTTTTTAATGAATTATTTTTTATATGTCAATTCACTTTATTAAAAAATGAATTTCTTTGATTTATTTTATTAAAAATAATTAAAAAGAAAAACCTGTTTCATATACTACATCATTCCTTATTTGAAGAAAAATATTCATAAATTAAGCTTTTAATCCTTAATAAATTACTTTTATTTGGTTATAAAAAGTGTTTTTTCTGGTACTGAGTTGTCTCAGTCCTCAATTGATGGTGTAAAGTTGTCCTGCAATCCTTCCAGATCACTTGTTATCATCTAGGGACATTCTGCTACTTTTGAGGCACACATGCCTTGAAACCTTTGTATACATCCCACTGTCTCATTGCTATAAACTTGCCAAAGTATGCTCAATGTCTCTGTAGCAGAATTCTCAAGTTTAATGCAAAATTTCACATTGGTTCTTTGTTCCAACTTTCTGTTTATGACAAAATCACAGGCTACAGCATACAAGTGATCACAAATTTCGCAATGACACTTTTCACACTAGTGCATGTAACCGTGTTACTATCTGTTGCCATGCTACATAACTAGTTCAGAAACATTTTGATATCACCTCATATATAATAAGCGTACTCTGTAATAAATGCTTGCATTAATTATTAACCATTCCAGTGCATTTAAATCGTGAAAGGTATTTTTTATTGTAAAGTCATTAGTAATACATTTATACTGTACATATAATAGCCCTTTTGTGTAAATAATGCTTGTATTAATTCTTGACCATTGACAATCCATTACTTCTTGATTTTCTTTGAATTTTTATAGTAAAATTATTATAGTAAAAAAACATTTCAAGCTTGCTTATAGTACTTTCTTATAGATGCATTACCATCTGAAACTATACGCTCACAGTTCTGAGAATGCCATCTGTTGGAAAACAGTGAAAACTTTTTCAAGGTCCTTATATATATATATATATATATATATATATAGTGATGATCATCCACGTATACTGTCTTAATATGTATAGGAAAGAATATTAATAAAAAGTTTAGAATTTAAAAATGTACTTTTTTAAACAGTATTTGTTTATTTTTATTATATTTTATATTTCAGACCGTCCTCGGTCCTTCATCAGAAACAAGTGATTTTTAAATTTGAATTAGAAACGTATTTCACGATAGCGTCCGAATATTTTTTTGTTTACATCACGTGGTGTCGATAAACCAATCAACATGCGGCACGTCCGTTTGTTCATTTTCGGTAAACCAATCAACATGCGGCACGTCCGTAGAGAAAGTCTGTTTGTCTTAGATAAAAAATTCTTTGGAATGTCTGAAAAAAGAAAAATTTTTTTTACCTCTTGAAATATTTGTAGAGATTCAGCACACCTAAGTCCCTATTTAACCCTAGCTTGTGTGTATTTAATTTTAAAATCCAGTATTTTTCTTTCTTTCTGCGTGTGTATGTAGAACTAAAATTGGAGTCTATTAGTAAACATTTGCAATTTTCTAAAGTATGATCAGGTTGATTAAAATGGGCTGCAATTGGGGAGTATATATTTTTTTGTCGTATATCTAGTTTGTGATTATTGAAGCGAAGTCTAAAGCTATTACCGGATTCGCCGATATATCCACTGTTGGGGCAAATTGAGCAGAAGAGAAAGTAGATGATGTTTTTGCTATCACAAGTAAGGTTTGGTGGGTGTAATTTTATTTTGGTGTTGGGTACAGAGAATGTTTTGTCTGTTATTAAATGTTTACAAATTAAACAGCGAGGCTTTCCACATTTTAAATTCCCTGATAGGTTTGTATTATTTAAATATTTGTTAGAAGTGAGGCATTCCATTCCATTCCATATTTGTTAGAAGTCAGACATTCCAAAGAATTTTTTATCTAAGACAAACAGACTTTCTCTACGGACGTGCCGCATGTTGATTGGTTTACCGAAAATGAACAAACGGACGTGCCGCATGTTGATTGGTTTATCGACACCACGTGATGTAAACAAAAAAATATTCTGACGCTATCTTGAAATACGTTTCTAATTCAAATTTAAAAATCACTTGTTTCTGATGAAGGACCGAGGACGGTCTGAAATATAAAATATAATAAAAATAAACAAATACTGTTTAAAAAAGTACATTTTTAAATTCTAAACTTTTTATTAATATTCTTTCCTATATATATATATATATATATATATATATATATATATAAGAGAGAGAGAGAGAGCAATATCCTGACCATTGGTAGTCCTTTTCTTCCTCATTTTCTTGGAATTTTTATTATAAAGTTATTAGCAATATATTTAAACAATACATATGATATCCCTATTTTGTCAGTAGTGGTTGTATTAATTCCTGAACATTTTATATATATATATATATATATATATATATATATATATATATACGGGAGTTTCTGTCTTTGTCTATTTTCTCTCAATCTCTGATGCAGCTTTAATAAAAGTGAAACATGTTAGATTGATATATGCTTCCTATTTGTTCTTTATTTTATCATCCTATTGGATTCCAATCCATATTTGATTTGCAATTCATATATATATATATATATATATATATATATATATATATATGAACTTTTAAATCCTGACCATTGACAATTCTTTTCTGCCTGATCTTCAATGCACAACAAAGATAGATTACAAGAAATTGTTAAAATCAATTTTGGATTAGAAATTAGAAAATTTGTTTGGTATTAATAATTTTTTTCCTACTGTTAGAAATATTTAGTTTTTTTTTTTTTTTTTAATGTAGGAAATAGTAACAAGTGAAAGAAAAGTCAGTGGGCAGCAATAAAAACTAAAAGTTTGCTTTCAGATATTAATTATGCTATTTAAATAGCGTAAATAATCATGACTCCTCATCCCAGAAATTCAATTAGAAATTATTTATATCATGTTCATACGCCGTCAGTACTAAATAAAAGTAGTGTAGTAGTAAATAGGTTTGCCTATTGTCCAAGTCACACTCCTTCCTGGTCTTTTGGAAAGGAGTAGAGGTTCAGCATTTATTTCCTGTTTAGGACTGGGTTTCTGGTCCCTTCTAAAGTCTACTTCAACTCTATATTTCAAACATCTGTGCCTAAATTCTGAAATTTTATTTATTTTGGATTTTTTTACTTTCCTCAATAGAAGTAGATAGGGTCATCTATCGTCTGGTTCAGGCACCTGCCAGGACTTTTGAAAATCAGTAGAGGTTTATCCCTTGTTTCTGGTTCCTTCTAAAGTCTACTTCAACTCTATACTCTTAATGTTTTTGAACTCTGAAATTTTATTCACTAATTAGATCTTGACCTCTTCAAGTCTAGAATTGGCTATTTTCTTGTTATCTTGCCCTTTCTAATAGTAATACAACTTCACACAGTAATCCTCTATCTTGGGTGGCCCTTATGCCTTGTATTGGGTGAATAAAAAAAAGAAAAAAGTATAATTAGTTGAATTTTTATCTCCTCTCCTTTGTAGAGTGAATGAAGGTTTTGATGCATTTTATTTAAAAAACAAAAAAAGAATCCTGTCTTATGATATCATGGCTTACATAAACATTTAGTGAAGCAATATTCTTTCCTCTTCTCTTTCAGATAAAGGAAAACAAAGAATTTTTCCATAAAAGTTCTGAGTTATTTGAGTGTGAAATTTATTTGGATGACATTTCTGATGTTTTGTGCATTGCACAAGCAGGTAAAACATGGTTTAAAATAATTTTATAAAAGATAAAAATTTATATTGAAAATAGAAAAAAGACAACCTCATAATGATATAAAATATTTAGTTTTATATATATGTATATGGGGAGTAATCTTTCTTTTAAACGTGTTTCATTAAAAATGACCAACCAATTTTTGATTTATTTTATTTCTTTTTGTAAGAATACTGGAAAAATTAAATCAAAAGCTCATGAAATCTTCCTTGTCGGTCATTTTAAACAGAACATTTTATATATATATATATATATATATATGATATTGAAGCAGCTGTTCACACATGAGAAGACACTGTTCACCGTCTCTCAGCTTCAACTCCTACAGCACTCAATATCCTTGCTTTTGAGTCATTCCTAATGCTTTCAAACATTTTGAAACTGTTGTGTGATCAACTCCTAATGATTCTGCAAGTTCAGCTTGTGCCTGACATGAGTCTTCATCAAGTAATGTCTCCAATTCTTTGTCTTCAAACTTTTTCGGTGTGCCAGAGTGTTCTTTATCTTCACCATCGAAATTATTGTTTTTGAAGTGTCTCAATTAATCTCTGCATGTTGTTTCTGACAGAGCATGGTCGCCATAAATCTCCACAAGAATTCTGTGTGATTTAGCTGCAGATTTCTCTTGAATAAAGTAGTGAAGTAAAATTCACTTTCTTTGGCATGAAATTCAATAAGTGTAATGCTATGAAAAACAAAGTTGTAAGGAAGTACTATAAGCAATCTTGAAATTCAGTGTATGTAATTTCGCCAAAGTGTAAATAACTGTTTTTCATGATGTT